>VXAC01000005.1:100566-267700 GCA_013399225.1 Rhipidura dahli
CCGGGCCCTGAGGGGCCGGCCGAGCCCCTGCCCTCGGCGGGACGGTGCGAGCGGGACCGGCCGTCGGCGGCGCCGCTGAGGGACCAGCCCGGGGCCCCCCGGGCGGCAGCGAGTGCCATGTTAGGGCAGGGCCGCCCTGGCCGGGAGCCCGGCGCGCCAGGCTCGGCTCGCTCCTGCCTGGGCTTGCTCGTCACGGAGGAAAACGTGTGTGGAGAGCTGAGGAAAGCTCTGCTGGTAAAGCCGGCCCCGGGCAGCGCAGGTGAGAGCGGGATCACTGCCCGCGCCTCACGACCCCCGCTCTCCCTGGCAAACATCGGTCACTGGCTGTGCCCGTTTCCAGCTTGGTTTTCATGTGGCCTTCGTCAGCGGGACGATGGTATTTTCTGTCACTCACAAGCAGGCTGAAGACCGTAATTCGGGTTTTTGGCTGCCTTGCAGGTTTTAGTGTTGGTACAGCCTCTTTGCTTGCTCTGAGGGCCAGAAGATCTCACCTGCCCTTATCACAGTGTGATGTTGGCGAGAAAATCTGGCTATTGCCGTGTGACTGCCAAGCTGTCTGCTTTACATTGTTTTCTTTTGTGTCTTGCCCTCTGTTACAGTTCTGCACAAGCTACTGCCAGCATTTCCTTTGGATGTTACCTAAAAATCCAGCAGACTATGACTCTTTCGGTTCAGACCGTACATGCAAGTTTACGAGCAGTGTTTCCCAATCCCAGAGATTACCTGTTCTGTAAGAATTGTAGTGAATTCCAGCAACACCCTCCCTATTCCTGGAGTCTTTACACAAATAGCAGCTATTATGCTGAGCAAAAACACTGTGTTGGTCACTACTGAAAAATTAGTCGCCTGACCTTACTTCATTGCACTTTCATATTTTCTAAAGTGCAGCATTAGTACCCTTGTACAGCTGTTAGGAATCTCACATCTTGCTGTAAAGTAAAATTACAGGAACATGTGAAAGAGTTGCTTTGTCAGTCTAAGCACCACCAACTCTCCCAACCACCACAAGCAATTCAACTGGGGTGAATGGCATTTGGTGGCATGGTAATCCCCATGGTAATACCTTCTGCACTCTGGCAGTAGCTTCAGCTCTGTTGTAACTGCCAAACACATCTTGTGTTCACAACTCGCTTTGGAATCACACACAAGGATATCCAATGCCATAAACAGTCCCCAGTCTTCACAAAGATTTCTTTTGCTCTATACTCATGTATTCCAAGTTTCTGGATAGGAGGGCCTGCCACTTAAAGTAGTGGTTGCTTCTTTGTTTGTGCAACACCTATTTTCTGCTAGAAATAGGTGGTTAGACTGGAATGGGAATTCAAAGTGGCTCTCAGGGGAGGTGTTCATAGCTCTGGGGCTGAAGGAGAAAAAATGAGAAGCTTAGGAGTATCGGTGGAGGAGACAGCCCTATTTGTCAGTTCCCAGGGATTTCAGGAAAGTGGTACCTCAGGCTGAGCCAACCACTATAAGCATGACAGCCTGACTTCCACTGAGCTGAAGTATTAGAGCTGAAGTCACTTAAACATTCCCCTCACACAGAGATAAGTTTGCCAATGGAATATGAGAACACTTGATTTTTAAACCAAAGATGTTGCTTACAACTCAAGGTACTAGAAAGAGGTTAATCGTGCTTCATCATGTACTGCATTCAAGGTGCTGCTTGCTAATAAGTGCAGAATACTGTCCCTATAGGAAAACATTTGCTGTTAAAAATAGTCTCCTTTCTTCCTCCTCAATGCCTCATACTTGCATTTTTAATTGTTGAATAGTTGTCATCCATATTTTATCTTAGCTAGAAGCTAAGAATAAATATTTTTAAAGCAGTATTAACACACTGCCAGATGACTACAGGCTTTTCCTGGAAACAAATTATCCAGGTTCTGCTTTTCAGGCTTGTGTTGGACTGATGTGCTTTGAGGTTTTTTTTTTTTCCCTAATACAGTGCTAAGTATCTGAAAGAGGTGTTGACCTTTTTCCTGCCTTTCCCTTCCCTCATTTACTTGAGGGATGATGACATGAAGGAAAATGTGTTATATCCAAGTACCCTCTTCTTTGCTAAGTTGACAGTGAAGCTGTGAAGTTTGAAAGCAAAGTCACTGACAATAGAATTGCTAGTGTGCAACCACAAGCCAAGCCATGCCATTCCATCTGCTTGTCTTAGACAGTGTCCTTTAGCCATGCCATTCCATCCGTGTCCTAGACAGTGTCTTTAAAAGCAGCCAGAATTCACAAGTGAACAGATATATCTCTCCCACTTCCCACTACCAGTCATCATGCAGTGAACACAATTTACCTGTGTATTTGAGATAAGCCTTTTTTCCAGTAGTTATAATTCCCTTTTATGCATGAGGAACTTTCAGAGCAAAGTCTGAAAGTGGCTGAGTAGCCATCATGACCAAGAGAAGCTGTGTAATGGAAATATAGCTCAGATATTGATCTTACTGGCATAGGGTGCATCGGATGGTGAAAGTTCCAAATGAAACATTGAATTACAGACAATTCACAGCAATAGAAATGTTGATCTCATTAATTTGTAATAAAACAAGTGGAATAATAAGTTGGGGGTTTTTTACTCACAGTGATTACATAGCTACAGTTTATGCTTTATCATGTATCTGTCAAGATAATAAACAAGTTCAGTGTTTTGTGGCTAGCAAGGATCATTGCTCTGTGCAAGAAGAGGCTGTAAGTAAAAACAGGCTAACAAGATCTTTGGATATATCTGAACAGGAATACAAGTCAACCTGGAAGACAGACCTGGAAACATGAAACCTCATGATTGCCAGTGACACCAAGAAAGAGAAGCCTTCAGACTGAGGGAGCTGCTGATCAGTAGGGTAATAGAGTAATTACTTGTCCAACTGTTAAATGGCTTCTGATAAAAATATCTCTGCCTAGGCAGGCTGTAATCTGACTTCTCCCAAAATGGAAATACTGTGCTAAAACTCCTAATAAGAGGTATATAAGGTACCATCCTCTATAGGCATCCTTGTAATACCAATCCATTAGTTTGCTGCAATGAACACCAATGTACCAATGAAAGACTTTTAGCACAGTAACAAGACTGACACTGTATTTTTCCTAAAGAATCTATGTAAGAATCCTCCAGATTATTGATTCAGAGTATACAACACTACTAAACCCTTTTTGTGCTTAGTTTTCATAAAGAAGTTACATTTACTGCCATGTCAACATAAGTAATATTGATGAGCTGATGCTGATTAGGAAGTGATTTCATCAATGAAAGTGAGTTCAAATGTAGGCTTGTATGGTAGTGCTGCCATTTCTATAATTGAATAAATAGGAAGTGTGCTGTAGGACAGTTTTACCATTTGACAGTTTTATGAGGGGCAGGATGGAGAAAACAACAAGAAAGAAAATAGTGACATGGACTTCTCCTGTTTCATTGCTTTTTAAAAGTCCATCCAAAGGAGCTGCTATGCCATAATTTCATTAGTCCCCTTAAAAACCACTGAGGCATAACAAGGTTCTCACACCTTTGCCCCACCTTTCCTTTCCCTCTGATTGGATCAGAGGGTTCTTTGCTTTCATCCCTAAGAGCCATGGTGTGCTTGTACAAAGTGTCTCAGATGTGGACAAACCTTAGTGTATCCTTGGTGAAGATCCTGACTCATATACCCCTTCCCACTCCAGCCTTGGGAATTTTTCCTCCTCCCCCTCAAAGAAACATTGGGAGGTTAAGCAAGAGCAGCAGCTTCCAACAATTCTTAACTCCTTGAGAACTGAAGTCCTTGTTCAGGCTTGCTGAGTCTAGAACAAGGAGCTTGGAAGGAGTTCTGACAAACATGAAATCTTGAGGGATCAGAAGACACTTCCTTTTTTCTCCTTCCCTGCTTCCATCAGTTACTGTTCTTCACTGCCTCTTGCCCAAGTCCAAAAATAACCTGAAAATTGATGTCTTTAGTTGGCTGCAGTTAGGTTGTGCTGAAACAAGTAAAAGACTTAGGCATAAACAGCACAGCTTGTCAGGGAGCTAGTTCCATGGTTTATACAGCAAATATATATAGGATATATTTATTCAGTATATTCGTTTATCTCACTGTTCTGCAGGATGTGCAAATCTGTGGAGATTCAATAAAAAGAAAGAGCATCCCTTCCCCTTCTTCCCCACTGTTGGGTGTTCTCTTGGAAAATGCCCTTTTTGTATTAATGTTATAATCAGTTTAAGAAAATCAATAAAAATTTCTGGCAAAAAGTAGCCAAGGCAGACTGTAGTGCTGCCCCTGGAAATGTTACTACTGGATCAAACAAAGGTGTTTGCCAATGCAGTGATCATTTTATGAGAACTTCCTAAAAGCAGTGCCTCAGAAAATGGCTTTGGATGAGAGTAGCAAAAGTTTGAGTCCAGGAACCTTAAATCAGAGGGTGTTTTGATGCTCTTGGCTACTAGGTCATGTCTCTTTAGCCCATTTACAGAGTTTTTCTATTAGTCAAAGCTTGGCCAGACAATGGTAAATTAATGGTAAATAAAAAATTAGCTTTGTAACTGGATCTAGCTATTAAAATTGTTTAACATTAGGATTTAACAATCCTTGCTTTGTTTGGAAAAGAAAAGGAAATAAATTGGCAAGGACTAAAGGCAAGCTGCAACCCAAAAAAAAACCATTGTGGAGCTTCTGAAGTACAGTACAGTATGTCAAGGGCTTAATACATTACAAATAAACCTGTGTGTTGCTTCCCATCCTGCAAAAACAATTGCAATAGCAACCCAACCCTCCAAGCAGAGCTTTATAAATCAAATACCAAAGAACTTCTAACCCATCACTCTGCTAGAGATAGGTATACAGGAGACTAAATTGTATTATTGCAGAGGGGTAATAAGGACCTGGCCACAGAAAACTTGCTGTTGTTTGAAATCTGCAGGAATGTGCAGTTGGAGTGGCAGGATCAGGATTTCACTGTACAAACAAAAGCCAAAAGAAGGTCAAAGTGCCCTACCAGAAGACACTATTTTGAAAAGTAGACACTTGAACTGCTTAGAGGAAAAATATATTTTGTCACTTTGGCTATTGACCTTGTCATCCGAAAAAAGCACAGGTCTTTAAATCACTTTAAATCATTTAGAATTAATTAGAAAATACTGTGTTTTCTTCTCCAAGAAGACTACTCTCTCAATACACACCAAATAACAGCACATATTTAGAATGTAAGGAGTTAATAGATCTTCATCTAATCTGTAAAGTAAAATAAGCTACTTAGCATTTTTATTTCTTACTAATGTCCAAACAAGAAGACTTACCCATTTGCAGCCAAAGCTGAGTGACAAACAGCTCCACCAGTGAGGACACTGTTTCTGTATGGATCTGTTTCTGCAGAGCACACATGTAAATAAACAGCTTGGAACTCTGAGCCATCAGTGGGATGGTTCTGCTTCCCTCCCCATGGAGCAAACCACAGCATTCCAGCTGAATTCTTACTGAAATAGCAAGCCTGATGTGCAGATGCCCTTCTCCACGTATAACTTTGTGCACCTGTACAATGTACAATATCAAATATGTACATATCTTCAAATCCAGGAACTGGATAAACTGAAAAGAGTTTTTGGGCTAGCATATTTTTTGAGGACTGACCCACACTACAATGATTCTAATTCTGTGTGTCATTTGGAAATCCATCTTTGTTTATTATTATGATATGTCTCCATGCATGCCAAGTGTTAGCTCCTTCTCAGTGTCTATTGCAAAAACACAATATTGTTACTCCTACTGAATTCTTATGTAATTTTAAGTATTTTAATGGTCACTTAACTAAATCCCACAGGAAAACAGTGCAGAAAAAGGAGAAAACACTTGCCACACACACTTGTCAGTGGAATATGCATTTAACTCTTCATGAGAGCACTGGGGTGCTGTATGAGACATGGACATGGCAATGAACCAGATTCTGCCTGCAGATATGCATTTTTTAATGTCATTTACTTAAGTGGATGTTGCCACAGGCAAGCTTTGGACCTGCGTACTCTTAAACTAGAAATTGTTTTCATAGTCATTGCAAGTATTAATGCTAAATGGGCACGGTATGAGCCGTATCATTAATAAGAGCTCAGCTTTTAGTGCATTAAAATTTTAATAAAAACCATAAATTTGAAGTAGTAATGATTCTTACAAATTTTTGCATTTTAAATCCTACTAGGTAAACAGTGCATAAGGGTCTCAGGAAACAGCAGTGTGTTGTAACTCTTGCAACATTACTACAAGTGTCAGGCATTCACTGTTTTCTCAAAGGCAGTCATAGAAATATGAGAAAGCCTTTTACCCTCATTTTTTTTTTTAAAAAAAAAGGAAGAAAATGCATTGTCATCTAAAGGAAGTTCAAAATTCATTTTTTGAAACCTATAATTTTTTAAGCTTATCATAAAATTGTGGCCTGACACAATGTTTTGAATGTAGGCACTTGCCCACACTAAGTTGTTATAAAAAGGGTTTTCATAAAAAATAATTAATTTCACAAAGCAGCTGAATCTGTGTTATAATAGCTGGGATTTGTGTGTGTATTCTGGTTTAAGTAAACTTTGGGAAAGAAGCAAAGACTGGAGCATTGCAGCAGACTGTAAAGATCTGGTTTGATATAAAGGGAGTGAACAAGAGATACTGATCCGTTTGAACAAAAGGACTCTTAGTGACTGAAAGATTTGAAGCTGAGGAGAGGAGTAAGGTCAGTCCGTGCCAGTTGCAGAGCTGGGTGTGTGCAGCCCTCCTCCCTTTTCCCTCTGGCCCAATTCCTGCTTCCACAGGAAGGAAACACACAAGTCAAAAGGAAATCTGAGTGTGCTTCTCCAGGCTGGCCAGTTGTCCAGAATTGATACCTGCTCTTCATTATAGCAATGGATTAGTTGGGTAGTTTGAGCAGCATCACTGGGAGTGATCTGGACAGTGTCAGCATTTAGATCAAGGAGCAGGATTTTGTTGAAGGAAAAAGCAGCATTCTCAATTTTAATAAAAATTATTCAAGTTGTATTTTTAATTTATAAGAAAGTATCATTAAGATGTTCAGGAAGTGAGATGGGATCTTTCCAAATACATTTTAGCTAACTGAAGGTCCATCAAGTACTCTCCTACAAAAGCTGGGGAGAGCAATAGTTGTAAGGGCATAATCTCAACAGTTTCTTCATTCCTCAGATTGTAGGTTATAAAAAATATTAAATTATCATATTATCAAAATATGGGGCATAATCCCCTGCTGATG
Organism: Rhipidura dahli; assembly: GCA_013399225.1. Taxonomy (NCBI): domain Eukaryota; kingdom Metazoa; phylum Chordata; class Aves; order Passeriformes; family Rhipiduridae; genus Rhipidura; species Rhipidura dahli. The sequence continues at coordinate 107,776 of VXAC01000005.1, forward strand.
GGAGTTGAATTCTCCTCTAGAAGCAAATGTTTTTCTGGGAAAACTGTCCCACAAACAGGACAAATTAGCTTGTTCCTCATTTCCACTACCTTGTAGGACTGCTTGTACTGTCACTGCAGTGCTGCTCTGCAGTAGGTGGTGGAAGGTAAAGGTCTTGTCCTTAGCAGCCTTTTATGTATGTGGATGCTGCTGTAGTTAGCAGATCAAAACAGTCTTTAGCTGTTGTGAAAATACATACCTGACAACACTTTGTAGGTGCAAATGGTTGTGGGTTTGGTGGGATTTAGCAATGTTCTGTCATCAGCACTGAAACTGCTTGAGTTCAAAAGCTGTACAGGACTCCTGAATTGTTCCTGAACAGGACTTCTGAATTGTTCCTGAAAGAATATGTGCAGTCTGTTAGGATAAGTCATTTATCCATTGTGTGTTATCATCTGAGTCAAAAGTACAACACTTATATATCTATTTTTAAAAAGCTTTAAATTAAACTTTTTTTTTCCCATAAATAAGAGTCCATCTATGAGTGAGGGGTGTTGTGAAGTTCTGAACACATATTCATGTGCATGTGTAATGCCATAAAATTCTCATTGCATTCTGTGCAGGATGATTCACTTTTTCCAACTGCTTCAGTGTTGCACATATGGAATCTGTTGTATACTGTCAGCCCGTGCTGCACTATGCTTCATCCTCTTGTGTATATAAACTGTGCTGAGTTGTTCAGCTATTCTTATAATATCCTTATTTCTGCAGTGTTCCTCTCAGGACAGAGAAGGCAAGGTTTTTGATACTTATTTTACAACCTAAGTATGGGATCTAATAATGTATTAAACTTTATCATAACAGGATTTATCTGTCCAAGAACACAGGACATTATTTGATGCTGTGGTAACTTGGACAGTTTGACTTCAAAGCATTTAGCTTGTGATCCTAAAATTGTTCACCTTTGAGACTGTGTGTTATGCTTTGGGGGTTTTTAGATATAACAAGCTCATCTTTGAGCTTTTTAATCCCCTTCAAATTTTGACCATAACATTTGTAGAAGATAAAAGCTTCTTCATGGTGTAAGGTCTTCTCATCTGCCTTAACCTTTCTGTGTTTGGCAGATGGGATTAAAGCTTTTATTTGCATCCAAACAAAAGTTTAAAATAACTGACTGTCAATAAAGCTGCTGACATCTGTTCCAAAATCCTCGCGACGGTTTACAGATAGCCAAGGCTGATTGGCACTGCCGCTGAATTCCTGAGGAGGGTGGAATTGCAACCAGATCCAGTGGGTGTGTTGTGAGGAACTAGGGGGCCACGTGGATGTGCATCTTCCCGTTTCTTCTGACATCTAACTCAGGATTACAGCAAGCTCTCATTTTTTATTCAAACCTTTGGAAGTTTTTAGACTTTCTAATTTTTTGTTTGGTCTTCACTGGAACCAATAGCAGCATGACCTCTCAGATGAAGCCTGGTTTTCAAACTCTGTGTGACTAGCTTTTACAACCTCCCTCCTTTTGGATTATGTTTGTGACAGGCAAAACACTCCCAACTTCTTGTAGCTTTGTCCAAACAGGGAATTCACAAATATATGCCATAAATTGAGGCATAGCATAATGAAACTGCTCTTAAAATGTTGAATCACTTGTGCTGAAAACATGGAACAGCAGGACTGGAGAGTCATTCCCTCTCCCTCCTGCCTCACATGACCTAAAACCAGCCTGACAGGTGAGAAATAGGCTTTCTGGTGTGGTTTTTTAGCCTGCTTTGATAGTGCCTGCAGCCCTGCCAGGTGCAGGGTGTGGCTGCATGGGAGCTGAACTGCCTTGTGCTGAGTTGTTTATCTTTGCTGGGAAACCTGCCTTTACCAGCCTGTGGTAGGGAGCTTTGGGCTTAGACATTGTGCTCAAAGAAGACCACCTGTGGTGAAAGGAGTCCCATCTGCTGCAGTGGAGGTGTATCAGTTAATACTGAACCATTAAACCCATAATGAAAAAAGAAGGATCTATCACCTTTTTTGTTCTCTCCTAATGGCTAAGTGTAAATATTATGGGCTCCATAGCATGAGTGAATAATGCTCTCCATCCTTCCAAAAGCAGAATTGTGACTTTGTGAACTTCCTATATATTTACTGTTTCCTGCATTTTAAGACTAAGTAGTGATGTGGGTTTTGGAAGGGTTTTTGTGTATATCTAAAAAATCCCACAGTGCTTAGACTAGACTTGAAGGCCTTATTTGCCAGGCCCATGACCAGCAGTACAGCCAGCTGAAAAACAGTTCCACTTTATTAAACCCTGTGCTAAAGTACTGCAGGACCTTTACTGTTAAATGGGATATTTGCATGTCAGTAGATATTGGGATGCAAAATTTTTATTTCATAAACAAATTGAGTTTTAATATAAACAGATTTCCAGTTTTTGTTGTGTTAATGGGCTTGAGGACATTGATACCAGCCCTGAGGAAAAAGATATGGGGGTGTTGGTGGAAGAGGAGCTCAGCCTGACCCAGCAATGTGTGATCACAGCCCAGAAAGCCAAACGTCCTGGGCTGTAGCAGAAAGAGGGGACTGTGCCCGCTGCTCCACTCTCCTGAGACCTGCAGAGCTGCCTCCAGCTCTGGGCCCCCCAGGAAGGATGTGGAGCTGTGGAAGCAAGTCCAGAGGGGGCCATGGAGAGGCTGAAGCACCTCTGCTCTGGAGCCAGGCTGAGAGAGCTGGGAGTGTTCAGCCTGAAGTAGAGAGGATTCTGAGGAGACCTTAGACCCCCTTCCAGTGCCTGAAAGGGCTCCAAAAGAGCTGGAGAGAGACTTTGGTCAAGCACATGCAGTGACAGGACAAGGGGGAATGGCTCTAAACTTGAAGAGGGAAGGGTTGGATTTAAATATAAGGAATAAATTCTTCCCTATGAAGGTGGTGAGGCAGTGACTGGCACAGGTTGCCCAGAGAAGTTGTGGCTATCCCATCCCTGAAATTGTGCTTGGAGCAACCTGGTCTAATGGAAGGTGTTGTAACTAGAAAATCTTTAAAGTGTCTCCCAACCCAAACTATTTTATGACAGGAAATTCTTTTTATTTTTGTCTTCTTTGTATTATTTGTGTCCCATCTCCTCCTCAGTCTCTTATTTCATCTCTCATGGAAAGTTAGGAATACATTAGAATTAAAGTTTTCATTTCAGAAAAGAGAAAGAAAAGCAATCTAATTTTTCTTTTCAGAAACACGAGGAAAGCAGCCTTATAAGTTCATCCAAAGACATATGAAACACTTCTATAAATTATTTTATAGTGTGAGGAACTGCAGGGGCCTGTTTCTTTTGAAATTTTGCAGAATGCAGTATTGCCTTTCAGATCTTGATCTTGCAGTGGAATACTAATGTGAACTCTTCTGGGGAATTTTCCTAATGGCTTTACCTAAAATGACTGCTTTACATAGAATACATAAGGGAAAATACTGACTTGTCAAAATTCAAATCATTTTGTGGGAACAAATAATTTTCTTGAGTTTTTTGACAGGGGAGCAGCTTCTCAGTTGAAAGAGAGATCTTCCACTGCATGTGCCCCTCTCCACTGAATTTGGCTGTGCTTAAGTCTCTGCTTGCAGTTCTGCTGGCAGCCTTGCTTGGTAACTAATGTGTGTCAGGTTTTTATTCTCACCTACTGAGGTTGTTTCATTTCTTATCTGTGTTAGAAATGCTTCAGGACAGAACTGAGACTGAGTGTTTGTAGTCTGTTTAAGCAACTCTTCTGGTTCAGATTCCTGCCCTGCTGTTCCCAGCATATGCCAGGTATCTGCCCTGGGAAGTGTTTGCCAGTCATCTGGGAGCTGGCTAGAGAGGCTGAGGATAAAGGCTCCTGTTCTGAACCAATCCCCCCAATTCACATTGCATCCTTCCTCTGAGCAGCCTGACTCTGAGGATGTTTTTTCCTGCAGGCTGGATCAGCACATACATGTTTTGTTTTCTTTCCTGTCTTCCCCAAAAGAAAAAAAAAAAAAAACCACCAAAAAACCCCCAACAAAATCCATGGAGAGCAGGGCACTCAAATCATGTGGTGTAAGACCACTGTCCTCTCTGCAATGAGCATGATCACCACCAGCAGCACAGTCTTGGGCAGTTCAGTAAGATGCTATAGCAGGATGCTTACAAGATGCTCTCAGTTTATTTCTGTCCTTCTGGACTCCATCCATCCCAGCATCAGAGGCTTGAATATTCAAACTTCTTCATACAGTGCTAGTTTTCAAGTTCAGAAAGGTAGCAGCTAATACTGTTTTAATTGAAATTCAGTAATTTGGGACTGCCTGATACTTTCTGGCCTTTTAAGAAAGATGCAATCGCTTGGAACCATTTGGCTTGCTGTCAGGAGGATCTGCCAGTGAGCTGGTTTGTACATTTCAGTATTTCCATTTTGCAGTTTTTTCAGAAGATGCTGATTTTTTTCCCCCCCCTTTCTTAGATAAATAAAAGTCAGACACTTGAAATGAAACCAAGGCAAAGGAATATGAAAAGCTGACTGGAGCAGGAATGTTTGCTTTCAGTTTGTTGCTTCCTGTTCTGATTGTGAAATTTGATTAAAACTTGGTTTAAAGATAACAGCAACCCCACAAATCAATGTATGGTGTAGTAATGTCTGCTAATACTTCTTTTGAAGCGGGGATGATTATAAACTCTGTCCTTTAAGGTTTTTTAATACAGAGGAGACATTTGAGTTGCCAAGATCATAGTTCTTGTTCTACTTTTTCTCTTTTCCTGTTTTGGATCAAGCAAAGAATGAGACTGTACCATGTAGTTCTCACTGAAATTCACAGACTAAGGGTTTGTTTTTTTTCTGGGGGAAAGATGGTGAAGATATTAGTCTGGAGGGAAAAATTGTATTCTGCTGTACTGAGACTGATTATACTAAAAAAATAGCTTTAAGTAAAAATACCTATTTTATGATAATTTGAAATTAAAAACTCCATTGATTTGTTTATTAAGATTCCCCCACTGCACAAGTTTGTAATCAGAGAATACTTGTGAGGAGACTTTAAGGAAATGCTGATGTTTATCATAGAAGAGTGAGAATTCTACAAAATGGTTGGTTTGGGTTGGGGTTTTTTTTCCCCTGAGTCATAGAAATCTTCCCTGTAGGATCTTTTTTTTTTTTTTTTTAAGCATTGAATTTGTGTTTTGTGATGCTCAGCAAGACAGGAATATAACCTCCTAAAGGTGTGTGACTAGGATTAAACCCAACATTTACTGTTATCTAGGTGTATGAGTCAACAGGGATTAATAATTCTTCTGTCTTAGTACTTTCTTTGACAGTGGCTTTTAAAATTCTGAAATTCAGAATGAAAGATTAATTTGACCATGACAGATTCTGCTTTTAGAAACTTTGTATTTCTGCAGGCTATGTTCACACTTCTGGCTAAAATTCAGTTGGCCTTGCTTGCTTTGGGACAAATCCTCACAGCTCTGCCTGTCTCCAATCACTGATGAGGAGAAGTTTAGTTCACAGTCTTGAACTGTTGCATTTCAATGCCTACTGGCTGCAAATCAAACGTTTTATGCTGATAACCACAACCACCTTTATCAAGCCTTAACGCACATAGTGAAACACTGCTTTGTTGTTGTTGTTGGTTGGTTGGTTGGGGGTTTTTAAGTGGAAGAGAACAGGACTGGGCTCCTGTCTGTGTTGCAAAAGCCAAGTGTGGCTTTGATTGTGTGTGTGACTGTTGAAGGACTGGCTTAGATTGCAGGTGTGGAATTCCTGCAGGAGGGAACAGCATTAGCATTGAGACTCCTACTGGTTGGTTTCTAGATAATAGTCACAGAGCGACAGTTGTCTGTGATTGCAGGAGAACAAAGAATGCTTCCGTGCTCTTTGCCAAAGCTTCTCCAAAATACCTCCCTCAAACTTAATACAGATTTTGTTCAAAAATCAGGCTTAATTTGAACCCACAGCAGAGACTTTAGCCGTGTGTAGCAGTGCCACCTAGTGTAGACTATTAATCCTTGGTTTTCCAGAATTTTACTATTCTTGCATCTTGAGTCCATAATGGTTCAAGAAAATAAACATTACCTCTGCATTGTAGAAAAGAAAGATATTCTGTAAGAATATCTTCTTACATGAAATGAGCTTTACCTGATCACTGTTTCACTCTTTGCTGAGTTAATGACAAAAACAATTTGAAGTTATCCATGTACAACAAGTTATTTTATTTATGTCATGTTTAGCTTTTCAAATGAGATGGACAGGTAGGATAGAGCAGCAACTGCATACTACTCTTGCTCAGGAAATATCAGAATTGACATTGTGGATTTTCATTGAGGATTGTAAAATTTTTCATGGAATAAAGTAGCTCTTATGACAAAAACTGATAGAATATGTCTGTCAACTACATAAAACTTGATTTGGGAAGTGGAAGAGTGGAAATAAGGATTAGATTACATATTCAAGCAATAAATGGTTTATCCTGTATGAGAATTCTGAAAAGAAAAGGGCTTAAACTTGCCATGAGTTGCAAATTGTTGTCATTTATAACTCTTAGCCTAATGGCTGTTCTAGCTGTTGAGTTTTGGCTCCTGACTGGCAAAGAATACTCCCCACTAATATGAACCTTTGTTAAGACAAATAAATAAAGCCGTGGAGTGGATTTTTGTTTTCACTATAATCCCTCTAAAGATAGACTAATGAAACCTAAAGAAGTTTTTCTGGATTTTTATCAGGCTTGGGAAAACAGACATTTAGTTCTGTGCACCTCTAACCTAGAGGAAGTTCATCACTGCAGCTGGAGCTGCTGGGAATTGCATGTTTTTTCTAGATTCCCAAAGGAAACACTGTCAGCCAAAGTTAGAAATGGCAGGAGGACAGAAAGCAAAAGGCACAGCGGCTGGATTTATACTGACATAGTATTTATTCTGCTTTGCCTTCCAAATCAGCTGCTGAAGCTCTTTTCCAGTTACAAATTGTTTATCTAGTGCTGTCTAGCTTAATACACAGAGACACTTCTGAGGCCACCCAGGGAATATGAAAAGCCCTGTATGGAGGGGAGGTGTGCACATGTGCCCTCTTTGACTGCTGATTCCAGACATTGGAAGGGGAGAAGACCAGCAGGATCCTTGAAGGAAAGATTTATATGAAAGGCTGTTACTGAGAGGATAATTTACAGTGTATTGATACTCAGTGTCTTGGGATGTTGTGCTGTACAAACAGCAAACTACTCAAAGATCTCTTCAGATAATGCTGTCTTGGAGTCCTTTCATGAGATTGTGACTCCAGTGCCAATATCACTGGCACAGGGCATGGTGAAAATTAAGTGAGCAGTTATAACCAACACTGTCTTGTGCATGGGCATATCTCGTGTTTCTCAGGAAAATCAGACCATGCCTTGAAAACTTGGGCACCCACTAGATTGTTTTTATTCCTAGTGGATATGAGGCAAATCTGTTCACAGTACTTCTCTGCTCACAAGGGTTTTCTATGATTTTTGTTCATTGGACCAAAGGGCTGTAGAAACAAAGCCCCAAATTATATCAAGAACATTCTGTCTCCAGAACTTTGAGCTGCATAACTCTCAAAGGGGACTATTGTTTTGGCTGTTATCAGTGAAGAGCATGGTCAGTGTTTCTGACGGAGATGAGCTTGGTTTTTCACTCACATCATTGCAGGGGGCTTGTATTATTAGCTATAATCCAGTCTCTTACTGTAGAGTTTTGGGAGCCCTGTAGTGGAAGGGTATTCAGGTAGGTCTAAGTTTATGTAGCCTAAGTTATCTTTTCAAAGTACATAACTTATATTAAGACATCCATGCCTCTGTAGCTGGTGATTCTGAGCAAATGTTGTCAATAGCAGGAATATTTCAGAGTGCTTCCTGGCACTGGTTGACAACTGGTGGCTTTGAAAACCAAAGCTGTGAGTGAAATCTGAACCATTTTGGAAGAAGCAACTCCTTTGCTGTTAATAATTGTGAGTTATCTTACTCTGATTTTACTTACTAATCTAGCAGGGAGTCATGGCTTATACAGAAAAGCAGCTGATCTTACCTAGTCCCTTCCATCCTTCTCTGTTAATATGCTTCTGTGATCTGTGATTTCTATCACCAAGTGGTAGAGGAACATTTCAGGGGACTCCTTGCTAAAATGTTAGTGTTGCATCACAGGCACCTTTTCTGTTTTTCTCCCCTAGCTTATGCAATAGCAAGTTTTGAAAGTGCAGCAGAGGTGGAGGTATTAATGGCAATGCCTTCCCAGCTCTGTATTAGCCAACCTGATTTGGTTTTGGTGCTGCAGTCTGCATTAGCTCCTTCTGCAGACCCCTCCAGGGCAGTCTTCTGCCACAGTCAGCAAAGCCAGCAAGCTTTGGAAGGAGACTGTTTGAAACCCCATCTCAGAGCTTTGCTTTCATTCTTAAGGGGCAACCACATCAAATGGCAAGTGTACTCACATGGCTGGTTTAGATCCAGGGTAGATCTGTGGGTGCCACACTGACAAACACAGTCAGAGGTATGTATTTTGGCCCAGGGAGAATCAAAACAAAACTAAACTGCAAGGGCAAGTTAGGCAGCCTTCCAGGGGAGTCCAGAATAATGACTTGGTTGGTGTGTCCTGTATCTCACTGGCCTTGCATCACCAGCAGCAGAACATTCCAGCTGCTCCGAGGTGGTGGTGTGCTGAGGGCTGCAATGAGGATCTCACCTGGTGGGATATAACTACAGTGTTTGGGGATTTATTTTGTAATATTAAAAAGCCTCCATGGGAACCTAGCAGGAACCTTGTGATTTGAAAATTTACCAGGTTGTCAGGTATTCTTGAAAGCTGGAAAAGAGGTTTTTCATTTGCTTGCTTTCAGATGAAAGTTCTCTGTCATTTAATTCCTGATGGTGTGTTGGGCTTTGTGGCCTTTTCCCTTTTGTTCTGCTGTTTTAAGAGAAAGCAAAATACTGATGTAATCTTATCAGCAGTTGTAGGGCTTGACTTTTTAAGGATTTTAAAGGGAAAGTTCAGATAATGTGTAGACATGAAGGTGGTAGAGCTAAATTGGAGTGGAGCTGAATCTTTGAGGCAGTGACAGGCATTAAACAGGGAACCTGTGAGGAGCTGGAACTTTGCCACAAGCAGTTTGAGTGGCAGTGTCTAAAAAGAGAGGCCATCCTTCCCAAGGAAGGGAGCAGTTTAATTCTGACTACAGATGAACTAAAGCTGTAGGAAAATTAATTGGCTATATCTGTTAACAACTGTACTTGAGTATTTCACAAGCAGAGCAGAATCTGGTGATTTGTAAGAAACTTCTCCTCACGGTCCTCTGAAATTCAACACTTAGCAGAGCTGTTAATGTCCAAAAATCAAAGTGAATGGTCCTATGAGGCTACACTCACGTATTGATTTTATAATTTTATGAACTTACAGCTGTGTATAAATGTTGAACATGTTTCCCTTTCCCAAAAGCATATAAATAACTCTGTTCTGCTCTTGTCTGAACCAGTTTTTTGCCTTTTGAAAATCTCATTCATTAGCTCAGATATGTCAATTAAGGAATTAAAAGTTTCAACAGACTTCCCTTTGTTCTAGTCCAATATTAAGGGAAGCAGTGAGAAAGCCAGTAGATCACACTGAGTAGGAAAGCAACTGCAATGTACAGTCTCAAATTAATGCCCTGCTTAAAATCCTTGTGGTTTCCTGTATGAAACCGGGAAGGGGGATTTTCTGGAAGAAAATTGCTTGCTATTTAAAAATTCCTTCTGGAGTTTTCTTTGTCTGAAAGCTCTACTGCATTTTGATGGTGATAGGAGAAGGTCACTGTTATTCAGTCCCTGCCCTATCTTATTCTGCTATAGTATAAAAACCCAAAACTTCTCTAGTTGTTAATAAATGAGTATAGACACAAAATCCCTTTTGTTTTATAAAGAACTTAAGATTTCATATCAAATAAGACTGAAAAATATTTTAAGCAGAAAACCAGATTTTTGCTCTCCCACTGGTGGGCAGCAGAAATACAATTGAAAAACTTGACTAACATGTTAAACAAAAGACAAATATTACCTGCCAATCACAGCAGAAATGGGCATAAACAAAAGGAAGCCATGCCAGTACCTAGAATGCACCTCTTTCTTCTGACCACATTTGGGTTTTTTCCTCTGGCTGATGCTTTGATAAAAATGGCTTTAATAAGACCTCATGCTGACTTCAGAGGGAGCTACCACAATCCATGTCCTTGGCTGATCTCCTGTTGCCCCAGCTGGGCCATGACCTGAACAATTTGACTGTTTAATTTTTTCAAGTGAGCCCAGCTATGGCATTGATGTTTGAATTTAACTTTATTAGCTTTGTGTGTTGGCTCGAGCACCAGTATTGCCTCAACATAAACATAAAATAGCAGAATAAGGTGCAGCTGGGTAATTCCTCCCTCTGAGTTGGCATTACTTGCTTTCTATGATATCACAGACGACTTTATACTGCCTAACTTGGGCACAGCTGTGCTTTGACTTTTTTTTTTCCTTATGGCATTACCATATCCTTAGTCACAGCACCTTACTTTGAGATGCTGCTGTGCATTCCAGTTGGGTGGAATTTAACATTTAGTTTTTTAGCTAAACTTAACATCCCTAGAGGCTTTAGAGTTTGAAGGCTTTTATTTTTTTAGTTAAAGAATTGCAATGCCAGTCAAGCAATATTTTCCCAGGCTGTGTGCTGCTGATGGAAAGTGGCACACTCCGTTTGTTGATAGCATAGGGTAATGCCCTGCTCAAGGAATTGCCTAATTCCTGCCAATCCCAATGGCAGAAACTGAGGAGCACCTTGATTATTAGTCAGCTATGTTATGGGAACTATTTGAAATCTTGGCTGCTACTGCAAGGAACTACTTAATAAAAATAAGTACGATTCAAACAACAACAGCCCTGCCTAACCCCCACCCCTCCCACCCAGAGAAACCCAGTTGCAATACTGAGAGTGTGGACAGGGTGAATGTATTTTGATTGCTCTGTCCTGAATGGGTCACAGAACTGCACTTCCACTTCTTTTTAGTTAGACAAGCAGTTGTGTTTATTATTCTGAATATAGAAGTCAACACACTTCAGATTTCTGGAAAACATTCAAGGATTTGTATTCCGTGCAAAAGGCTTTGAAACAGAATGTGCTGCTTGATAAAAACAGCCTATCCCAGTTCCCTCTACAGCCAGTACTCCAGAGCAGGGGAAGCCAAGCCAGTATTGCTGAGAGGGAAAAAAAGAGGGGGAGAAATCTAAATAACAGAAATGCATGTGCAGGATTGTCACATGATAGCACTGAGAAGCATCTGTGAATAAAGCAGAGTTAATCATTAGAAATCAATCCCTCTGCAAAGGAACTTATTTTCCAGTGTGTCAGGTAAGGATACACAGAGGCCAGGCACTGAATAAGCAGGGTGGGAAGTGACTCCCACTGTTTATTCTGATATTTTAGCCATAAGTGCAGCCTTCTGTCAGTTGAAGTTTTTCTGAAAAAGTGCAACTTTGTAAAAACATTCGTAAATAGAATAAAAGGAGAAAAATGGCAAATAGTGGGAGAAGTCACGTAATCACACACAAGAATTTGGTCTGTTTCACATGCCTTGACAGTGTATTTATGCTACTAGAGGTGGGTAAATGTAGCTGAATCTTATGAGCCCTTCCATGGTTCATGGAAAGCTGTGGCAGTTCTCCTTAGGTTTTAACCCGGTCCCTTGCTTGCCTCTCCTCTTACAGGTAGGGAGAATTTCCGTGGGAAGTTAATTTTCATTTTGATAACTGCCACAGTGCCAGTGAGCCATGGAATCAGTGTCATTAGCATTTACAGGAAACATGAGCAAGTGCAGGGATAGAAGTACACTCAAGCATTGATGAAGTCAGCAATTTTCATATCTTTTGAGTACTTATCTTGCATTTTTAAAAACATTGGCAACATGTATTGGGTGGGGGAGTTTTCTTTAGAACGTGTCAGAAATCTTACAACTGGTGAAGCTATCTAAGTTTGCAAAAGCAAGCAAGCCTGTGTAGAAATGTATGTTATAAATGAGATTTCTATAAATCACAAATAAGACATGTATGCTTGTTAATGATGAAAATTAATCAAGTAAAGGTGACTAATCTAGCAGCGTGTTTTCCCAAGGTAGTGAATGCTCTCATTTGCCTTTTTGAGTTTCTTGTGGAGAGCAGCAGGAAGATCTTCTGCATGTTAGGTAAATCTAGAAGGGACTAGAGCAGAGAAGTAACTTAAAGGGGTTTTTAATTCTTTTGCCTTGCAATGCATCTGGACAAAGTGCCTAGGTGAGTTTGGGAATTTTCACTATTCTTCTCTTCTGAATTTTTTAGTCAGTAAACTTCCTATAAAGCAAGTTTCTTCAAGTTCTGCAGTAGAATTTAAAATGCAAGTAGCTCATTGCTTTTAAGAGCACATGTGAAATGCTGTAATAAAATCTGTCTGTCTTCATGTGTGCTTAAGCAAATAGGAACAAAGTAACTGAGGTTTTGAATTTGGATTCATGTTTCTGTTTATTGTTGTAAGTTGACCAGCCATTGAATAGTTTAAGTTCATTATGCTGATGTATGGGATGTGTTGAGAAACTCTTGATGTTGTGTTTGAAACCAGGGCCTGAGTAATTCTAAAATTTCATCATCACTTTTCAAGAGGGGATCAGTAGCAAAGAGCTATAAAAAAATTATTGGTAGCCTATTGTAGAACCTGAATGCATTCAGGTTCCAACAGCACTGATAATGCTGGATCTCAATCCATATTTCTGTTTTATGGCAGTGCTGTGACCTGGGCTGGTTATTCAGAGTGCTCAGACTGGGCCAGTTGAGAGCATTAACAGATTTCAGTAAGTTTACATGAAACCAATGATCAATGTTCACTACGACGTGGAGGGAAATAAAAGATGAATTAGCAGTAACTAGTCTCCATTTTAGAGCAGGCTTGAAAATCAAACCAGAATTTGGCTGAGGGGACTGGTTTTTGTCATTGTTTGGCTGTTTGTTGGGTTTTGGTGGTTTTCTGGGGGGAGGGTTTCATGGAAACATGGAAACACTGTGGATGTGCTCTGATCCAGCAGTCATCTAACCAGGCATCCCCACTCCTGAGGTTTCAGACAAGTCTTTCCAGCCTTCCAACCTGGTGAAAGAAGTTTGTCCTTTTAGCAGTATGTCCTGTTTGGACAGCCCCCACTTTCCTACATAAGCAGGAATATGGAAGCTTATAATACTCCCCATGGGAAATGTCTCCAGGAGGGCCACAGTTGCTACCAAAGCATTTAAAATTTTTATCTGACTTAAACAGGAAATTTAAATAGAAATAATGTTATATTCTTCAGCAGAAAGAAGCTGTGATGGAACTAAATTTAGTTTAAAATAGATGCATTTGCTCCCAGAAATTACCCAGATATAGTATTGTTTGTGCAAATGCACAGTCCAGGTCTTGTGACAGCATCCTAGAATATATTACTTTTGTCACACCCACCGTGCTTTCTTCTCCTATAAAAAAAGATTTCTAAATTTCCCAAACTGCTTCCATATGTTATTTTTAAACACTCAAAAATTTGGTTTTAACATAACACTTAAATCTAAAGGAATGGGTGGGTTTGCCTTCATCAACATAGTAAGTTACTTTTTCATTTCTGTATTTCTTTACTTATCTTGCAAATTTTATCATTCAAGGGGAATTTTATTATTTGATTAGTGGAATCAAGTCAACATACTTAATATACAACACACATACAGTAATTTCTTCCATGTGATACATGGTTTAATGAGTTACTTAGTGGTGACTCATTTCTCTGCCATAATCCTTTGCCACTGGCTCTCTGTTGCTGTTGTTGAGCAAGGAAAAAGAAGGCAGCAGTGGTTTGGATACAAAGCCTTCAGGGAACAGTGACTGGAGGATGTGCAAGAGTATCCAAGTAGGAACTGAGAGTGGAGGCCAGAGAAAAAGGTCCAAAAGCAACTGAACTTGTAACTGAGAACATAATAAACCCTTAAATAAATCACTGTGGATTTGGTACTTAAATGAGACTCGGAACTGCAATTTTAAAAAACATACTGTTTTAAACATAGATGTATCAATCTTTGTGATTGCATTGACAAAATAACTGAGACATTCATAAGCTGCATGTTGTAAAGGAAAAGTCAACCAGTTGCCAATGAAAATAAATTGCAGTGCAGCGAGATAAAACCCCTAAAGTCAGCACTCCCTCTAATTAAGATCAATTAGTTGCCATCAAAAACATCAGAGAACAATGTGCATGGGCTCACTTAGGTCTTCAGGGCATGTGGGAGGATTAGTGGCATACATTAAGTGTAATCATTTTCATTGAGCAAGCAAGAATGTTCTTTTTCTTATCAGAACAGTGATCCACCCCCTTTCTTTACACGCTCTCTCTTCCCCCATGGACTCTTCACCCGTTCCTTCCATCAGCCCTGTTCCACCTCCGCTGAGGAAATGATGAGTCTTGCTGCTGTCTGTCTCCTGGCATGGAGTTGTAGCAGACAGTTCTCATATTACAGCCAGTAGCTAAATTGCACTTCTCAAATATAACTTTAAAATCCACCCACTAGTGTGCATCCAGTGCATTTGGACTATCCAAGGTGGAAACTGCTATGTATCCACAAGAATCTGGTTAGATTTTTAGTTTGTAACTAAAGATTTTTTTAATGGTTAGAAGATCAGTATATCAAAGTATTAATCAGCCTTTCTTGACAGGTTCATTCAGTATAAAAATACTGTATTGAACCTGTTCATGCAGATACCTAGGAGATATAAAAGATTAAAACTTCAGATTTATGTTCTCCTTCATTAATAAACAAATAAATAACTTTAGATTTTCTCCTCTACCAATTGGTATGACTTGTACCAAAGATTTATGTTTTTTCTGCACTTTACATCTGTATGCATAAAAAACCAAGCTTTCATCATCAAATGGAGGCACTATGAAAACTTAGGCAAAGTTTGTCTTCCATGAACAGATGATTCCAAGGAACACTTGGATTCTGGTTAGTATTTTCTCTATTGGCTCCCTTTGAATACAAATCCATCCCAGGCCAAAGACGTGCACAATAACCTTCCACAGGGTTACCTGAGTGCCTCAGTGTTCAAAGCTGCAGTGATGGGTGCACTCTGCTGGAATTAGGGAACTGCCAGCCATCATGGAGAATGCTAACACCAGAGGGATGTGATTTTGCCAGGTACAGATTTAACTTGTGACTAAGGAAAAAGCAGCTGGTTGTGAAGCTTACAATGACAAATCAAAATTTATTTCTATCACTTTCAAATAGAAGCTTTATTGTAGATACTAATTTAAAACAGCAGACCTATCCCCAACTTATATATATAAGTTGATAGTGCTATTTTAGGAGACTGGAATATACTGTCTTAACTTCAGTTCATTTAATGCAAGATAATACAGGTCAATATTATTTAGTGTCATCTGAGAATAACATACTTAAATATTGGGCTGTGTATACTGTATTGTTGAATTCTAAATGGCCTCACTTCCTTTTTAAATTTTGATTTGTTCATGTTGTTCTTGACTTAGCTACTGTTATCTTTGTTCAGTAAAACAGTCCCTTATTATGAAAACATTAGTAATGGCTTTTAGATGAATGGGGGGAAAAAACAGATGTACAAAATATTACCAAAGAGCTGTAAATATTTCATGAAAGGAAGACACGGTTCAAGTGGAGTAGTTAATGAACCAAGCCATGATAGCATTAAAAAATACAGAGCTGTGAATGTTCCAGTGTGACAGTACCCAAAACGTTCGGCTTGTGGCAGTGCCAGTGGTGGATGCAGAACTGCAAAGTGGGGTGAGATCAGTGGCATAAGGCACTTGACAGCAGTGATCTTTGACTTGCTGGATGGGGGACTTTTTGATCAAGAGAAAAATAAAAATCTTTCTAGTGAATGAAGCATACTCACATTTATGGGATTAGAGATATGGATGGAAAGTATTTCTGGCCTAAACTCTAATGTGAAGTAGGACTATTGTTGTCATTAGATTAGATCAGATCAGCCACAGCAGAGACCTGAATTTCCAAAGATGAGATGTTCCTCCTTCCCCTTCAGAGGAGAAAAGATGGCCCTGCTGGAGCAGGGGGTTTGGACCAGATAAACCAGATGTCCCTTCCAACCTCAGCCATTCTGTGTTAGGGGAAAGTGGGGCACACCTTATCTGAAGGCTCCTTCCCTTAAATGTTAGGGAGGGAACTCACAGTCACATCTAAGTGCATCATCTGTATGATTAATGTTGTATAGTGACCCTCTGAAAATAAAATTACATATTAAAGTGTGTTCAGTTAAAGTGTGGGTATAGAGATAAGTGCTGTATGAACCTGGAAGAATATTATCTCTCTTGAGGATTGCTTAAGCTAAAAGAATGTACAAAAACACTCTATATAAAGTCAGAAAATCACCCAGGCAGAGAAAATGTTAATGTCATTCAAGATGGGACCAAAAATGAGGGGGAGGAAATGGATGTTGTATGAAGCGACAAGAGTGATATCTTCATCTCTGAGCCACCTCAGCCACCTCAAACTTGAGTTTCTGTTTTCACAATAATGTCAAGTTATTTCTAAAAGTAAAATTTGCAGTGCAGTTGTACCAAATCCCATCTTCTCCCATATCTGCTCCAGGGACATGACTCAGACAAATCTTGACACAGCTGGGAGAATTGAACTGTTTCAAATATGTTCTGTCTTACTTGTTTTGGTTTTGATAACTTTTAATTTCCTACTTTGTAATCAAGAATGTAACCCTCTGCCTTGCTAGACTAAACTCGATTGCCTTTTTGGATTTGTCTAGCATTAATGATAGCCTCATGCAATAGTGCCAAGTATAAAGCATCTTGTCTTTTTCCCAAAATAGCTCTATTTGTTATCGTGTCATGGAGAATTCTGAAATCCAGAAAATGTTCAGGAAGGTAATTCAGGGTGACTTTCCCACCAAGCTGCAGAGGTTGATTTGGTAGCTAATAAAACCCAGGGCTGAATATGAGGCAGAAATACCAACCAGTAATCATTCCCAGATAAGGACCAGGCAGAATCCAATTCCTCTGGCTCCCTCTCCACAGATCTCACACAGCCCAATTTATCCCTCATTGTAAACCCCAGGACTGGCAAGGATGTGCAGAAGGGGAGTAGTTGTTTCTATTTCTTGCTTCCAAAGTCTTTTCAATACCTTTGCCTGATCTTTTAAAACAATGTAGACCAGTGAATTTCACACATTTAAGACTAAATTAAAGGTAAAGCCTTGTTGGGAAGTCTGGAGGAGCAAGAGGTACTGAATGGTCCTATCACTGAGTGGAACAGTGCAGGAAATAATGCTGTTCTTCCATCAGAACTGTATGTGTGTGAGCAAGTGTTTATACCCCTGTGTGATGTTCTTCCATGGAACGTCTGGTAAGGAATACCTCAGGGCAAGATTAAACAGGAACAGTCTGGAGAGTGACAAACAGGATGGTTAAAGAAATTTGTTTTCATCTCCCTTCTTTTCCTTCCCCCTTACGAAGTTTTTTGCTTACCCTTTAATTTCAAGCCATGTTTCAGTGGACAGAACCTGTTGTGGGAAATAAGCAAACATGCTTAGAGTTTGCCTGCAGTTGTGCATTCAGTGGTGCTTATCAGATCAGTCTGGGCACCCAGGGGTTTTATCCCTCATTAGAATGAATGCATATGTCCAAAATTAAACACAGACATTGAGCAGGAATGCAAATCTCTGCTACGGATGGGAGCTGAGGGCGGGATATCCCTGTGGAGGGAACCAGCTAGATGAGACTGCACTGAGTTTTAAAGAACAGGGGAAGCATACAGGACTCTGAGATACAGTTAGATGCAATGAATCTTAATTTTTCTTTTTCTGGGACCTAACCCTTCTATAAGGGAGGAATGAGTAAAATGCATCAACAGATACAGGAATTCCTGGCTTTCTGGATAAGACTGTCTGTTGTTCCTTTCCGTTGTTCCTTTAACCTGATATTAAAGGTGACAAATTTCTTGGTGTCAAAGAAAAGTGATGGACTACAGATTGTAATCCTGAAAGAAAAACTGTCAAAAGGGTCATATGAAAAAAACAATATTTTTTTTTCTGTGCTGCACTTCTGTGGATATTTAAAATTGGAAAAGAACTCATACTTGTGGTATCCTGCAGTATCACTAAATAAGTTGTAATTTTGTTCACTGTAACATCTTGTGTGCATTACTGCTGGTAATGCAAATTAAGGTTCCTGCTCTTTCCTTTTAAGAAGAAATTTAACCCTTTGGATAGAAAGAGAGGCCCTGGATCAGGTCAGCCTTGCAGCTACAGGTAACAGTGCAGAAGTAGTCGGGTCAGAGGGTATTAAGGAGTTAACAATATAGGCCCCTGGACTGCAAAACTGCTTTTCAAAACCATAAAACAAATCCTATATCAATAAAGAAGATTGCAAAACTACAGACAGCACAAGAGGATGACGTTTCCCACAAGTTCTTGGACCATTGCAGTAATTGTGAAATTTTCTAAATAAAAATTTGGAATCTTCCCAATTTCCTGTGCTAAAAAAGACATCTGTATGTCTGTCTCAAATCTCATCCTTAACTTCCAGATTTGTAATTACAGAGCAGCTTCAGGATTTTGCTGTAACTTCTGTGGCTTTTCTTTTAATCATTACATGAGTAATTTCTTAACTTGCAAGTGACCTGCTGTATGTCAGGGGTCTGTACATATTTTGACTACTTTTTCTCTTTTCAGCTGAGGAGAAAGAATACAGCCCATAATATTTCTCTCACAGCACTTCAGTTTGAGTCCTGGAAACTGCATGTATTTCCTGCCAAGTCATGCAACTATAACATCATGGCAATCAGTAACAATACTTCTGCTGTTTGAAGCATGAGGTTTTCAGACTGTTAGGAATGCTGGTGTTGCTGCTTCTTTTAGTTATCTAACTTCTTCCAAAGTCAAGAAAAAATTTATATCTAAAATACACTAAAAAGGCAGCTGAAACCTGATCTTAGTCTTTTTTTTTTGAATATTGTCTTCATTTGTGATTCTCCTTTGAGTTTACAAAGACAGTAGTGCCACTCTGGAAATAAAAACAAATGTAGTTTAAATTTGCTCTTCACTGGATCACTGGGTGATATGTGTGTGTGTGTCACTCATAGGTTTTTTCTCAAGTATTGCATTTGTGATTTGTTAAGTGCTTTTTTTGGGGGTGGGTAGAGCCTCTTTATGATCAGAAAGATACAGGATATAGTGGGCAGCTGGAGTCAGACCCTGCTCCTCTGGGGGCCTCTTTAGATGTCTTTGGAGGTCCTGGCTCAATGTTTACATGTTTGCTCTTTTCTATTAAAACCAGTTGTCCCTGCACTTTCTCTACCAAATCCTGCTGTACAGGGAGCAGCAGTCAGTAATGTAATTTAGTGGGCCCAAAGGGAGAAGTTAAGATTGTAGAAGCATTAGGTTATAGGATTTGTCAATCTAAGAAGTAGGCCAGTCATCATAGCCTGTCAGTACAGACTACCCAAGGGGTTTTATTTGACTATCTAATGTGTGTATGCATAATTGTACCACTGACAGTGCTAATTTTGGTGTAAGGTTCTTCCAGTGGAAAAAATAAAAGATCTAAGAGGTTGTTTTGCTTGACAGACAATGGTTAAGTGATGTGCTATTAGGATTTGCATAGGAATTAGCAATAGGCAATATGAAAGTGGAGGCTGCTGTGCCTGAAACTGTCCAGTGGTATGTACTGACTCACTGTCTCATCATGCTAACAGCAAGTGTGCAAGAATTGTAAGGATATGCCTTATTTCTCACCTAACTGTTGCATATCTAGCAAGGGTCAGCTTGTAAGCAGTTTTATCAAAGGGAATATAGGTAAGAGTAAGTTTCCACTTAGTTAGACACAAAGGAGAAAACCCATGCTTAAGAAAGGATAACTTCAGGCATGTTGAGATCTGTGAGGCATCAGATCAAGAAGACACACATAGAACAGGATGGATTCATTGTGTGGTTTGTGTGTAAAAATCAAATTTTAAGTGCAGTCTAGGTACTATCTATCTTACAGAGATGCTTTGAAAAACTGGGCACAGCATTCTGTGGTTATCAAAAGCAAACAGCAATTTAACTTAAAGCATATCTAGACTCAGTCTCACTGCTGCCTCTCCAGGATGATGATATCCAAGGGGCACAGGTGCCCCCTGCCCCTTTGCAGCCCTGGTGCTGCCACCTGGGAGAGGTGGCAGTGCCCCCAGCAAGTGCAGGCAGCGCTCTGTCAGCAAGGGGCTGCAGTGGGAGCACAGAGCTGCCCGGTTCCTGTTCCCAGGCAGGACTCAGCATTTCAGTGTGAGCAGGGGCTCGCAGCAGGGCTGTGGGCAGAGCTGCAGGGCAGGCACAGGGCAGCGGCAGCAGCCCAGGCCTGGGGAGGTGTGGAACGATGCCAGGTTCTCACTGCTGCTCACTCAGCCCTGAGTCACAGCTGGGCGCTGACCTCAGCCTGGCCAGACTGCCAGTTCTGCTTTGGTCTCAGGGCAGCCCCAAGCAGAGAATCACTTTAAGGGCAATAAGTACTTCCAAACAAAAGGTATTTCATACTGTTAGTTCAGAAAATGAAAAGCAAACTCTAGTACTATTAGTCAGTCCAGGGCATAGATCACAGCCTCTTGAGACAAAACTCTCCAGTCTTCTGCTAAAGCCCTTCAGCAAAAGTACACTTTATAGATGAACCTTGGCCAGTGCTTCTTTTGAACAGTATATTTTGAATGATAATTATAGCATATAGCATTCCAGATCACCTGTTCTGTGGCTTGAAATCCTGGAAGAGTGCTGTAGAAATCCAATGGCATGATCTGATTTTACTGGTGAATATATGTCTTAGACAGAATTAAGAAGCAGAAATAATAAAACCTTTAAAATCCTCAATGAAATACACTTTATATAATATTCCATGAGAGAAGTGGGCTGTTGTAGTAATTATTAAAAAGTAGATAAGCCTAATAAAGAATGAGTGAGGATTGACAGGCATAATATTCCATTGTATGTTAGCTCAGTCTAAATCCTATAAATCCTGTTTTTCTTCTACTGAAAGAGATTTTTTTAAAAAATGTGTCTGGGGGTTGTCTGTTCCCCTAGCCAACAGATGACAAGCAGCTCTTGGAATTTCTCTGTGCAATGTTAGATATCTTTCTGTCAGTAAAGTTTTTGTCCAGTTTACTTAACCTGAAAAAAGACCCAAATCCCACCAGCAAAAGTAACCTGGTAGCAATGCTATTGTCCACTTGAAACTAAGCTCTAATCAGAATGGAATGCAAAGATGGGGAGGTAAAATAAGTAGTGAGTAGAAGGAAATCAAAGAAAGTGAAAGAACGTAGCACCCTTCTGTGTCTAAACGTGATTATCGGAGAGTCCCTTAGAAGTTCATGAGCCTGGCATTGCACTGGTAACTCAGTCTCACCTAATTACTGTCGCTAGGAAGAGATGAGTAGTGAGCCATTCAGGAAGAGGAAACCTGTTTTCTATTTGTAATTGCTTTTGTTTGTAACTGATGGGAGCTGTTAACATCTGTATCCTCAGGCTCTGATAGTCCATTAGAGAGCTCGGAGGAATGGCTAAAACGGAATTGCAGCTGGGAGGAGCATGTGGCAAGACAGCGAGCACTGCCAGACATCCTGTAATGTCATCAGCACGGCAGCCTCCCCAGATCTGCACCACATTCCAAAAGAGATCCTTCGAAACAAACTTGAGCCCTCATTATAGATCAGAAATAAAAATGTGGACAATTCACCCCAGACATGCAGTGGCTCACAGTATTTCGAGGACTGCCCTGTTCTCTTCAGTGGTGTGACACTTTCCTGTCAGTGAGCACACTGCTTGCTGCACAGCTGAGCCACCCAAGTTACCAAGACATGAGGAGCCTCAAAGACAGCATGACAGCCTGTGAAATCCAGTTTGATAGTGCTAAAAACATGAAACTACCTGCAAAAAAAAGCTCCCGAATGCTTCCTCCCCCACCTCTTCTTAGTTCTGGATTCCAAGACAGCCAAGAAAGCATTCCCAAGAGCTCTGCTCAGTCTGAGTCATTTGCAAACCTGTTTTAACTTCTTTAATAGATTTAAAATGATGTTTGAGACTATGCATCTGCCAAAGAATATAGTGCAATGGTTCATATAAAGTATTGTTTTAAGAAAGGTTGATTTCTTCTTTTTTTTTATCTTGCATGTACATCTTACATGTTTGAGGAAGGAGTGAGAAAGCAACACTGTGGCCACTTTGCAGGAAATGGCATTGGAGCCCTTGTACTTATTGCAGGAAGCTGCAGGAAGCCAAATACCAGGAAGACTAAAACCAGAATATTGGAATTTTTATATATACACCATAGTAATTAGCAATTTATACTGGTTTAGGTTAAGTTTTCATTCTGAGGGGAATTTGACTCCTGAGCATACCTGTAAGCACAGAAGATAATTAGGTCCTCAGAATTCTGCTGAATGCTCAAATTCTAACAGCCAGCTTCCAACTCTACAATGATCAGCTATTTGAAAATTAATCTTTTCCTAGCAAAGAACTGTCCTAAATGTTTCCCACTTAAACTGTTACATAAATATTTGCATTTCTTTGATGATGCATGTTCAAATTTGCTTGCTGCTGGTTTGATTACTTATTGTAATCATAGAATTTACATAAATATGCATGAAAAGCATCATCATTTCCTCCCCTATGTCTCACATGCTTTTGATTTATGTACCAGGGGAGAGTCATACACTCTGCAATTCTGCTTAAGGAGGGTATGTTGCCTGCTCTGGCATCACTTACAGTTTGGGGGCAGGATTTATACACTGCTCTTCATCTGTGTTTATTTGGACAACCCATTGTTAATGTAGCTGACCCTCTCTCCTGAAAGTTTTACTAACCTGAGTTTCACACAGACTTGCCAGAAAAGGCTTTTTCTTTTTATGGGTGTATTGTGTGCTGTACTCTCATCTTTTCAAAATGGCAATAATACAAAGAGGATGTGCAATTAGTTCAGAATGTGTATGCTCTCTACTTTCCTTTTAAGCCTGTGAGGACAGATAAAAGACTTTTCTAAACTATCAATGGATTTGTTTGCCAGATGCTTTCCAGATGAGTACAGTGAGGGTGGAGAAAGCATTACTTTTGGCTCAACACAATTCCTTTGATTCCTTTCATATTTCTTTCAAAACAAGCTTTTGTTTGTTTTTTAAGAAACAGGAAAAAAAGTCTTGGCAAGTAGAAGGCATTCTAGAGGGAAGATTAGTTTGTGTAGTATTGTATTGAAAAATTGGGCATCTTTAGTTCTAGAGAGATGGAGGAAATTGCTCAAGGCTTTTTTAGACTCTTTGAAGGATTTTATTTTTTAAATACATGGGGTTTAGCTTTGCTAATGTTGAAGAATGTTCTGTATGTGAGAAGTCTGAAATAATAGAATTGTCATTTTTCTTACTTTTATCACTTTTTTCTCCTGTCCCCAGTATGTAAGAGGCCACTTGTTCAGTGCACTCTGGGAAGCAAAAATGGAAACAAGCTACTACTTTGTTTTCTGTTTACACCCTGACATTTCTAAACAAGAGAAGAATGTAGAACACTTGTAGAGGAGATTATTTTCTTCTAATTTTGCAAGAGATAACAAATAGAAGTTTGATTATTTTGATTTGGTAATGATGTGTTATATGAGAAATATGCAGAGCAATTAGAAATGCCAAGAGAGTCAGGCATTTTAAACCTCCCTACCTGGTATAAATGCCAGACTGTGCTTCTTTCTGACTAAAGCAATGTCACATTTTCTACATGTGACAAACTACTTCAGCGTTTAGACTGCTGATAACTATAGCACATGAATCACAAAGATTGAAGGCTTCAGTGGGTAAAGGAGCAATTAAAGAAGCAACCAACTGATCATCAGTCATTAGTGAAAGTGGAGGACAATTAAACAAACCAACCAAGCAAAAAGCCTACCTCATTCCTGTATAGTCTTGTCCAGAGCTGGTTCATAGGTTTGGTGCTGAAGGCCTTTAGCAATACTAGAACAGGACTTTCCATCACAAAAATGTGTCCCCATCACAGTACTCCAACCTACTGCACCCAGAATGAATATTCAGCAGCCACGGAGAGAGGCTTCAATAAGCTTGTGTGTGAGTGATTCTCACTGATGAGCTGTCAGTGTCATCTCCTTCTGCCCACAAGGGAAGGATACATGTTCCTTTTTAAAATCAGTCCTTTGCATGACTGACCCAGTCTATTCTCCAGATCTTCAGCTTCAGCACACCTTGGAAGTGCTTTAATTCAGACAGAGCTGTGAACATCAAGGTTTGGTAAAGCATGATTGCTTTGCTGTGAACAAGTTTGCAAAAACAATTCAAATGTTGGTCCTCACCTCAACATATTTTTCCTAAGTCTTTCCAAAGGACAGATTAGTTCTTTTGTAGTGGCCTGGGAAAGAACTGTACAGCACCTCAAGACAAAGAATCATGGGCTAAGACCATGGTCTGCTGTGTGCTGTACAGAAGCAGGCAAGTGAGGTATCAGGGTGAACATAAGCACATAGGGGATTGCAGTGAGCATGCTTAGCATATCTCTTTACCACAGAGCCAGCTGTAGGTCTGGAATATTTCATTGTCAGTGCCTAAGACTGAAAAATCAGTATATTTATGCTGTAGCTGATGCTGTTCACTGTAATACTTTCACTTCATTACTGAGACAAGTTGAAAAGCAAAGGTCAGAGTTTGCTTAAGCTGCCATTGCTGAGTTCATCAGGCAGGAGGGAAATGCCTTCTGCAGGAATGTATTTGGGTGGTGACTATTGCATGACAAGGTTGGAAAAGATGATCCTAGAGGTTCCCTTCCAACCTGACATTCTATGATTCTCTACTTCTCTAGTGTATATGACAAAATGATGCTGATTCCTGGATCTCCTCTGAGCATCTTTCCCTGTCCCTGCATTCCCACTGTGCTTTCCCCGCCCCCCCAGTCCTGTGCTACTTGTTCCAAATTACTCTTCCCACTTGGTAAGAATCTGTTTCTTTCCCCCCACTTGTCCTTCAAAGGTAACAGTGCACCCATTTCCTTCTCTCCTAAAAGCCTTCTCAGCACTTGCTATGCTCTGGCTGGCACTCACTGCTGGCTTTGACAGGGCCATATGCCAGGGTACAGTAAAGTCGATGCATGGCTGCACATCAGCGATGGAGAAAAAGTGTGTTTTCATTGGGTGGTGAAACCATTTGATCAGTGACTCCAAATATATTATCCCACTGTTAAATGAGTAGGTCTCAGTAGTCTGTCTTAGCACCACAGATGAAGGGAGTTTGCAGGAAGATGCTGTGGGAAGCTGTGGATGGGAAGTTCTGTTTGAGTCCACTGTAATGTCAGTAAGAAAATTGCAGCTACTGAAACTATGGGAGGCAGATACAAAGACAGGCTTGGCCCTCTCTCAGGCTACTCCAGACTCCATGCTGCTTAGTTGCTGAAAAACTTCCAGGTTCTGTTCTTCTAAATCAAAGAATCTTTCCTCATGAAAAGCAAAGCTGTAAGGATAATGTGTAGAGCAGTCTAGGAAAGTTCCAGCATGTACTGGGGCAGGTGCTGGTGCTATGGGGAAGAGGATAAAAGGGAGGAAAGTTTCTTCTAAAGCCCTGTATATTGCACAGCTCAGAAAAACAAGTCTGTCACCACCTCTGAGTTGCTCTCCCTTCCCTTCACTACACCTTGAATGTTCCCCAGTTAGAGTCCTGCCTCTGCTTTGCTCAAGACAGTAAACATCCTTGACAGCAGGCTCAGTGCTCGTGCCAGAGGACTCTGCACAGCTACAACAGCTCCATATACAAAGCGAGGGCCTTAAGTAGGCAAATCTGGCTGCATAAACTGTCTTGTAAATGCTGTCATACTGAGGACAGTTCTTCTGCTGCTCTTGAAATATGGCAGATAAATGATCATTAACATGCTGGAGCTATCTACAAGTAATAAATTGCAGTGCCTACATGTTTATGTGTGGAACTTGTGCTGACCAATGCACAGCTCTGATTTATCTGCCCCTGGGGAGAACCAGGTAGCAGTTCTTTTGCATAAGTGCTTCCAGCTGGGGTACAAAAAAATGTATCATTTAGGGCTGTCTGCTTAGCAAGACTGTCAACTTTCATGTACAAACTGCAGATGAGGAAAACACTAATATTTTTCCACCCATCTCTGGATTACCTGTTTAGCAGCAAAGTTTTGTACCTCCCTTGCAGGTTAACAAAGAAGCCAAACCCACTCAGTAGTCTCCCTCTGACACAACTTCTCTGCTAGGCCATGTTATTCCCAAGTTTTTTTCTTTTGTACAAAGTTGTGCCTTTATTAAAGTGCCATTGTTTGCTTAGGCACTTCTTGTCTGTGCAGTGTTCAGAACACAGGAAACCTCAGCTATGCCAAAAATCTTTAATGAAGTATTCAGAGTACATTTTTAAAAGGCATTCCCCTATCTAGCTGTAAAACTGTAGTCTCTCTGCTCAGACTAACAGCCATGAGGGCAAATGTATATATACTGATAATTTTATTAGGCAAATCAATTCATTTGTGCTCAGTCCAATGCACAAAACTAATTCTACAGTAAGTACTTGGACAGATAAACTCTCTCCTTTTTTTCCAGTAGACTCAAGGAATCAGCTCAGCTTTAAGGATCAGGAAGAGAGAGAAATATTTGGCAATTTTGGTCCAGGCCATCCATTAGTAATTAGTCATATACTCCCTTGTTTTGAACGTGGGTTTTGTGTTGCTGAATTTCCGTAGCATCCCTGAGCCCACATAGGTTAGGGTGACACTTTCTAGTTACAAATTTCAGCTGGAAAGGCAAACACTCCTTGGGACTTGCCCTCTTCACGGGAGTCAGTCTGTGCAAGCCCTGAGAGACTGTATCGTGCAGGCAGCATTTGTGGCACTGGCATGGGACAGCTTTGTCCCCAGGTCCGTTTGGGATGTCTTTTCCTACATGAAACAGAGGCGTGGGGCTGCCCTTTCTTTCGTGTCCGGGATGTCAGGAGGGAGGCGCCTGGCACAGCTTGTGCTCAGCCTTAAATGAGAAAGGTGAAGCGGGGACACGAAGCCTGAGCAAGCAGAAAGGAGGAACAGCGGGATGAGAAGCGCTCCCAAGGAGAGGGGGCAGGGCAGAGTGCATGGAGAGTGGCACGGAGCAGAGCTTTGCCAGAGTCATGTCAGAACGAGCCATTGCCATTTCAACAGCCAGTTTCAGCAGCTGATGGAGATACCGCAGCAGCCACAGCAGCACGGAGCTCAGCTCTGGCTGTGAAACAGGCACAGAACCCTTGGGTAGCACTTCAGCGGCTCAGCCCACGGGCTGGAGTCGCAGCAGCATCTGCAGTGCAGGAGCATCTCAGAGTGCCCGGACAGAGAGCACGGTCCTTCCTGCAGCGTGTTTGGATCCCTGCACCTCTGCAGCGCACGCAAACGAGCACGCTGGATGCAAATAGCCATCCCGAGCCCATTTTCATGTTTACCTTGTTTTCCTGCATGGCGTGTTTGCAAATGCTTGCGAGTTAAACACAGCTAGGACCGCGTAGGAACACGAGGGGATCACGTACACAGCCCTGGCAGCGTGTCAGGCTCCGGCAGAGCCGGGGCTGAGACAGTTGGAGGTGGAGCTGTCTGAGATAGCTTCGAGTACAAGTTTCACAGACTTCTCTCAGAACATTGCCTGCAGGGCACAGATGTGATAGGAGGGGATGAACACACTCCTGTCTTTGTTGCATGTTTGTTTTTTAAGCTGAGCTTTTAAAACAATGTCACTTTTCCTCCTACGGTGCTTTAGCTACACCACAGGACACCAGTGCCTGGATGCTTAGCCTGAGCCTTGCCACATCAGCTGCCTGTCCAACCAACCTTTCCTTTTTCCCTGCTAAAGCAAGGGACCAAAGCAGGATGCCCAGGCCACAGGGAGCATTGTGCAGGGGTTCTTGCAGGGGTGCCTGTGCTCTCGTGCCCCTAAGTGTGGTCCTTGTGTCAGTCTGTGCTGCTCAGAGCCCCCAGCAGCACTGCGGCTCCCTGCTCCTGCTGTACCAGATCCTCTGCTTGTGAAAACCGTGACGGTCTTTTAGACTCTGCAGAGTAGGAACCTGCTGACTCTCATTGTCTCACCACCTTCCTGACCACGTTTTACTTGTTGCCCTCTGTGGAGATTTTCACCCCCATCTTTTGTTAGTGTAAAGCCTGGTTTTCTCAGGCTGAATTCTCTCATGAATGTTTGTTTCACAACACTAAGAAATTTTTCATAAGAAGACAACTTCTGTCTTGTTTATTTAGACATATTTCCCTTCCAACTTTTCCACTTTAAAAATTCTATTCGTTATTGGAGGGTTTGGTGATAGTCCTACAGTAGCAAATGCCTTAAAAAAAATAAAAAGCACCACACAACAAAAACCCTACAAACAACTGATGAGGAGTCTCTCTTGTACACCATAGGTCTGCCTTATATTAAATACACCACATCAGCACAGGTATTTTGTATAAGTTTGAATTTCTTTGCATTGGCAGTCAATGATGGATTGCCTTGGTGTTTATAAATACTGAGAGAAAAACCAAACAGAAGTTCAGATCACTGTGTCATCTCCTTTACTTATTTGTCCAATATGGCTACAAGAATGGTATCTGTGTTTTTAAAAATAAAAACCCCTTAGAGATCAAAGGACATCATAGGAAGACTGGGTAAACATTTATAGATTCCAGTTGAAAAAAAAAACCTACAGCTATAAATCTAAATACTTAGGAGGGTCTTTCCTTCATCAAATAATACTTAGACCAGTCTGACCTGTATCTTATTCTCCTGACTAAGTTTTAATAGAAGGCTTGGTTTACAGCATGGTTTTCAGCAGCCCTGAGGCCAGGGAACAGATCTGAACTGGTAGTGCCAGCAGTTATTTTATGACTTGAGCAGGCACGTTCTTACATGATGTGGGATCATAATGCAGTGATATTGAAATTTCTGCCATTCTTTAACACTTCAAAGCAATTTGCATCAAAAAAAATATTTTCTGGTTTTTATCCTCTATAAATTCAAATTCTTTATTTCTCAGTAAAGCACTAGTTATTTGTTATTGGTTATTTGTTTTTCATTGTTGGAATTGGTTGCACCTTTACCTTCTTAACTTAATCCCTTGATTTGAAAAAGAAGCCCATAATCCATTTGGGATGGGTCTCCTTCCTTAAAGAATTTGGGGCTGCAGAAATGAGCTGAACATATCACAGTATTTTGTAAATGACTGCTTTGGTGTCAGAATCCAGGTCCAGAGTCGTCTGATTTGCTTGTGTTTGTCACTGGTGCATCTCCTTTTACTGTGCTGCAATCCTCCTGAGCCTCTTCTGCAGAATGTTTTGCCTGTACACTTTCTCTTGCAATAATGAACAAAAATGTGCCAAAACCCTTGTGTGCAGTGGCAAGCAGGTATCAGAGCTGCTTGTGGTTAAAAACTCAATCAGACACACAGGTCTCCTACTCAAGGGCACAGGGATTTAAAATTTTATCTCTGCTGAGATGCACTTTGCCATTGTTTCCAAGAACTGACAGGAGTTTTGTTGTATTCAGAAATGCATGATCATGATGCTTTAAATTCATGCCTGTGATGTTATGGGTGGGGGGGGGGGTAATCCCAGAAAATCCTTTTTGCTCAGTGGCTGTGTTGTATTAACCACCCTGCCCCCGGGCTCACCCTGCCTGCAGTCATTAACTGCTCCAGGGGCTCACTGATACTGTCCATTTCTAACAGGGAGAGTGTATCATTAGAGCATGCTCTGATCAATGATAGTGACATTATGTCCTTGTAGAGTGTCCAAGAGCCCTCTGAGGGCTTTTGTGTGTTTCTGCTGCACAAAAATGAGCTTTGCTCATCTTCTGAGACAAAGGTAGCGTCATGGATTGGGGATGTGTAGATTATCTCTAGATGTCTAGATTATCTCTAGATTCAAATTCTAATTTAAAAGGCCCAAGGAAATGGGTTTGAAAACCCATGGTCAATATGGTATCAGAAATGGGTCTTCTAAGAGATTATATTTTCCCAAGTAGCTAATACTTAGGTTTTTAGACTAGGGAATGAGCAATATCTTCTGGTTAAAAACTTCCAAGCTGACACATGGGATGATGAAGGTCTTTGAAAAGTCTTGTCATACAAGCACCATCACATGTATTGATTGACTGGACACACCACCTGCACACATCTGCTTCTTTGCTGTTATTTTAAATTTTAAAAAAAAGTGATACTACAGGAGTTGGGTAAAATAAACTGCCTTCACTGTTATCAGTTATGTCACTGCTGCTATCATTAGTGAAGATACTGAGAGCCATTGTTTTCTTACTCTGTTTGGAATTTGAGTCCATAAACTTTTATGAGCTATAGTTTAGATAATGTTAGGAAATGGCTTGTCTGGAACTAAAATTATCTCATTGTTTCAAACAGGCAGGGACAGGTTTTGGTTTTTTCTACATTACTCTATTTGCTATAAAACAGATCTTATCTTTTAAGTGTTACGGAATTGCACATTAAATTTCTGGGTTTATGCATGGAAATACAGTAGATCTGGCTTCTTGATGTCTGTGGCTCCATATGAGTACAATAATTAATGATCTAGTACACAAGGAGAAATATCTATGGAAAAAAATAATGTTATATTCTCTTGGGGCTTTTTATAAGAGATTCTCAGGTTTATCTGTGTGAGTATTTTTATGATTGTTAGAAATGTGTTTCCTTTGACATATTCCCATCACAACAGGGATTAACTGCATTCTGGAGGCTGAGTGTAAATTTGTTTACGCAGTAAATCAGTGGTAGAACAAGATTTTTCTGCATTATCCATCTATCTTGGCTTCTAAGGAGCAAATAGTGAATTATTTCTTTTGGGATTTATATAGCTTTATAGCCAAAGTCCATGAAAGTTTCCTCCTTTTTGATAGCCTAAAGAAAACCATTTACTTTTTAAAAGAGGATGTATGCTATCAACAAACTGAAATGTGCTGCATGTGTGGATACCACTAATAAACGACAAGAGCATTTTTTCCACTGGGGGTTTGTTTTCACTAGGATAATACACGTCATATCTTCTGGTCAGTTATATTTAGGGAAGAAGATGATTTTTGTGCAGTGTTGTTTTTGCAGTGCTCAGTGAAGATTTGTTCTTGGTAGGTGAACCCCAGGGAATTCCTGTACTCCAAGTGATGCTCTCCAAGAACAGCACAAGTTGTTGTGGCTCCCTGGGTTTAGGCAGCCACTCTGAGTAGGAATTCACGCTCTGAGCAAACATTTCAGTGTTGTTTGCACTGACAATGTACCAAGTGAGGTCTCCACCCAAAAGCAGAGTCAAGATCTTGGAGAGAACATTGCTGAACAAAGGCACAGTCAGGAGGGAGCTGGAATTTGTCATGTTCAGAATAATTGTTCAACCCTACCATCTCCATCCCAAAGTCCCCACATTTTCAAATTCAGGCTGGCTCTTCACTTATGTTGATTGTTTTCAGACAATGATTTTTTTTTCCTTCTTTTTTCTTCTGTTAAGAATGGAAAAAAAAATGAGGTCCCTTAGAAGTGCCTCCCTTCTGCTGTATATTTCTTAATTGAGTTCTTGGCATAAGGAAGGGAGAAAATATGTCTAGCTATTAGAGTAGCTGTGTGAACTGGGAAAGCCTCCAACTTCCAGAAATATATTAAAAGGCTTCAAGAAGATCCAAATTTCCAAATAATTTTTACTCCTTTGCTTGGTCAGCTGTCAGTATTTGATAAATAGGGTGGGACTACTGTCAATATTTAATAGCTCAACACAAATATTATTCTTCATACACTGTAAAAATAGTATATGAAATGCAAATAAAGTACTTTATTCCACAGTTTGGTAGTTAGAGAAGCAAGTGATAAAATCTCCCTTGCCTCCATACAAAGGCATAGAGACGGAGAAAAATGTTACCAGTGGAAACAGCTGTCCCTGCTGGGAAACAAAACAGTGAGATTCCTCACTCCTCCCTAAAGTCACATCCCTAGTGGGGTTCTGTGATAGAAGTTTGTTGTGAAGTGTTTCTGAGTAAGAAACTGCAAGGTAGGACTGTTAATTCAAACCAGATCACTGTGAAGTCTGCAGAAACAGCTCCTCCTGTATCCAGCCACACATCACCAGCACCCCTTGAACTGTTCTGCAGTCAAATATTGCAATACAAAACTCAGTTACTTCTGGAACTTTCCCTACATTCAGAAAACTTCATCCCAGAAAGCCACCAGTTAGCACTTCATCGCTGGATGGAGCAGCCTGCCCTCTCCACAGCCATGTGCAACCTGACTGTGGCATCATCCTGGGAGAAACCAAGAGGCAGCACACTCAGTGTGAGATGGGTTTAATGAGTACCAGAAAGAGGCCTGGATGTCACTTCCCAATTTTGTGTTCCCAAATGGTTTCCTATTATTTAAAATCTCTAGAAACTTTATTACTGTGTGAATGGTTTGACACAATAGCCAGGAGACACAGCTTTTTTAGCTGAAGGAGAGATTCTGAGTGTCAGCCATGCTGTGACAACCCAGGCTGGCCACAGGGACGTGCAGCCCAGCTGCCTCTGCAAGGCCACTTGTGTTGGTAGCCTGATTAAGCCACCACCCACACAAAACAAAGGATAAGGAACAGTGCCAGTTTATTCAGGAGGCTTTTAAATCTATCATTGTTTTGGATTTGGCTTCTGTCCAGTGCAAAATGCATTTTGCGTGTTCCTACAGCTGCCGTGTAGAGAGGACCCTGAGGTAGTAGGAAGCTGCTCAATTATGTAGTGTGCCACTTATTTTGTAAATGAGTGAGTAAATCCAGGAAGAAATACAAATGATAGTAAAATTTTATTATTCCATTTTGTCCAAAACAGCCAGGATGCTTTACCAACTAGTTCTTCCTCAAATCCTTTACTATTAACACTGTCAATGTGTTTCGGCTGCCATACAGGAAAGTCACATCTCAAAGCCCATTCCATCCTTCTCCTGTCCCTCACCATGAGGCAGAGCTCCACTGAAAACCAGAAAGCTGAGCAGTCTTGACTTATAGATGGAAGGACAATTTCAGGGCACTTTAAGAACATCTGTTCCTGTACATTGGTTCCATTTGTAATTTGTCTTAACACTCTCATCAGTCTCAACAAAGCAATGGTTCTGTCCTGGCACAGGAAGTCCTTGAGATCCAGTGATGGCTAAGTACTTACCTTTAAATAGGAAAGAGCTTAAAGACTCAGGCAAATATCACATCGGTCACAAACAATTATAAATAGACAAATTTTCTTCATAATTATTGTATGAAAAGTCAAATTAAGAGCTGGAGATGAAAAGACTCCTGCTGAATGAACACAGGCTGCATGTGTACCTGAAGTGGCAGCACTGGAATTGCCCTTCAGCCTCTGTGAATCAAGTTTATTCAACATCCTCTAATTCCAATCAGCAAATCTAGCACTGCTAGACAGGAGGAAAGTATAAGCATGGGGTAAGCATTTAAACTGCACTTTTCCAGACAAAACCAAACACAGATGGCACATTACCCTGAACAGTTAAATGCTGTGTTGTACTAATTCTGACAAGTATGGTGTTTGAGTTTGATTTCTCTAGGTAGAAACTCACATGTGTCTTACAATATTTGTCTGTTATTTTGTCATGGTCTGATTCTCTTAGAATAAATCTACTAATTCTTTTTGAATTAATAGCATCTACAGCTGAGAATATGAGGTTATTTAAAGGAAAGAAGCTTTATGTTAATTTTCAGTAGTTTATAGGACTTCATTAATTGAGGAAACAGAGTAATTAATTCTCTCCAGCAGGAACTATTTGCAACTTTTGCAACTTTTCATGCACTGAGGTATCAAAGGTTACTGTTCAAGCGTAGCTGGTGAGCCACGGGGTGCTGGGGAAGACTTTGTGCACATTGACACTTCTTGTCAGTGAGGAGAGAGTTTGCCTTCACAGGAATCATCCTCCAGCGTTGATGTGGGGAGGATCAGCAGCTGCAGAGTATCATAGGCTTCTTGCAGACATCTCTTTAAAGCCTGTATGATGATTATAGTGTCAACTTCAATAGCCTGAGAAGGGGACAGGTTACTCACATAACTGCAGCAGACCCTCACCACATTCCTATTTTTAAAGCAGACAGGTCACATTTTCACAGAGGGTTTGTACAGCTGGCTTGGACTGAGTCAATATGAAACCTCTGCCAAACTGCTTGCACAGCACCTGTGAGAAGGGAGGATTTCTCACTTGTGTTGACTTCAAGAGAGGGTTGAGGAACTCTGCTTTGACAGATCTCATTGCTACCTTCACCTGCAGCCTCTCCAGGAGCACCATGGCTGTTTTGAACTCCTGTAGAATACATTTGTGATGGATGGTACCAGCCAGTGTTGGTGTAGCTCATGATAGCTTACACTTGTGGGGTAGGATGTGCTGAAGATTGTAGGTTTGGCACAGACACATGGCAATCAGACTCACTTGTCAGAAAAACCCCTGAATATGGAGCTCTGAAATCAGGAGTGGATACTGGCCACAATGCTTCCAGCAGTTTATCAGTGGAGATGTGGCAAATCCTCTTGCATAGTCACTGAGCTGGTAAACTCTTCCTACTGACAAAACTGTGTTTCTGTTAATTTCTCCATGCACTGTGGACCGTAAGAAAGACTGACTTTTCCAGAAACCACTTTTAACCGATTTTGGGACAGTCACAGTTGTTTAACTACAGAAAAACTAGACTTTATTAATTTGTTTTCTGTCTAATCT
This sequence comes from Rhipidura dahli, assembly GCA_013399225.1. Lineage (NCBI taxonomy): Eukaryota > Metazoa > Chordata > Aves > Passeriformes > Rhipiduridae > Rhipidura > Rhipidura dahli. The sequence goes on from VXAC01000005.1 coordinate 142,465, forward strand.
CTTCAGCTATAAAGTTGGCAGCACACCCAGGGAACAAGTGCCAACATCAGCACTTCCTTTAAAATAAACATCAACTCAGATAACATTTACATGTTACAAAGAAGTGGTTCATTTGATATGTTCTTTCTCTATAGCAGCCGAGCTATAAGACTGAATTCTTCTTCCTTTAAACTACGAGAGAAATAAATTATTTAAAAGCAAAAGATCCCTAGAAAGTGAAGTAGCAAATGGTTTTACTTTCTCAGAAATGTGTCTCTTAGAAAATACATTTTAAGGTGTGAGCTCAACCAAAAATTCTGATAGGAAAAAGGTGTCCAAATTTCAAATACCTTGTCCAGACTACAATTGCTAATTGCAGATCTGATGAACAGAGATTTCAGTTATTTGGATCAGCTAAAGCATCCCAAAGAACTTGGTCTGGATTAGGGAGCTGCAGTAGCATAAAATTTGTATGTGTTTCAGGAAGGACAGGGTTTTCTAATTATCTGTCAATATTAGTACTTCTAGTAAACATTGTACTTGTCTAAATGTTTGGGTTAAAATATTAGAAATCATATTAGACTGACAGAAAACTTGCATGTATGTTAAGCCTAAAATACATCTGAGTATCTGGGGGACATTTTATGAAGCTCTTACATAACCTACCAGCTAGCAGGAGTTAGATTAACCCCCTGGTACTTCTGGGTTTTAAGTATGTCATATGAATGTCCTTTCACTACAACTGAAGAAAAATTCAGAGACATTTTAATGTTCCAGAGATTTCGAATGAATTTTCTTTTTTTTTTTTTTAGACAGGACCCTTTAGAACATCAACAGCATCACTGGCAGTTGTGGGAGGAGGAAGGGATGATATAACACTCTGCATTTCTGATCCTAATTAAAACATGTTTGGTATTTTGGATATATGAAATCCTGATGACCAGACTCATACTGACCCTAATGCTGCCAACAGTTTCGTGGAGAGATCTTCGGGGAAGACATGGAAAACAAAACTCAGAGTGAGTACAAAACTGGAGTTGTGTATTAATATTTAAGGCCATTTTTGAGTTTGTTGAAGGGTTTTTTTTTTTATAAAATGATTATACCTGCTAAATTGCCTACCTAATAGATTGTGTGGTGGTACCAGAAGTGACAAATAATCTGTTCCCACAGTAAATTAAGCTGCTAAATGAAAGCTCCAGTGTAATCAGGAGCTTCTTCTGGTTTCTTGCAGCTGAACTCCTGCACCTAGAATAGACATGATTTATGTGATATGAAAAACCATATGAATAAAACTATTCAAATGGACATAAAATAATTTGGATCCAAAACAGTATTTTGTGACAGAATGGAGCAGAGCATGAAGTTTAAGAAATCTAATTTATGGATGTGCCAAAGGAAATGTCAAGATCCTATTAAGGAAGTATAAGGCTGAAAAAAAAGATACATTACATTTGTACATTTATGGTTTAAAGACTTAGAAAACGTAAAAAGATGCCAGTACAATAAACTATGATTTATTGCTATTTCCTTGTTTGAACAGAAGCTTTTTTGAGCTGATAAAACAGTTCAGGAAAAATAATAGAAACACTCATTTGAAGCATTATGTACTTCAATAATCTCATTGTGTGTGAAGCTGTTATATCCAGTAGGATTTTCCTAGAGACAAAAATAAAAAGAGAGTAGCTTTACACTTTTCATAAAAAATATGCAAAAGTCTCAGACATCTTCACATTTATCCAGAAAGATGGGATGCACACTGTCCAATGGATCATAGCCCAGGGATCACCAGGGCCAGCCTGTGCTATTCAGCCAATATGTCTGTCAAATGAGCTGATCTGTGCCAAGGTGAGAATGGAGTCACTCAACAGTAGAAAATTAGTTGAGGCAGTAAGAGGTGCTGCCTCATTCTTAATTGCAATTAACTTTTCAAGGAGCTTGACCATTGGATGGTTTTTTGCATCATAAGACAGACTTCTGTCCAGGATAACATGTTCTTAAAAGAGGTATGTCCTAAAGTGAAATCTTGTGTTTCATACAGGATGGAATTAAAAGCAATTCCTAACTCAGACATGAGACTGAATCCCAAAGGTTATCAACCACCAACAAGCAATTGAACTTAACTGTCCTGGAAAAGGAGTTCCAAAGACAACTGCACACACTGAACTTCTAAAGGGAACTACACACACTGACATTTTGGCCCATTATTTCAATTATTTCAAACTTCTTGGATTTTACCTTTTTTCTCCCAGAATTTGAATCTCAATGTAATGAATGCAATGTCACACTGTCATTGAATTTCCTGTTTTGAGTGGCTGATGAAGGAAGGGATGTAGAAGTCTGACCTTTACTTACTAAAACTGAGGTGCATCATGGCAAAGTCTTTCTGTTCTTTCCTGAAGGTCTGTCTGAACACTTTCTGTGGGTTCTCCTTTGCCTTTATGGATCTCTCCAGTATCAGAATTTTATCTTCTGCCTGGAAGATTTCCTGAAGTACCTGAACAAAGCAGAACATCTCTGTAAGCCTCACATGCATACAAAATCAGAACCCACCCCTGCTTTTAAACACTTCTATTGGAACTTCCATCCTGGCAGGTCATTTTGCTTAATTTAGGGGAGGAGACTACTATAATCTCATATCAGATGGATGAATTTGTATCATTTTGGCCTGCTCTTGCCATTTCACTAAAAGGACACATGGTAATCAAATCTCATAGGAGAGCCAGGAGGAACTGGCCATGTACTCACACATCATATGAAAGCATTTAATGAAGTTCTTCCTCGACAATGGGTGAAAAGCTTCCACCAAGAAATGCACCATCTCTTTCCTATTACAAAGCTATTAAATTTATGAGCAAACTGGAGTATAAGTTTATTACAAGAAGAAGAGAAGCGTTGAATTACAACTGTGGGGGAAATTACAACTGTGCTTTTGTGATAAAGCCGTTTTCATAGTGGTAATGTTTATAGTTCTGCAGGATCACTTTCCATTTTGCTTCACTATTAATTTTTCTCCAAAGTAAAAAAATCTACTTCTTGATCTATGAACATTTTGCAAAGGTAAAATTCCAATAAACTGTCATTTTCTTTTAAACATTCATTCAATTCTTTTGAGGACATTTGCTGGAAGAACATATGAACACAAATCATATTTCCATACTGAAACTTTCTCAAAGTTTTGAAAACTCCCATAGGAGCTGTAGAGGGAAGACAACTTCCTTTAAAGACTTATTAAAGTGGAGAAGATAAGGAGTGATCACCAAAAAGGAGAGGCACATGGAATTAGTATAGCATAGGTTTTGGTTGCAGTGCATGATCATATTAACCCTGAGAATCCTCTAAGTGCTTCTTAGGTGTTTTAATCTGTATTGGGGGGTAAAGGAGAGAGAAATTGCAAGGGAAAAGTTTTGTTCAGTATTAAAAAAAAAAGGGGGAAAATGTTTCTATTTCCTAGCCTATTGATTATGATGTCATTTATCAGGATTCATTACAGCCAGTGTGGTGAACCCATTCAAGCATTTCCTGTAGATAGCTTTAGAGTGGAAGAGGTCAAATTGAACTAATGTAGTTTCTCAGCCAGTTTACTAAAATCAATGCAACTTGAATTTCAACAACCACTAAAAATGGCATAATGTGATTTAAATTATGCTGCTATTTAGATCTGGTCTGCACACTAAGTTGTACCAGATCTGCTAATGATGTGTGTGGTTTGAAAATTGAATTAGTTCCTGCTGCTGAAAGGTTATTTATAGACAAAACCCAGAGTTAAGAATGCCAGGAGCCTGCATCCCAATCCAAATCCATAAGGGCTTGGTGACACTGTATAGTGGAGCAGTGGGAAAGATCTCCTGGCTAGCACTGTCCAAACCCACTCAGCCCTTACAGCAAAGCAGTTTTGCAGTAGATTAATCACCTTGGGCCCTGAAGCAGAAGCCTGTGAACGTGACTGAACATTTGAAGCCACATTTCTACATTGTACCGAACCCTTTGTGTCCAGGCTAGGTTCTCACAGAGCTACTTGAGAGAGCCTTCACCCAAAAAGAAGCCTTTATTGATTATAGACTGCTGGGGAAAAATCTGGTTTGGTATGGAGAGAACACAGTATGGAAAAAAGTTAAGATAATGGCAGTAAATTTCTCCCTATAACTTAATTCTGCAGTGGTTCCTTCTTAATCAGATAATCACTGTAAGATAGCTGTGATTTAGGGGAAATATTTATGTAGGTAATTTAGAGCACTTTGGTAGCTACTTGCTATGCAGAGGAACCACTTATGATAAGAGCATTGTTGGAAACAATTGCAACAACATTGCAACAAGCATTGTTTTATATGTTGTCTACAATTTAACTGGTTACAGAAAGAGACTACATGACATTAAAAAATTATTTTACACCAAGTTCACATCCTTCCTTTTCTCTAAGAACACTAAGGATTTGAGTCTTCTGCTGCTCAGAAACAGAGTTTGTGCTGTAGTCAGGACTTGATTATTTTATACTGTGTGTTCACTTGTCCATTGCAAAAGTGAGGTCCAGTTCCCAGGTAGCACTGGTGAGTAGATGTGTGTCAGGGAGAGCTTTACAAGCCTGTCAGTCCCATCCATTGCTAACCAAAGCCTGTGGGGATGTACCAAGGCTGTGAGGCAAAGAATCCCCAGTGCTTTCAGAGGTCACCCGCTGCTCAGCAGGGTCCTCCTTTCCTGTGTTTATGTTACAGCCCCTTTCAGCACAGCCGTGTTTCCCATGCTACGCCTTGGTGCCTGCAAGGGAGCCAAAGCCTGGGCTGATGTGGTTCTGTTGTGGGGACTTGTGAGGATGTTGGCCTCTTACATTGGTCCTACTTAAAACTGGGAGCACATTGTAAACACATTCATTTATTTTCAGTAAAGAAGTATAATTCAAAGTAAAAACAATGAAACAAAGCAGCAAGTTTCTCAGCCAAGTAAGAACTGGGCACAGTTACGTCTCCATTTCAGAAACTATTGAATGGATTATTTGTTTTCTACTTCTAGAGGAAGAGATGGTTCAGATTCTGGGTAGGACTTTTGTGATTCAGCCTTTGGTCTGTACTCACTTTCTCTCTTGGGCAGCAGCTGGAAATGGTGATTCATCTTCATGAAGCAAATCTAACAATGAAACAGTGCAATTAAAACAGTCCAGAGCACTTGGTTAGCAATGAACCAGGACACTGAAACCAACTCCCAGAGCGATGCCACAGGTCACACACCTGCTCGTGTCATGGTGAGTGTGTAATGCAGTCACCATGCTGATACTGCCTGGCCTGTGATCATGAGTCTGTGAATTTAATTGATTTGGTGAATTGAAATAGGCTACAGGTTCTCTTACACTGAATTATTTCTAATGAAGTTAGAGAAGAGGATGAAATTAATGTTTTCTGCAAGAAAATGTCTGCAAGCACTTTTATACACAACCAAGGAAACGGGTTAGTGCTACAGAGCAAACTCCTCATTCATTCATTCACTCACTAAAAAATATACTGTTTAAGCCTGGCTGTGAACACAAAATTAAAACGTGTAACTCTGCACCCATCTTTAAGCCTTGCCTGGCTGCATGTAAGTGGATGTGGGTTAGGTTCATTGTGCCTTCTTGAATTTTTAAATTTTTTTTTAAAGCACTGACATTTAAGACATACAAAGAAAAATGGCCTCAGGGGAACCACCTCCAATGCATCACAGAAGCTTTGCTCAAACAGTTTTCGATTACTCACTCTGACCACACATTGGCTGAAATAGTTTAGATAATCTGCTGTACAGAAGGGATTGGTGGGGAGGATCACCAGACAGCATTGCACCAGCCCACGTCATTTCTGGATGGCCCCCAAAGGCAGGAAACAAACACAACGAGTGCTGAGCAGCGTGTTCCTAGGAGAGCGTGGGGAGGCACTGGCCCAGCAGCTGCCCCGCTGGAAACTTTCCCTTCCAGGACATGAGGAAAGTTCTGTGCTGCAGCGTTCTTGGGAGCACGGAGAAAACTGCTCCAGCTGCTCTCTCGTTCCACCAGGCTGTGATTTTTGTAGGCTGGATACAGTTAGACTGATACAAGTTCCATCAGGTACTCAGTGCAGGCTTACATACAACATAAGCATTTCTGAAATGCTGCAGCCTGGCTTTGTTTCTTTGTTGGTTCTGAGGTCAGCTCACTGTTTTCTGTCTGAATGCAAAAAGCAGCAGCCAGGTAATGTGGTGGGAGGAACACACTTGTGCCTTCTCATTTGTAAATTCCTTTAATATTTTGCCTCTCGGTCAGTGTTGCTAAATATTTTCCATCCACTTTTCCATATTTTGCCTAAATTATTTTGTAAAAGTTAACATTTGTTGATATTAAATGTGACTGAATAATAGTGTACTCATTACTGATTTCACAACTAATTTCAGGATATATGCCACATTATGTTAAAGTAATACTATGATAACTTGCAATATTTATACAGCAAGCATAAGCCAGATCTCAAATCTGAAATTAATTTTAACCTGACCATTTTTTACTGTCATGTCATAGACACATTCTGAGGAGTAACCTACTAAAACAAAATAGTTTAGGCTCTTCAGGTAGAGAGTAAAAATATAGGCCAAAAAGAGAGAGTCAAATTCCCTCCTATATTGGTATAATAAATTGCCTTTTCACACCCCAGGGATAAAAAATCCCCAACATAATGAAGCCGTTTCTAAAACCATTCTCAGTAAGCTGAGTGGAAATACTCAGAATCGTGGTGATTGTTAATTGGTGTGGGTGTTTCTTTTTTCATTATTTTATTTAATATGTACATGTTTTTCTAGCATCTTTCTGATCCCTGTGCTCCCAGCCTTGGAACAGCAAGGCCTGCAGGAAGGGTGGTGCTGGGCATGGGAGCACTTCTGAGCACAGGACAGGTGTTGGAGCTGGCAGGGATAATGTTCTGTTTAGACATGGTACAAATACTGGATTAGGTAAACAAGTCACTTGCTACCTGGTCTGACTGATTCCCAGAGCTAATGTCCATAAACATCCTGCCCTACTGGCTGTTTCCAGGAGACTGAAGCCAAGGTAACTATTTACTCTAATATTAACTTTGTGGAAAGCAGATGCAGCTGTATTAATGAGGGCTGGCACCACAATTAAAGATTTTTCCTTCTTTTTCCTAAGGATCTGTGTGCTTTTACACCAAATATAAAATATATTTACCAGAACATCTTTTGGCATAAACTGACACTGGGACATGTTGATGGCAATGTAGAACCAGCCTCTTCTACACTGCCTTGTGCACACACTATTTCCTGTTTCAGTCTAAAGATGTGGTCCGAAAGCAGCTCTGAGTCTGAGCAGAGTCACAGGCTGTGATTAAACTCCTCAGGATGTCTGCATCCCCAGATGACCACATGCTGTGAGCTCAGTGATGATGAAATACAGAGGAGCTGTAATGCCTTCTTGGGTTTGTGACCTGACCCTTGCAAATACCTCACTGGGGCTTGAGGGCTTCTGCCTCCAGCACTTCAAATTTCCAGGGTTCCACTATCCAAACTCTGGATGAACTTCCCATTGTCATGACCAAGATTAAGTCCAGAATCAAGTAAGATGAATGAATCATAGACTTTTATGTGCAAGGGATATAAACAAGAAAATGTGCCATTTCAACATAGGATCATTTTTAGATCACCACCATATTCACACTACTTACTCTTTTATGTAGTTTTTGATTCTTTCCTTTTTCAGGGTACTGATTTTAGAAACATAGTTGCAGGATGGTCTCTGTATGTTGTTTTGGGGTTGGGTTTTGGTTGGATTTTTTTTATCTGGAAAAGATTTTGCTGTTTCACAAATTAGAAAAAAAATTTTTTTCATTCAAAATGGTCCCCAGACCTCATTAAAATAACAGCTTTTTTGCTTCCAAGATAGTAAATCATTACTATGTTCATTTTTCTCTTGTTTTATGGAACTAGCCTGCTTAGCTAGGAAAATAATTTTCAGAAAGAAAGATGTCTCTGCAAGTGGCATTCATTGTTTGAGAAGTCAGTGCAAAAACAGCCTTTTTGCTAGATCAATATTTTTTAAATACAAAACCTGAACTTGTCTAATTGCTATTAGAGGAGAAGGGAACAGGAGTTGTAATAGCTGCCTTGACTATAATCACTTCCCAGTGGAAGAACAGAACTGTGGTAGAATTCAAGAACTAAGCCAATGGCTGTCCTATTGAAGCATATCTGGGCCATGCTTTTTCTCCAAATATCATAGACTGAAGAAAGAAAGGGTGCTCCATGATGCTTGCTGATGGATACTGCTTAAATGTGCACTGATCCATACTCAATTCTGCCCTCACTTGCCTTCTTCTTCCTCTTGTTCCTCTGATGCATAGTCAGGAGCAAGAGAATTAACAGGATTTATTACCATATAACTTCGCCCAGAGCTTAACCAGCAATGTTTTTTCTCAGTGAACCTATTGCATTTTCCTTTTCTTTTGACAATGCTGACCAGCCTGAGTTCCTCCTCACCAGAATAAGCTGTTTACTTCCACTCTAGTGTTTGGTAAATCTGATGGAGCTCCTTTACTGGGGAGGTGGTGATGAGTAAAGTGTCTCTGCTATGTATGCACCAACCACCAACTCAGCAGGAACACCAGCAACAGACTTCATTCTTCTCTGATGTTTTTGATCCATGTATACCATACAAACTAATTATTCTTTGTACAAATACTCCAGTTTCTCCAGGTAGTTTATTATTGCTATTTAATGCTGTAACAGTATAGGGATATAGCTAAAGTTTTTTTCCATTATAATCCAGTTGTCAGCAGTTATGTCATAGTGTCAGCTGGACTCCATGACAAAATCCCTGCTTGTGTGTCAGTATCTCACAATGCTCTTGTGCTCCCTCATGCCAGAAGTTATTTTATAAAGGGGCACTTAAAAACAATAGAAAACATCAATGAAAAATGTGAAGTAAATGTTCATACACTTAAATCCATGAGAAACTTCGATGGATAGCCAATTCCATCTAAGTGGGATTAAATGCTGTAGCTGGCCAGACAATATCCAATCTAAAGTACACAAAAAACTACATCTTTTGTGCTTTGGAAAGAAAAAGAAAATGTATTTATGTGCTGTGAGCTTACACATGTTTAGCTGTTTAGCTTGAACTTTCCTAAGAGTCCCTAAAAATAAACTGAAAACATCTTAAACTACTTATGACAAATAGAATTGCAGGAAAACTCTATTGTTTCCAAATGTGCATTAAAAAAATGAGTGAATGTGAGGCTGCTCTGTAAGAGAAAGAATCTTAAAGGAAAAACTTATAGAACTCTGAGTGGAGCTGGATGGAAGTAACAGAGGAGTCTTGCTCCTTAATAAAAATTTATCTGTTGGTACAAACATTAACTTCGGGTTGATATATGTTTAAAAATTCAATTACATACCTCCAACACATTGCTTATTTTAGTGAAAACTTACTGCAAAGGCAATACAGACAGAGATGAATGCAGGTCTGTCTTCTTCCATGCCATTTCTGCTTTGTATAATAGGAAGGCAAGGGCAGAACAAATGTTTGGAAAGTTCACTGTGACCCACTTTGAAATATCAGACTGTTTTCTGACCAGAACCAGGCCAACATTCAGGCTAAAGATTTGGAAATGTATTTATCAAAAGGCAAGGAAAACTTGGAACTTAGGTGTCAAGGATAGACTAACTACATTCTGTATATAAATACTTCTAAATTTTAGTTGATTTAGAGCTCTTCCCTGGCTGTGGCAAAATAAAAGTGTAAAATCTTAATCATCTTCTTCCTCTGAAACAGATAAATGTGCTGTTTGCTGGCCTCTTTATTTGCACACTTTCCAAAGTTTGTTTAAGAAAAAAATAGTGCTATTTCTACATCAGGAAATGGCCAGGGAGTATCATCAATTAATGTAAAATAGGGAAAAAAGCACCATCAGAGACATCTTTCCCCACTTTAAATATCTAAGTTACAAATGAACATAATCAGTGTGTGATTCTGGACAGAAGTTGCAAGGTTCCTTTGTTCCTGACATCTGTCTGTGAGCAAGTTCCTCTCAGGCCATGTGTGAGCCACAGGCAGTTCCAGGGAAGGGAATACAGGTGCATCTTTTGCAGAGGTGCTTTTTCAGGAAGTATGTAAATGCTACAGAACATTTCTATGCCTTTTGGATATAGTAAGATAATATGCAGCTGCCAACATTTAGTGAATTTTACCTCAGTTGTCTTTGGAGTTCTTTCTTTGCATCTGCTACTTCAGCAACATGATTATTAAAGCCGAAGTTAATACCTGTTAAATGATTCCACCTCAGATGTGCACTCCAGTCCAACTCTGCATCCTTTCAGAGCGTGACAGAATTGGCCCCTGCATGTTGAAAGCCCCTGATACTGTCTCCACTGAATTTAGCCCATGATGCAGGAACTGAAACACTCATCAGGGATTTAAAATAACTTGCAGCCTGAGCCCCTGGCTTCAAAACTGCTAGTGTGGTGTAAGCTACTGTCTTTGGACTTGAATTCTCCATTCTTTAATGCCCTGCTTTGCCTGCTAGATCACTCCTCTCTTCACCCAAGTGTTTAATGTACTCTTATGAAAAGTACAGGTACTTTACTCACCAAATTGAAACGCTAAGACAAATATCTGTCTGCATTTAGTCCTCTTTCTCCACCCAAAACTTTATTCTAAGAATTAGGCCTACAGATTAAACTTTGCAGGGATAAGTCACTATTTTTTGAGTTTCATATTTACTCTAGATTTCTATTGAACACTGAGAATAAATATTAAGGGATGCAAAAAGAAAAAGTTAATTTTGGTTTTGTCAGTGGTGTTTTCTCAGTAGCCTTTTTTTCAGTTATTCGTAGGGTATTCCTCTCTCCAAACTAAAGTACTGATCTTCCTAAATGATTTGGAATTCCTTAGTGCTGTACATTTATTTAGGCAGCTGCCCTGAAAATCTTCAGGTAACCAGCCTAATACAACAGTGAAGTGTATAAAGCAGGGTACTGAACCTGAGCTGGCACTGCTCACAGCTACTGAGCCAAACAATCTCAGTCTATTTTCTGCAGGATATTTAGGTTTGGGGTTTTTTTCCCTTCTCTATGATCTGATGGATTATATTCATTTTCTCATCAGAAAATGAAATTTCTAAGTAGGTTTCCATCTTGACTATCTGAAATACTCAGTACCTAATCTGTTCTTTAACAGTGCTTTTTCAGATGGTAATTTATCGATCTGGGTCTGCTGAAGCAGAAAGCACTTGCTCTGTTCCTAAATGCTGCAGGTGTGTCTCAGACTGCCAAATAGGTTCAGGAAAACTTTAATGAAAAATGTCATTTCTTTGGATAATGGATGGTGAGAAAGGAAAAAGTCTGCAAAACTCAACCCCATGAATCTGCTTTTTACTAGAGCTGACAAGAATAATTTTATTCATTGCTAATCCTAAAAGTAAGTAGCAGTACTAGAGTCAGCAGAATGCCTGCCAAGTTTCCTTCGGATATGCCCTCATTTCAGTAGTGAATGAGGTGATCTTTTAATGAAAAACAGAACATAAGTAAACAAATAATACCGATTATTTTTTCCTCCTTCCCACTAGACAGAGTCGTTATCATTTGAGATTGTGAAGTACATTCACCATTGGAGTAGTCCGGTGTTAGTGATAAGGGAACTGACAAGGCATTAGCACAGAGACACTGCCCTCTACTGCAAACTGCTCTGCTGCTGCTACTGCTCTTGGATTGATGAGACCAACGCTAATCAACAGTTTTGGAACTGCATACAGTTGGGGCATTTTAGTTCAGTGGTTTTCTGTCAGTCTGTAACATAGGCTGTGCCAAATGCACTAATGCCCTAATGACCCCAGCTCTTTTGCAGACAGCACATGAAGTCTGTGGTGGGCACTGGTGTGCTGTTTGCTGCATCGCACTGATCTGCACCTCAGCTGGATTTTTACCTGATTTGATGTGGGTTTGTAACCTGAAAGGCACAGAACAAAGTAAATCAAAACCAGAGGGGGCACTGCCCAGTGGAGCTGGAGGGTGAGGAGGCAGCTGCAGCACAGCTGTCTCCGAGAACCAGCTCAGCGCACAGCCCTGCTGGGTGCCACTGCTGCCCTCCATTGCGGCCACTGGGGGGAATGACCGACGGGGACGGTCCCACATCGAGGCGAGCGGGGCCATGCGAGAGAGAAGCCACTTCTTCCTACATCGTTCTCATAGCACAGGAGAGGGCCTGTGCTAAATCAGGTTCCAGCTACCGCAGGGGCAATGCAAAGGGAAGGCTTCAATAGCCACTCATACTCACATCTCAGCTGCTTTTTCCACTTCAGGGTAAAAGCTGATGCTGTCCAATGTGTTCCTCAGGTTAAAGCACTTCTCATTAATAAAACGGGCCTGAGTTTTTGTCAGAAAAATCCTGCTCTGGGTCATGCTGTGCACATCTGTTGATGCTGAGAAGGGGAAAGACTTACCTTAATTTAAATAACGTGCTAAATAACTAACTGTTTTCATTAGCTTCCTATAATGCTTCATGTTAGAGTTTGCTGGCATTTAAATCTTTAATGAGTGGCTTAAAAATGTTCAGTGCTGTAATGGCTAGAGGGAGCTGCTCTACCATGTGTCTCCACTGGCCTCTTGTGTGAGTTCAGTGAAGAATAGTATTTAACACACAGCTTTTAATGATGTTTGTCATTTTAATGACAGACAACCACCAGGGTGAAAAACACCAAGTAGTTGTGCAGCATGAGGGAAAGGCTCAGTGCAAAAAGGAGGAGGTGTTCAGGGGGAACCTTCATGCCACCACTGCTGAAAGTGAGAAAGAAAAGGGCAGACCAGAGCTGTGGTTTCCCATCTCTCCTGTTTTGGGGGACAGGTTCACTTAGCATAATTCAAATTGTACATTACTGGAAAATATGTCTGCTCATCTTGATCACAAGGAGGGAAATATGTTGCTGCATCTCTGCTTTTGTACTCTCAAGGAATTTTTGGTGTAACTTCATCTCCTTTAGCTCTTCCAAAAGCAGGGAAGTCCTGGCAGGCCTTGGGCTAGAATCAGAGTAATAAGGATAAAGAGAGACAAAGCCTCGCTTTCCAAAGCATCAGGAAGACAGCAGATACATTGGCATTTTTGGTAAATATTGCTGCCTCCTCAATGGACTTGTCAATTGGTATTACCATCAGTCTGCCTGCTGTGGGGACAGAACTGGATCAAAGGTGACCAGAAATGCCACCGTAGAACACCCTAAAGCCTGTTGCTTGCCCAGAGAGCCCCACACGAGGAGCCCTCAGAGAAAGAGGGGTGCTGAGGAAGAAATTCACTTTTCCTTTTTGATGCTTTTTGTGGGGAATGTTCTCTATAACCTTGGGAATGGGAAATGTGGAAAGTCTTGCTGACATCAGTGAATCTAATCCATATGTTGGACAACAAGCACAGACCTAAAGTGCTGTACTGGGCCGTGGTCTCACACCAAGCCAGTTTTTTCAAGGGCAAGGTACAAAATGAACTTCTCAGATATGTCTTACTGGCCAGTTCCTCCTACCACAGACATCTGAATTTGCTTAAACATTTGACTCCACTTCCAAACAGTGTTTTGTTCATTAGTTTCCCATGGAAGGTAATTACAGAGCAGTAAGTGCAGGAGCTGTACAACTATCCAGTGGCGTTGAGCTTTTACCTGAGGTAAATATGCTTGAAAGCTCCTCAAAGACCTTAATAAAACATATTTTCAGATTTTTTTCTATTTTGTTGTTGTTGTTGTTTTGATGGGATTTTTTGTTTTGCTTTGTTTTGGGGTTTGGGGTTTTTGTTGGTTTTGTTTTGTTGGGTTTTTGGTTTGTAGGTGGACAGTTACTGGGTTTATGTTTGGTTTGGTTTTTTGTTTTTTTTTTTTTTAATTCCCAGAGTGTTCTTTCTAAAAAGCTTGCAGCTGTGTCCCAAAAAAGATAACTTTGCAGTATATTTCTCTCAAAAAAGACAGATTTAACACCAGGATGTGCTGGTACCTTTCCAAATATTGTCAGATACTCTTCTATTTCCAAGGTGAGACTACCTCAAATAATAACTTACACACTTGTATGTTAAGACAAACAAGTTTTGGGATTAATCAGTCAGAAATGGGAGTACTTGAGACTCCCAACTGTGCTCGGATCAGGAAAATATCCTTTTATCAGCACCTAGGCTGTGATGTTAGGAGCAGAAGAGAAGACAAGGCTGTGCTTAGGCAGCCATGGGGGAGAGAGAGAGTGAGCAGTGACCAGGATAAGGTGGCCAGGAATAGGGTCCAGACTCTATCACAAGCTGGTGGCCACTTCCTTGGTGTGGAAAATTATTTTATTATTTTTTACGTACCAAGCACAGTGACTATCTAATTGCTCAGAAGTTGACTGGCCAAGTTAAGGCAGTACAATCTTCCAAACAAATATAACCATGAAATTAATGGAAATTGTCTATCAGCAAGATACAGAATTAATATACTCAGAATTGCCATGAAATACCGAGACAGCATGATTTTACTGGAACGATACATAATCTCCTGGGGATGAAACTTGTGAAACTCAACGGTGAAGTGCATTACTGTGTAATAATTTCCTTGGCAGCGGGACAGCGCTGTGCCGGGAGCTGGCTCAACGCTGGAGCGCGTCTCCTTCCAGCGGCCGGGCGGGGTACGGGCACACAGTCCCGGGGCGGGCCGGCACCGGCAACAGCCGGGCTGCGGCACCGGGATGGTTCCGTGCCGTTCCTTGTCAGCTGCTTCTGCCTAAAGCAGTTCTAGTGGAGAAATTCCAGCCTGGCTTTAAAAGCACGCCGCTGTCAGATCTGCATCTGCCGTGGCTCATGGAGCCGCCAGGCCCCGGTGCGGGTGCGCGGGCTGTTCGCAGGGCCGGCTGCCCCGGGGCACAGCCCGCCGGGAGATCAGCGGAGGCCTCCGGGACACAGCTCCCGGGCGGGTCACGGGGGCTCTCCCGGTGTCACCGGGTCCCCGGGCTGTCACCGGGGCTGTGGGGTATCACCGGGTCCCCGGGCGATCACCGTGTCCCTCGCTGGTGCCCACGAGTCACCCGGGCTCCAGAGGCAGCGCCCCCTGCCGGCGGCAGTTGGGTACGGCGGGCCCGAGGCCCCGCCCCCGGCGGCCTGCCAGGGATGCCCGAACCAGGGGCTGTGCGCGGCCGGCGCAGCCGGGCCGGACCCGGGTGAGTGCAGCGGCCGTGAGGGGGGCGGCCCGGGGACGCGGTGAGGACGCGCGGTGCTGACGGCGCTGTGTCCCCGCAGCGGAGGCGGCGGAGCTGCGGGCGCGGCTGCGGGCGGTGCGGCACACGGTGCTGGTGCTGTCCGGCAAGGGCGGCGTGGGCAAGAGCACCTTCAGTGCCCTCCTGGCGCACGGGCTGGCGGCCGACGAGACCAAGCAGGTGGGCAGAGAGCGGGGAGAGGACGGGCGGTGGGGGACCTGGAGCGGGCAGGGCCGAGCACCTGCGGGCTGGTACTGATCGTGCGCCCCTGCTCGTTAAGGTTTGACTTTCCTGTATGAATCCCGCTGGAGTGATTTCATTGCGTGAGATCGCCTTTGGAGACAGCCCTGCGCTACCTTATTTCCAGTGGGACAGGTTGGCTGGTTTGTTTTCCAGGTTGCTCTGCTGGACATAGATATCTGTGGGCCGTCGATCCCTAAAATTATGGGTCTAGAAGGAGAACAGGTAAGTGAAAGCTCAGACATGTTGTTCGAGGGACTTCTTCTCAGTTTTTCATTAGCATATTCAGGTGCTTTGGATCTAGAGATTCTAAAAGGAGTGCATAATGGGAAATGGTAGGCATGGGGCAGTGAAATGGTAGGGAAATTAGGTGAGAAGTTCAGCATAATACATTTTGCAGAAGAGTCATCTGCTTTCAGGATGAGCAGTTCTGCAAACCAACTTTCATTGCGTATCAGCCACATAATGCTGACAACTTGAAACTTGAGTAGTATCAGCATGATGCACTTTATCAGCCTTTGAATATTTCTTACAAATACAGAAAGTAATGAGTAAACTTGTGTAAGGGTTGATCAGTTATTGTTCACTTATTAATGAAGAGTAGGTGCTCCAGCACTTTTTACCTCAGCTGCCCCAGTAAAGCAGGATTGTTCCTGCAGGCAGGAGAGCTCTTTGATCAGGTTTGACTTATGTTCATGTTTTATGTAATATTATTTCCATTGCAACTTTTGTGTATCGCTTTAATTTTCAGGTTCATCAGAGTGGGTCTGGATGGTCTCCAGTGGTGAGTCGATGCAGCTGTTTCACAAAGTTCATTGGGTGTGTTTGAGCTGGGCACCATCCTCTACAGTGAAAAATGAATGAGAGAGGAGCAGGGGATACTCCTGTTACTTAATGACTTCAATATCCAGATTCTATAGAATCTACAGATACGGGACATAGTCTGTATGTCCCCATTCTGTAGATCTATGCAGCCTATATCTGTGTTCTATAGAATATCTAGAGAATGCTATAGAATATATATCCTGATTATATAGAATAGATCTATAAAAATGAGATGCATGTTGTATAGAATCGGGATATAGACTATTTAGATCAGGATGTTAAATTTCTTTTGTTAACAATAGTAAGACTATATTTCTAAAATAGTTTCATTATCTTCTGTTTACTGGCTTTGCTACTATGGGCAATAAATATAAGTCACTCAGGTTTGTTACTTTCAGCTATCATGCAGCTGTGTAGTGTGTCATCTTTTCTGTGATAGCCAAGAAGTACCTTGCACCCAAGAAAAACCTTATTAATCTTTAGAAAATGCAGAGAAGGTCTTGTAGGAGTGTTGCTTGTCTGAAGATCACCTGTAGTGTGCATGCTGTTAGAAAGGCAGCTGGTGCTGAGAGGGAAAGCTGCTTTTATCCTTACGTTGTCTCCAGTGTTTCCATAAACTGCTGTAACAATTTCATTTTTTCAGTCTTAGTGTAGTTGGTGAGTGTTGCACAAGAAGCAGTTTTTAATGCCCTGTGATAAAAGATAAGGTTCTCTGCCTTTTTTTCATTAATGTCCTCCCCCTCACCTGCTTTTTTTTTGTAAAATAGAGGTTCAGAGTTGGTTTCTCTACTCTTTCTTCACTGTTCTGTTTCTCTACTTCTCTTTCAGTATGTTGAAGAAAACTTAGGTGTCATGTCAGTGGGGTTCTTGCTTAGTAGTCCTGATGATGCTGTCATCTGGAGAGGACCAAAAAAGAATGGTATGTATTGAGTGTTTTCAACAGTAGTTTACATATTTGAAAGGTTTCAAGTACAAATATATATCATGATCTTGTTTAATAATGTAAAGATAGGGTAATAAGCTAAGATCCTGAAATTGGAAATACAAGAAGATACCTTTTTCTCTTCCACATTTTTATCCTTTCCTCTAGGGCTGATCAAGCAGTTTCTGCGTGATGTGGACTGGGGGGAAGTGGATTACCTAATCGTGGACACGCCCCCAGGAACATCAGATGAACACCTGTCCATCGTGCAGTACCTCAGTGCCACCCACATTGATGGCGCTGTCATCGTCACCACCCCCCAGGTATGAGCCAAAATTCCACTGGGGAAGCATCATGGCAGTGAAAGGCAATCCTTGGGTTACAGGCTGTTGATTTCACAGAAATCTAAGGGTACAGAATCTTAGGGAAATGACTTTGTTGTGTTGTGCCTGCAGCTGGCTGGTCTGTGGGGTAGGTGGGTGTCTCAGTGGAGCTGGGTGGGGATCCAGGTGAGTCACTAAACCACAGCAGTTCACAATCAGAAGCTGTTGTGATCTGGGTAGTGAAGGAGATGCAGTGTTTCCCTTCTTCCTTCAGAATCACAGTTCACATTGTTGTGGATGTGTAATTTACTCACCAGTGGCTTAATGTTCAGAAGAGTGTCCCTAAGAAGCTTTAAGTGGTAAGCTGTGCACTGTTTGACACATGTGAAGTAGACATGTGGGTCACCTGTCCCCTCCAGGTGACCCACCAAAGTAGGCAGCTTTGTCATGTGCATTTTTAAAAGAGAAATCAGCCCCTGGAAAGCTGAAACTAAAAACACATCCAGTTCAAACAGAAGTTTTTGTGTCTGGTTTGGAAAGGAACAGGAGATAAAACCAGCACAGGATACAGTGTATTTCCAGAACAGCTGAAAGGATAAAGGATCACGCATAAAGGAAGTGAAGTGTTAAGGACAATACCAGAGAGGTGGTAAAGGAAGAAGAAGGGGACAGGAGAATGAATGAGGTCAGTCATATATGTGAAAACTGAGGAGAGGATAAGATATTTTAGATATAATTTGAAAAGAGGTAACAATTGTAAGCCTGGTGGTTCTTGTCCTCACTCTGTGGAGAATACCAAGGGTCCTACTGTAAAACGAAAATGTGAAAGAAGATATGAGATAAACATAGGACATAAAACATAAATATGTGTGTATCTTGACTAGAGTCAGATTTCAAAACAGAACCCCATCCAATAGGCTTGAGCTGTTGTATCTGCACTGTTGCTACTCATAGAATTGTTGGTAGAGCTCACAGAACAGGTTTGTGTTCCTAAAAATATTACAACAGCAGTAATAATTCATTATAGAGTAGCTCTAAGGAGGTAACTGAATGGATTCAGCATGAAACATTGCAGTTGAAGTAGCAGTGTTTGCTAATATTTGTAGGAAGTGTCACTTCAGGATGTTCGGAAGGAGATCAACTTCTGCCGCAAAGTGAAGCTGCCCATCATAGGTGTTGTGGAGAACATGAGTGGCTTTGTGTGTCCAAAGTGTAAGGTAAGGCTGGCTGTGTATTACAGTGGTTTTTCCTTGGCATTGTTTGGATTTCAAACATTGCTCCAAAAATGCCTTATTCTCAGAATTGCAGTATTTTAACTCTAATTTTTATGTTGTCCCAGAATGAATCTCAGATCTTTCCCCCGACTACTGGCGGTGCAGAGAAGATGTGCCAGAACTTGAATGTTTCCCTCCTGGGTAAAGTGCCTCTGGATCCACAGATAGGTAAAGTTACTTACTGCATTCACTTAAAGCAAGATGTTCCTCCTATACTCATTACTATTGGAAAACCCTCATGTGGGCACTGATGTCTCTTAGTGCTTTTAGATAGAATGGTTTTTTTGAATCAAAAGTCACTGGAACTATGACATCGCATGATGTGGAATGAGGGAAGTGCTGGGGTAATTTCCTTAACTTTTCCTTAATCAATTAAGATTACATGCTGCCTCTTTTCAGCTTTGTAATCATACTTGAAATACAACAGGTCTTTCTCTTAGGTGACTAAAACCATAACCACTTGAAAGAAGAATATTTTGTAGATGTTAAGCATTAAAACCAGTCCTTTAACCTTACTGTTAGTGGCACTGCCCACATTGTCTTGTGGGTCACGAGGATGCGTGGTTCTTTGCCCACTAGCTGTTACCAGTTAATACCTGAATTAATGACATCGAGGAGCAGCTCAGTACTGCCAACTGAAGGTTTGTGCTAGTACTGTTCCTCTGTCAAACTACACTGTATTTCTAATCCTATTACTGACATCAGGACTTCCTAAAAGGAATAGATGCAGGTGGCTGTTTGAAAAGGTGTAACTGAAACAGGGTAAAGGCCAAAAAAAGAAAAGCTCATCTTTTCCTGTTGCTTTGCTTCTGTGTTTTTCTCTGTCCTTCAAGGAAAAAGTTGTGACAGAGGCCAGTCTTTCCTGGCTGAAGCACCCGAGTCTCCAGCTACATTATCTTACAGGAATATCATTCAAAGTGAGTCTGAGAATCACTGTGCAAATGAATCCCCTGGGTTCCGAGCACTGCTGCAATATACAAAGGTGTTAAACAGGCTTGTGTTACTCTGCCACAAATAGTAAAATCAGGAGAGGTGCACGGCAATTCTGAAAGTAACAGGTGCAAAGACCATGTTTACTTCTGGGCATTGCTTCTGACTGGCTTTTAAAGTGATAACAAGATTGTATTTGATAACTAGTTTCAATGTTTGACTTCAGAGAAGTCAAAAGATGGGGTGTCCTTGTGCTCAGAGAAACCTTCTGAGGCTGTCTAGCAGGTGTGTGGAGGGGTGCTCACCATAACCCAGGGATGCAGCTGACTGATCAATGCCTCCACTCCTAACTGTAATTACACAAAAACCCCATGCAAAAACTCCCTAAAGAGCTGTTGCTGTGCTGTTTAAAAATACTACTGGAAAATACCTAAATCCACTTCCAGTGTAATGAAGGCCCAACTTCAGATATTTTGTACCCCCAGGGAACAGATGCAGCAACAACAAACTCCTGATGTACAGCTGAAATAGTATTTATATTATTTTTTTCTCCATCCTTGCAGGAATTCAGGAATACTGTGAACAACAGCATTTTAAAGAAGAAAAGATAATGTAATCTGTAAATGCAATGAAAATGCAGTTTGTGTTTAATTATAGAAAAGTAACTTATGCCTTGATTTAATAAAGGAATGTATTCTTTTTGTATACTGCAAATAAATTCTTAATATAAAGGCTCACCTTTGTTTTTTCCAGTAGTTCAAGATTCTTGTAGTTCTCCCCTCACTAGAAAGCTGTGAAAGTGAGTCTGCATCTGGATTATCAAGTGCATTCTGCCTCCAGTGTCATGGTACCAATAACCTGAGTGTGAAAGTAGCAGTTGAAGATGTGAGTATACAACACACATTTTATTTAGGAGGTTGAATATGAAATATTCTGGGTTGACACTGGAGCATGTGCAGCAGCCTTTGTCCTGC
The DNA here is from genome assembly GCA_013399225.1 of Rhipidura dahli. Lineage (NCBI taxonomy): Eukaryota > Metazoa > Chordata > Aves > Passeriformes > Rhipiduridae > Rhipidura > Rhipidura dahli. Next base: position 163,127 of record VXAC01000005.1, read on the forward strand.
CTGCTGCACAAGGGTGAGCTGTAATGCCCGTTATCTCTCCCTGAATAACATCAATTAAGTGTCTCCTTTCAGTGGAAAAGCCATAGTAATATTATAGTACCGGTGCACTGCTTTATTTATTTCTTACAGGTGTCAAAACAAGATAATGTTTTAACTATACATAACTGGCAGCTTCACACAAGTAGTATGTGAACATGGTACCTGACTTTTATTTTATTTTATTTAACCAAAAGCCTGAACATTAAAAAATAAACATTCAGTATCTTTAATAACTAAGAGGCCCTTTGGGATTGCAGTTTCAAAGCTCTGCAAAATCAGTACTGTGTACAAGAGGGAAAGGCAGTCTGATTTTGTTTATTGTAGTTCCAAAGTTAAACAAATTAGCATTGTCTTTTCATTACATGTAATTCTTGGTTAAGATAATCCAGCAGTCTGAGGTTAGTTGACAACTTTTCTGAAAGCAGCGTGCTCTGTGTAAACCATGAGCATTGTCTGTGCTCACACAAACAACTTTTTGGTGAAGCTTTTAAGTAACAAAGGCTTTAAACCTTCCAGGATCTGAAGACTCAAACACAAATTACTTTATTTCATGCAGGCAAAATTCTCTAAGAGCTTTATCTAAGTATCTTCCCATGAAGAACAGCTTTCATGAATTACTTTTTTTACTGCTCGTCCTTTAGCTCTTCCTGGTTTGGTTACCTAGTGCCTGTCTTCCCATGTTCTTCAGCGCCATCTTCTGAAATTCTCCTGCTCTGTCCTGTTGAGGGAACAGAGCACGCGTGGCTGTAAGCATAACCTGGGACACAGGGATCTCTTACACAACCAGGGAGCTGCCAGCTGGAAGCCTGAGGGTTGAAGATGGCTCTTCCAGCTGTGCTTAAGCAGAGGCATTAGAATTATAGTAACTCCCGAGGATTTAACTTAGGGACATTCTTCCTGAAGCTTGGAAGCAGCTCAGTTGTAGAGCTCAGCAGGCTTCCGAACATGGAGCAAAGTGACCTGGGGTATGGCCCTTCCATGTGACACTGCCAGAGAGGCTTGGTGGATAATCAGGATCACCCTGGACTCACTCAGCAGGAACTGAGACCTGAGAAAAGCCAGCACCTGCCATGAGAGGCAGGTTGGCCTGTGCTCCCCCACAGGCTGAAGCTCAGTACTTACTCTTGGGAACATCTGTAGTCCCAAACAACCTTGAGGTTACTCTGCTGATGGTTTTTTGTCCCTCTAACTTGCAGTGGATGTAGCCATATAAATTAGCAGTCTGGAGGGAGATCCCAGTAATCACGAGAGCCTGTGGACAAACAAGAGTTCAGCCGGGACAAATCCATGGCTATCCAGATAAACATGTGCTGGAAGAGCACAATAATAAAGGGCCTTCAAAGACTTCCAGTCATGTCAAACACAATATTTCCTTTCTACAAAACACCTCTTTTTATCAAAATACCAATACCAGTTTTGTCACTCTGTGTCTTAAAAGGCTTCATTACTTTCCTTAAAGCACTTACTCAAAAAAAAGACCTACTCAACCAATTCCAGAAACATTTCACTTTTTTTAAGCCCCATTCATATCTAAAAGTTTTACATCCAATCTACATGGCACACCAGCAGGCCTGTTTAGCTAACAACTTGTTATATACAAATCAGCTCTATAATTTACAGGTTTACAAAGACAATCCATAGATGGGATTCCTTATCTAGCACTGATGTGCAATGAAAATAATGAGCTCTTTTTGTGGTGCTTCAGGCTTAGCAGCAGGTAGAACCAATGTGACTAATGCAGTAACTGATAAAAATGTTTCTCTTAGCCTTCAGAACCAGTTTCCCAGAAGTGATCTTATTTTCATTTGTGTAACTTGCCTTTTACAAGCACCTGGGCTACCTGCCTCCTGTGCCAGTCAGAGTTCTGTCTCCAAGCAGCTTTTGGCTTAGCAAACAATCTGCTTTTCAAAAATAAAGGTGGAGTCATGAACAAAGAGTGCTGGTTTAATTTTAACTTTTGCTTGTTTAGGGGCACCACAAAGCAGTTAATGATTGGCAATTGATTCATGCCCATAGCTGATTTTCTTGTTTAATTGAATAACAATATGCAACCTTGACTGATACTGGTTATATAGCTGCACATGTTGGAGGTGCTTTTTATCTTTTCAAACTGAATTAGGAAGTGGTACTGAGCATGGCTGGGAAATTGACAGAATGGACAGTGTGGCAATTAGCCAAGAATTTAATGTTTACAGAGAAAAATGTGAAAATTCCATAGATAAAAATACCTTAATGTAATGAATATACGGGGTAAATTTCCTCTTTTATTTAGAAAAAAATGTTGAGGTTTGTTTTAAGTAGATGACTTATAAGTAAGAGTAATTATAAAATACTTACTTATAGCTCAATTTATCAAGGCTTTAAAAACTAATGATGCTGGTTCTTTCAAAAGGGAATGGTACCAGAGATCTAAAATCCTTACTTTTAAGAGTAAGTACATTTAAGTTCCCAGAAGACTTAAAAACCTGAAAACCAACATCACTGGTTCATTTTTTGTCCACTCCTGTTAGTTTCATTTGACTGATGTAAGTTGGGGAAAACTTAGTTGCTACAGTTAAAAAAGAAGCCCATAATTTTGCCCACCACTTGAGGATCTCTGATGAAGGACTTGACATCTGATAACCCAATAGAAGTGCAGCTAAAAATTACCAATCCATTCCAGAGTGCAGGCCTTGACTGCACAAAACTCCTCGGGCTTCTTTGAAGCTGCTGGTGGAATTTTTGTGCTGTTGGAAGTTTTGGTTCAAAACTAACATCTGGGTTCTCCCTATACCAAGATTGTCTTCAGTACCCCTAGACTCACCAGCCATTTCAGCTTCAAGGAGAACAAGGTGCTAAAGAAAAACATTGTCCAAATCACTGGGCAGATGATAAGACCAAGCCAAAAGATTCGTGTTTCAGCTTCAGTTGAGGCAGCTATTGTAGGCACCTGGAAGAAAAAATTGAGACTGTTAGTCACAAAGTCAAAACCCACAATAAATGACAAATGAACAGAGGAGGAAGATTTCACTTATGATATGCATAGAAGATTAACTGAGAAGTAGTTCATGCCCAGTTTCCTTCCTGATGCCCTACTGTACATGCTAGCATCTTCATCCGTAGGATTTATCAGCTGGTTCTAGTTCAGACTGGAATTCTCATAAAAGTGCACATTTCTATACATTCTCCTAAAAAGATGCAGTATCTTAGCTTAATTTAAATCTTGTATGAAGCTTTTTTTCCTGTTATATAAACTACTACTTGGGTTTTGCTTCTGAGCTCTTCTGACATTCCATGAATTAAGAACTGTGGCTTTGAAAATGCCTCGTGTCATGCTGGTACTGGGGACACTGTACCTGCAAGAGGCAGCCTTATGCCCTGTGCTCTGTCTGTTCTTCAGAGAGAGCACAAAACTTCAGTGCAGGCTGCAAAGCCCTGCTTGCAGATTTCTTCAGTTCAGCACAACTCACATGTCTATCTACACTGAGGGGCTCATCACTCATCACACTTATAAAAGAACAAAAAAAAAACCTGAAACAAGAGAATTGTTCACAAGGTTCTGATCTTTCCAAAATTCAAAATCTCACTCCAACTCTCACACCACTCGACAACCTCTAGTGCCAACTTCTGAAACAGAAGCATCACTCTAAAAACTGAAAAGCTTTTTAGTTGATTTTCAGTATACTGAATTCTCCATGTATTCTTCTGTGCAGGGTTTCCTCTATTCTGTCTTCAGGCTTCCCTCAGACTTACAGGAAGCACATTAATTTGTGTTCAGCGCTCAGGGCACCCCGGAGCCGCAGCCGAGACTGCAGAGGGCACTGCAGCCCCGCACACCGAGACTGGGGCTGGGGACACAGCTGGAGGGCTCCAATGTCCCGGTGAGCAGTACCTGGCTGCTGCTCTGCCAGGCTCAGTGGGATTGTGGAGAGAATGTCAGCAAGTGAGAGCAAAACCCTGAGCCTTGACTCTGACAGTGATGCCAAATACCGTTCTGTAGGGATTCTTTTGTTCCCCTCAGTGTGTTTGGGGGTCACTGGCACTATCAGAATGCTCTGTGATCCAGGTTCTCTTTACCACCATATTCCATGAATGAATAAAATATTAATTTCAAAATACTAAATCTGAACTATTCAGCATGTCTTTCCACATAGATCTTTCCTGAAGAGGATTCTGTGTTGGGATTATCTATGGGAAGATGTGTACAAGATATTCTCACTAGAAAATAAAATAGAACTACCAGAAACATTTCACACCTATAGCACCATGGTATGAATATTTATTCTGCTGATCCATATGGTGACAATGTTGTGAGACCTGTTTTGTCCTGAATGCTTCCAGGATGTGACAAACCAGTGCTTGCACCTGAATACTGACATTGTTTTCTATGGAAGCTGGATAAAAAGTAACTGTTACAAAGGTGCTCTATTTGTTACTCTATTTGACTTGGTATCAGCTTTACAAATTTCCTATGGATTCTGTTTGCCCTGTGCCTACTTCTATGAATATATTTACCCTTTTTGCTTCAAACATCCAGTGACTTTTTCCATCTTCATCAATCTGGTTCCACCAACGCAAACCAACCAAGAGTCTTCCTGTCACATTCTAGTGATAAAACCATTATTTGCATTAATCAGTAGCACAAGTCACTTGCCAGTATCGCAGTTAAAAATAGAAAAAATAAAAAAGACAAGCATGTTCAAAGATCATCTTTTATCAAATACTAAAATTAGTTCTAAAAGCTGTGCCAGCTTGAGTACAACAGTCATTAACGATGGGTGAATTACAAATTTAGAGGCCTGTTCTCTTTCAATATGATCATTAGCTCAATGGCACTTATTTAGATATGATACTATAGGTTGTATCTTTTTCAAGTTAGTTAGTTGGACAAGCACCCAATAAACAAATTTTGTCAATAAAAGAGGAATACTGAGAACAAAAACACACCGAAAAATGGGAGATTAATGACAAGCAAATAAGCTGTGTGGGATCAAGGAAACAAACCAAGAAAATCTTTCTGCACCTGGATGAACACCAGAAGCTGCTGAATACTGGAGGTGCATCAGTGTTTCACTTCTACAGAACAAAAGCCTTGTTCCACATGTGGAGTCCCTGGATCCTGGGCTGGCCTGACCCACCTGCCTGCATGGGATTAGGGCACCAGAGCTATAGCTGGGCTTTCATGAGTCTTCAGTAGCCCCTGCACAGGGTTGCAGATCTGGATGTCCTTGGGCATCCATTACTGAAAACCAGTATTGCTTTAATTTTTAATTAATTTTTTAAGGGGGGAAGCATACAAACCTACTTATGGCAAAGCAATTTTCTCACCATATTAGCAGACCTTAGTAGTCAGCCATAGAAATAACATGGTGCTAAATAACTAACATATGTGAAACATCTTCATTAAAATGGGCTAGACATTTAATAACAGACTGCAATATTTCTGTTACATCTGACATTATACAAATTGACAAAATTGACTGACAAAAAAAAATCTATTTTTTTGTTTTAATTAATGACAAACAAAATACTTTCCAAGGTAATTACTATTACATCTTACCTTGACAGACCAAAAGTCAAAGGATAGAAGGAGGAGAATTGTGACAAAACAGGCAACAAAGCTGTTGCTGAACCAGTCACAGAACAAGTAGGTAACAATAGCACTCACTCGGAAAAACAGGTGGAAAAAGGTGGCCAGTGGGTGCCTAGAAAAGAGAAAACACAGAGCATATATGAGGTTGGGGGACAGGAAGAAATGTTACAGTACTTGGTGACAGTGTAGCACAATGCAGCTATTTCAAGTTTATAATGGCATTTTGGTTTGCAGCTGCTATTGTTTCAATAATGAAGGTATACAGCAATATCATATATTTGTGTATATCTTCATTATCAAAGCAATGGTAATTCAAATAGCCAAGCCTCAGTCTAAAGCTAAAAGACAAATGTGATGTTCCTGTCAAAACTTTCTCAAAGATAGAACAAATTCTTTGGTACTGTGTGAAGGAATTTAGAGGTTGTGTGCTACACAGTACCCAAAATCCTCATTGTTTCATTAAATGAATCAACATTGCAAAGCCCAATAGAATTGAAAGAGGTCTTAACGCCTTTCAGAACGGTTTTGAAAACAAAATATGAACTCTAAAAAAAAGTTGTAGCTGTTTGCTATACAACCAAATGAACTTTCATATTTAATGTCTAAACCCAAAGACCTCATTTTAGACAGGCAGAATGATTTCAGAATCTAACGGTTCTTCTGAATTACTGCTTATTAATTTCACTAGAATTTATGCTTTTCCTATTGAACAAAATTTTGTCTGTAACAAAAGAAAGAGAAATTTCAGTGAAATAAGTAACTATGTGACATGAAATACTGGCCTGCACAGTAGGATGGGCAGGCTGGAGAATGCTGTAATGAGCACAATACAATTTTCAGGGTAATATGTCAAGTAAATATCTTACTCTGTACAGCTGTTTGTGTTAATTAGTTGAAAGTGAGAATTACCTACAGGCTCTTGCAGCTAAGTAACTTCTTTTAAGCTTAGTGAATAAAATATCTGAATAAGATATTTAAGTCAACAATTGTCTCATTAAGCTCCTACCTCTCTGTGAACAATTAACAGTAGTATGGCCAATTAACAAAAGTATGGCCTAGGCTATAATCAACTATTTAACTATTAAATGTTGTTCTCTTATTGTGTTTAATAAAATGAGATATATGATATATACAGAATTGCTTATTATAAACTTAAATTATAGTTATAGAAGTATAATAACTATTACAACTCAAATATCTTTATTGTTGTATTATTACTCTATAGCTGTTTAACTTTCTGGTGTTTATCTTTCTCTAATGGCAATACTGTGCTTGTCGTACACACATGACTGGAGAAGGAAGAATGATGCACAGTTGTAGTTTATATTTACTCCTGGTCATGCCCATGAGAACTTCAAACTTTCCAAAAACTTCTGACTTAGAACTGAACATGTGACATTTTANGAAGTGACGCAGCGCTATGGCGGAGGCGCCGGGCGCACCGGAGGGTGAGCGGCGGGGCCGGACGGGGCGGGACGAGCCCCCCGCCCGCGGCACTCGCGGCTCAGCTCTCGCTGTTCCTTGCAGAGTGCCCCGGGACCGGCAGCGCCCAGGCGGGCAGGGCGGCCGCCTGCCAGGGATGCCCGAACCAGGGGCTGTGCGCGGCCGGCGCAGCCGGGCCGGACCCGGGTGAGTGCAGCGGCCGTGAGGGGGGCGGCCCGGGGACGCGGTGAGGACGCGCGGTGCTGACGGCGCTGTGTCCCCGCAGCGGAGGCGGCGGAGCTGCGGGCGCGGCTGCGGGCGGTGCGGCACACGGTGCTGGTGCTGTCCGGCAAGGGCGGCGTGGGCAAGAGCACCTTCAGTGCCCTCCTGGCGCACGGGCTGGCGGCCGACGAGACCAAGCAGGTGGGCAGAGAGCGGGGAGAGGACGGGCGGTGGGGGACCTGGAGCGGGCAGGGCCGAGCACCTGCGGGCTGGTACTGATCGTGCGCCCCTGCTCGTTAAGGTTTGACTTTCCTGTATGAATCCCGCTGGAGTGATTTCATTGCGTGAGATCGCCTTTGGAGACAGCCCTGCGCTACCTTATTTCCAGTGGGACAGGTTGGCTGGTTTGTTTTCCAGGTTGCTCTGCTGGACATAGATATCTGTGGGCCGTCGATCCCTAAAATTATGGGTCTAGAAGGAGAACAGGTAAGTGAAAGCTCAGACATGTTGTTCGAGGGACTTCTTCTCAGTTTTTCATTAGCATATTCAGGTGCTTTGGATCTAGAGATTCTAAAAGGAGTGCATAATGGGAAATGGTAGGCATGGGGCAGTGAAATGGTAGGGAAATTAGGTGAGAAGTTCAGCATAATACATTTTGCAGAAGAGTCATCTGCTTTCAGGATGAGCAGTTCTGCAAACCAACTTTCATTGCGTATCAGCCACATAATGCTGACAACTTGAAACTTGAGTAGTATCAGCATGATGCACTTTATCAGCCTTTGAATATTTCTTACAAATACAGAAAGTAATGAGTAAACTTGTGTAAGGGTTGATCAGTTATTGTTCACTTATTAATGAAGAGTAGGTGCTCCAGCACTTTTTACCTCAGCTGCCCCAGTAAAGCAGGATTGTTCCTGCAGGCAGGAGAGCTCTTTGATCAGGTTTGACTTATGTTCATGTTTTATGTAATATTATTTCCATTGCAACTTTTGTGTATCGCTTTAATTTTCAGGTTCATCAGAGTGGGTCTGGATGGTCTCCAGTGGTGAGTCGATGCAGCTGTTTCACAAAGTTCATTGGGTGTGTTTGAGCTGGGCACCATCCTCTACAGTGAAAAATGAATGAGAGAGGAGCAGGGGATACTCCTGTTACTTAATGACTTCAATATCCAGATTCTATAGAATCTACAGATACGGGACATAGTCTGTATGTCCCCATTCTGTAGATCTATGCAGCCTATATCTGTGTTCTATAGAATATCTAGAGAATGCTATAGAATATATATCCTGATTATATAGAATAGATCTATAAAAATGAGATGCATGTTGTATAGAATCGGGATATAGACTATTTAGATCAGGATGTTAAATTTCTTTTGTTAACAATAGTAAGACTATATTTCTAAAATAGTTTCATTATCTTCTGTTTACTGGCTTTGCTACTATGGGCAATAAATATAAGTCACTCAGGTTTGTTACTTTCAGCTATCATGCAGCTGTGTAGTGTGTCATCTTTTCTGTGATAGCCAAGAAGTACCTTGCACCCAAGAAAAACCTTATTAATCTTTAGAAAATGCAGAGAAGGTCTTGTAGGAGTGTTGCTTGTCTGAAGATCACCTGTAGTGTGCATGCTGTTAGAAAGGCAGCTGGTGCTGAGAGGGAAAGCTGCTTTTATCCTTACGTTGTCTCCAGTGTTTCCATAAACTGCTGTAACAATTTCATTTTTTCAGTCTTAGTGTAGTTGGTGAGTGTTGCACAAGAAGCAGTTTTTAATGCCCTGTGATAAAAGATAAGGTTCTCTGCCTTTTTTTCATTAATGTCCTCCCCCTCACCTGCTTTTTTTTTGTAAAATAGAGGTTCAGAGTTGGTTTCTCTACTCTTTCTTCACTGTTCTGTTTCTCTACTTCTCTTTCAGTATGTTGAAGAAAACTTAGGTGTCATGTCAGTGGGGTTCTTGCTTAGTAGTCCTGATGATGCTGTCATCTGGAGAGGACCAAAAAAGAATGGTATGTATTGAGTGTTTTCAACAGTAGTTTACATATTTGAAAGGTTTCAAGTACAAATATATATCATGATCTTGTTTAATAATGTAAAGATAGGGTAATAAGCTAAGATCCTGAAATTGGAAATACAAGAAGATACCTTTTTCTCTTCCACATTTTTATCCTTTCCTCTAGGGCTGATCAAGCAGTTTCTGCGTGATGTGGACTGGGGGGAAGTGGATTACCTAATCGTGGACACGCCCCCAGGAACATCAGATGAACACCTGTCCATCGTGCAGTACCTCAGTGCCACCCACATTGATGGCGCTGTCATCGTCACCACCCCCCAGGTATGAGCCAAAATTCCACTGGGGAAGCATCATGGCAGTGAAAGGCAATCCTTGGGTTACAGGCTGTTGATTTCACAGAAATCTAAGGGTACAGAATCTTAGGGAAATGACTTTGTTGTGTTGTGCCTGCAGCTGGCTGGTCTGTGGGGTAGGTGGGTGTCTCAGTGGAGCTGGGTGGGGATCCAGGTGAGTCACTAAACCACAGCAGTTCACAATCAGAAGCTGTTGTGATCTGGGTAGTGAAGGAGATGCAGTGTTTCCCTTCTTCCTTCAGAATCACAGTTCACATTGTTGTGGATGTGTAATTTACTCACCAGTGGCTTAATGTTCAGAAGAGTGTCCCTAAGAAGCTTTAAGTGGTAAGCTGTGCACTGTTTGACACATGTGAAGTAGACATGTGGGTCACCTGTCCCCTCCAGGTGACCCACCAAAGTAGGCAGCTTTGTCATGTGCATTTTTAAAAGAGAAATCAGCCCCTGGAAAGCTGAAACTAAAAACACATCCAGTTCAAACAGAAGTTTTTGTGTCTGGTTTGGAAAGGAACAGGAGATAAAACCAGCACAGGATACAGTGTATTTCCAGAACAGCTGAAAGGATAAAGGATCACGCATAAAGGAAGTGAAGTGTTAAGGACAATACCAGAGAGGTGGTAAAGGAAGAAGAAGGGGACAGGAGAATGAATGAGGTCAGTCATATATGTGAAAACTGAGGAGAGGATAAGATATTTTAGATATAATTTGAAAAGAGGTAACAGTTGTAAGCCTGGTGGTTCTTGTCCTCACTCTGTGGAGAATACCAAGGGTCCTACTGTAAAACGAAAATGTGAAAGAAGATATGAGATAAACATAGGACATAAAACATAAATATGTGTGTATCTTGACTAGAGTCAGATTTCAAAACAGAACCCCATCCAATAGGCTTGAGCTGTTGTATCTGCACTGTTGCTACTCATAGAATTGTTGGTAGAGCTCACAGAACAGGTTTGTGTTCCTAAAAATATTACAACAGCAGTAATAATTCATTATAGAGTAGCTCTAAGGAGGTAACTGAATGGATTCAGCATGAAACATTGCAGTTGAAATAGCAGTGTTTGCTAATATTTGTAGGAAGTGTCACTTCAGGATGTTCGGAAGGAGATCAACTTCTGCCGCAAAGTGAAGCTGCCCATCATAGGTGTTGTGGAGAACATGAGTGGCTTTGTGTGTCCAAAGTGTAAGGTAAGGCTGGCTGTGTATTACAGTGGTTTTTCCTTGGCATTGTTTGGATTTCAAACATTGCTCCAAAAATGCCTTATTCTCAGAATTGCAGTATTTTAACTCTAATTTTTATGTTGTCCCAGAATGAATCTCAGATCTTTCCCCCGACTACTGGCGGTGCAGAGAAGATGTGCCAGAACTTGAATGTTTCCCTCCTGGGTAAAGTGCCTCTGGATCCACAGATAGGTAAAGTTACTTACTGCATTCACTTAAAGCAAGATGTTCCTCCTATACTCATTACTATTGGAAAACCCTCATGTGGGCACTGATGTCTCTTAGTGCTTTTAGATAGAATGGTTTTTTTGAATCAAAAGTCACTGGAACTATGACATCGCATGATGTGGAATGAGGGAAGTGCTGGGGTAATTTCCTTAACTTTTCCTTAATCAATTAAGATTACATGCTGCCTCTTTTCAGCTTTGTAATCATACTTGAAATACAACAGGTCTTTCTCTTAGGTGACTAAAACCATAACCACTTGAAAGAAGAATATTTTGTAGATGTTAAGCATTAAAACCAGTCCTTTAACCTTACTGTTAGTGGCACTGCCCACATTGTCTTGTGGGTCACGAGGATGCGTGGTTCTTTGCCCACTAGCTGTTACCAGTTAATACCTGAATTAATGACATCGAGGAGCAGCTCAGTACTGCCAACTGAAGGTTTGTGCTAGTACTGTTCCTCTGTCAAACTACACTGTATTTCTAATCCTATTACTGACATCAGGACTTCCTAAAAGGAATAGATGCAGGTGGCTGTTTGAAAAGGTGTAACTGAAACAGGGTAAAGGCCAAAAAAAGAAAAGCTCATCTTTTCCTGTTGCTTTGCTTCTGTGTTTTTCTCTGTCCTTCAAGGAAAAAGTTGTGACAGAGGCCAGTCTTTCCTGGCTGAAGCACCCGAGTCTCCAGCTACATTATCTTACAGGAATATCATTCAAAGTGAGTCTGAGAATCACTGTGCAAATGAATCCCCTGGGTTCCGAGCACTGCTGCAATATACAAAGGTGTTAAACAGGCTTGTGTTACTCTGCCACAAATAGTAAAATCAGGAGAGGTGCACGGCAATTCTGAAAGTAACAGGTGCAAAGACCATGTTTACTTCTGGGCATTGCTTCTGACTGGCTTTTAAAGTGATAACAAGATTGTATTTGATAACTAGTTTCAATGTTTGACTTCAGAGAAGTCAAAAGATGGGGTGTCCTTGTGCTCAGAGAAACCTTCTGAGGCTGTCTAGCAGGTGTGTGGAGGGGTGCTCACCATAACCCAGGGATGCAGCTGACTGATCAATGCCTCCACTCCTAACTGTAATTACACAAAAACCCCATGCAAAAACTCCCTAAAGAGCTGTTGCTGTGCTGTTTAAAAATACTACTGGAAAATACCTAAATCCACTTCCAGTGTAATGAAGGCCCAACTTCAGATATTTTGTACCCCCAGGGAACAGATGCAGCAACAACAAACTCCTGATGTACAGCTGAAATAGTATTTATATTATTTTTTTCTCCATCCTTGCAGGAATTCAGGAATACTGTGAACAACAGCATTTTAAAGAAGAAAAGATAATGTAATCTGTAAATGCAATGAAAATGCAGTTTGTGTTTAATTATAGAAAAGTAACTTATGCCTTGATTTAATAAAGGAATGTATTCTTTTTGTATACTGCAAATAAATTCTTAATATAAAGGCTCACCTTTGTTTTTTCCAGTAGTTCAAGATTCTTGTAGTTCTCCCCTCACTAGAAAGCTGTGAAAGTGAGTCTGCATCTGGATTATCAAGTGCATTCTGCCTCCAGTGTCATGGTACCAATAACCTGAGTGTGAAAGTAGCAGTTGAAGATGTGAGTATACAACACACATTTTATTTAGGAGGTTGAATATGAAATATTCTGGGTTGACACTGGAGCATGTGCAGCAGCCTTTGTCCTGCCTGCTGCACAAGGGTGAGCTGTAATGCCCGTTATCTCTCCCTGAATAACATCAATTAAGTGTCTCCTTTCAGTGGAAAAGCCATAGTAATATTATAGTACCGGTGCACTGCTTTATTTATTTCTTACAGGTGTCAAAACAAGATAATGTTTTAACTATACATAACTGGCAGCTTCACACAAGTAGTATGTGAACATGGTACCTGACTTTTATTTTATTTTATTTAACCAAAAGCCTGAACATTAAAAAATAAACATTCAGTATCTTTAATAACTAAGAGGCCCTTTGGGATTGCAGTTTCAAAGCTCTGCAAAATCAGTACTGTGTACAAGAGGGAAAGGCAGTCTGATTTTGTTTATTGTAGTTCCAAAGTTAAACAAATTAGCATTGTCTTTTCATTACATGTAATTCTTGGTTAAGATAATCCAGCAGTCTGAGGTTAGTTGACAACTTTTCTGAAAGCAGCGTGCTCTGTGTAAACCATGAGCATTGTCTGTGCTCACACAAACAACTTTTTGGTGAAGCTTTTAAGTAACAAAGGCTTTAAACCTTCCAGGATCTGAAGACTCAAACACAAATTACTTTATTTCATGCAGGCAAAATTCTCTAAGAGCTTTATCTAAGTATCTTCCCATGAAGAACAGCTTTCATGAATTACTTTTTTTACTGCTCGTCCTTTAGCTCTTCCTGGTTTGGTTACCTAGTGCCTGTCTTCCCATGTTCTTCAGCGCCATCTTCTGAAATTCTCCTGCTCTGTCCTGTTGAGGGAACAGAGCACGCGTGGCTGTAAGCATAACCTGGGACACAGGGATCTCTTACACAACCAGGGAGCTGCCAGCTGGAAGCCTGAGGGTTGAAGATGGCTCTTCCAGCTGTGCTTAAGCAGAGGCATTAGAATTATAGTAACTCCCGAGGATTTAACTTAGGGACATTCTTCCTGAAGCTTGGAAGCAGCTCAGTTGTAGAGCTCAGCAGGCTTCCGAACATGGAGCAAAGTGACCTGGGGTATGGCCCTTCCATGTGACACTGCCAGAGAGGCTTGGTGGATAATCAGGATCACCCTGGACTCACTCAGCAGGAACTGAGACCTGAGAAAAGCCAGCACCTGCCATGAGAGGCAGGTTGGCCTGTGCTCCCCCACAGGCTGAAGCTCAGTACTTACTCTTGGGAACATCTGTAGTCCCAAACAACCTTGAGGTTACTCTGCTGATGGTTTTTTGTCCCTCTAACTTGCAGTGGATGTAGCCATATAAATTAGCAGTCTGGAGGGAGATCCCAGTAATCACGAGAGCCTGTGGACAAACAAGAGTTCAGCCGGGACAAATCCATGGCTATCCAGATAAACATGTGCTGGAAGAGCACAATAATAAAGGGCCTTCAAAGACTTCCAGTCATGTCAAACACAATATTTCCTTTCTACAAAACACCTCTTTTTATCAAAATACCAATACCAGTTTTGTCACTCTGTGTCTTAAAAGGCTTCATTACTTTCCTTAAAGCACTTACTCAAAAAAAAGACCTACTCAACCAATTCCAGAAACATTTCACTTTTTTTAAGCCCCATTCATATCTAAAAGTTTTACATCCAATCTACATGGCACACCAGCAGGCCTGTTTAGCTAACAACTTGTTATATACAAATCAGCTCTATAATTTACAGGTTTACAAAGACAATCCATAGATGGGATTCCTTATCTAGCACTGATGTGCAATGAAAATAATGAGCTCTTTTTGTGGTGCTTCAGGCTTAGCAGCAGGTAGAACCAATGTGACTAATGCAGTAACTGATAAAAATGTTTCTCTTAGCCTTCAGAACCAGTTTCCCAGAAGTGATCTTATTTTCATTTGTGTAACTTGCCTTTTACAAGCACCTGGGCTACCTGCCTCCTGTGCCAGTCAGAGTTCTGTCTCCAAGCAGCTTTTGGCTTAGCAAACAATCTGCTTTTCAAAAATAAAGGTGGAGTCATGAACAAAGAGTGCTGGTTTAATTTTAACTTTTGCTTGTTTAGGGGCACCACAAAGCAGTTAATGATTGGCAATTGATTCATGCCCATAGCTGATTTTCTTGTTTAATTGAATAACAATATGCAACCTTGACTGATACTGGTTATATAGCTGCACATGTTGGAGGTGCTTTTTATCTTTTCAAACTGAATTAGGAAGTGGTACTGAGCATGGCTGGGAAATTGACAGAATGGACAGTGTGGCAATTAGCCAAGAATTTAATGTTTACAGAGAAAAATGTGAAAATTCCATAGATAAAAATACCTTAATGTAATGAATATACGGGGTAAATTTCCTCTTTTATTTAGAAAAAAATGTTGAGGTTTGTTTTAAGTAGATGACTTATAAGTAAGAGTAATTATAAAATACTTACTTATAGCTCAATTTATCAAGGCTTTAAAAACTAATGATGCTGGTTCTTTCAAAAGGGAATGGTACCAGAGATCTAAAATCCTTACTTTTAAGAGTAAGTACATTTAAGTTCCCAGAAGACTTAAAAACCTGAAAACCAACATCACTGGTTCATTTTTTGTCCACTCCTGTTAGTTTCATTTGACTGATGTAAGTTGGGGAAAACTTAGTTGCTACAGTTAAAAAAGAAGCCCATAATTTTGCCCACCACTTGAGGATCTCTGATGAAGGACTTGACATCTGATAACCCAATAGAAGTGCAGCTAAAAATTACCAATCCATTCCAGAGTGCAGGCCTTGACTGCACAAAACTCCTCGGGCTTCTTTGAAGCTGCTGGTGGAATTTTTGTGCTGTTGGAAGTTTTGGTTCAAAACTAACATCTGGGTTCTCCCTATACCAAGATTGTCTTCAGTACCCCTAGACTCACCAGCCATTTCAGCTTCAAGGAGAACAAGGTGCTAAAGAAAAACATTGTCCAAATCACTGGGCAGATGATAAGACCAAGCCAAAAGATTCGTGTTTCAGCTTCAGTTGAGGCAGCTATTGTAGGCACCTGGAAGAAAAAATTGAGACTGTTAGTCACAAAGTCAAAACCCACAATAAATGACAAATGAACAGAGGAGGAAGATTTCACTTATGATATGCATAGAAGATTAACTGAGAAGTAGTTCATGCCCAGTTTCCTTCCTGATGCCCTACTGTACATGCTAGCATCTTCATCCGTAGGATTTATCAGCTGGTTCTAGTTCAGACTGGAATTCTCATAAAAGTGCACATTTCTATACATTCTCCTAAAAAGATGCAGTATCTTAGCTTAATTTAAATCTTGTATGAAGCTTTTTTTCCTGTTATATAAACTACTACTTGGGTTTTGCTTCTGAGCTCTTCTGACATTCCATGAATTAAGAACTGTGGCTTTGAAAATGCCTCGTGTCATGCTGGTACTGGGGACACTGTACCTGCAAGAGGCAGCCTTATGCCCTGTGCTCTGTCTGTTCTTCAGAGAGAGCACAAAACTTCAGTGCAGGCTGCAAAGCCCTGCTTGCAGATTTCTTCAGTTCAGCACAACTCACATGTCTATCTACACTGAGGGGCTCATCACTCATCACACTTATAAAAGAACAAAAAAAAAACCTGAAACAAGAGAATTGTTCACAAGGTTCTGATCTTTCCAAAATTCAAAATCTCACTCCAACTCTCACACCACTCGACAACCTCTAGTGCCAACTTCTGAAACAGAAGCATCACTCTAAAAACTGAAAAGCTTTTTAGTTGATTTTCAGTATACTGAATTCTCCATGTATTCTTCTGTGCAGGGTTTCCTCTATTCTGTCTTCAGGCTTCCCTCAGACTTACAGGAAGCACATTAATTTGTGTTCAGCGCTCAGGGCACCCCGGAGCCGCAGCCGAGACTGCAGAGGGCACTGCAGCCCCGCACACCGAGACTGGGGCTGGGGACACAGCTGGAGGGCTCCAATGTCCCGGTGAGCAGTACCTGGCTGCTGCTCTGCCAGGCTCAGTGGGATTGTGGAGAGAATGTCAGCAAGTGAGAGCAAAACCCTGAGCCTTGACTCTGACAGTGATGCCAAATACCGTTCTGTAGGGATTCTTTTGTTCCCCTCAGTGTGTTTGGGGGTCACTGGCACTATCAGAATGCTCTGTGATCCAGGTTCTCTTTACCACCATATTCCATGAATGAATAAAATATTAATTTCAAAATACTAAATCTGAACTATTCAGCATGTCTTTCCACATAGATCTTTCCTGAAGAGGATTCTGTGTTGGGATTATCTATGGGAAGATGTGTACAAGATATTCTCACTAGAAAATAAAATAGAACTACCAGAAACATTTCACACCTATAGCACCATGGTATGAATATTTATTCTGCTGATCCATATGGTGACAATGTTGTGAGACCTGTTTTGTCCTGAATGCTTCCAGGATGTGACAAACCAGTGCTTGCACCTGAATACTGACATTGTTTTCTATGGAAGCTGGATAAAAAGTAACTGTTACAAAGGTGCTCTATTTGTTACTCTATTTGACTTGGTATCAGCTTTACAAATTTCCTATGGATTCTGTTTGCCCTGTGCCTACTTCTATGAATATATTTACCCTTTTTGCTTCAAACATCCAGTGACTTTTTCCATCTTCATCAATCTGGTTCCACCAACGCAAACCAACCAAGAGTCTTCCTGTCACATTCTAGTGATAAAACCATTATTTGCATTAATCAGTAGCACAAGTCACTTGCCAGTATCGCAGTTAAAAATAGAAAAAATAAAAAAGACAAGCATGTTCAAAGATCATCTTTTATCAAATACTAAAATTAGTTCTAAAAGCTGTGCCAGCTTGAGTACAACAGTCATTAACGATGGGTGAATTACAAATTTAGAGGCCTGTTCTCTTTCAATATGATCATTAGCTCAATGGCACTTATTTAGATATGATACTATAGGTTGTATCTTTTTCAAGTTAGTTAGTTGGACAAGCACCCAATAAACAAATTTTGTCAATAAAAGAGGAATACTGAGAACAAAAACACACCGAAAAATGGGAGATTAATGACAAGCAAATAAGCTGTGTGGGATCAAGGAAACAAACCAAGAAAATCTTTCTGCACCTGGATGAACACCAGAAGCTGCTGAATACTGGAGGTGCATCAGTGTTTCACTTCTACAGAACAAAAGCCTTGTTCCACATGTGGAGTCCCTGGATCCTGGGCTGGCCTGACCCACCTGCCTGCATGGGATTAGGGCACCAGAGCTATAGCTGGGCTTTCATGAGTCTTCAGTAGCCCCTGCACAGGGTTGCAGATCTGGATGTCCTTGGGCATCCATTACTGAAAACCAGTATTGCTTTAATTTTTAATTAATTTTTTAAGGGGGGAAGCATACAAACCTACTTATGGCAAAGCAATTTTCTCACCATATTAGCAGACCTTAGTAGTCAGCCATAGAAATAACATGGTGCTAAATAACTAACATATGTGAAACATCTTCATTAAAATGGGCTAGACATTTAATAACAGACTGCAATATTTCTGTTACATCTGACATTATACAAATTGACAAAATTGACTGACAAAAAAAAATCTATTTTTTTGTTTTAATTAATGACAAACAAAATACTTTCCAAGGTAATTACTATTACATCTTACCTTGACAGACCAAAAGTCAAAGGATAGAAGGAGGAGAATTGTGACAAAACAGGCAACAAAGCTGTTGCTGAACCAGTCACAGAACAAGTAGGTAACAATAGCACTCACTCGGAAAAACAGGTGGAAAAAGGTGGCCAGTGGGTGCCTAGAAAAGAGAAAACACAGAGCATATATGAGGTTGGGGGACAGGAAGAAATGTTACAGTACTTGGTGACAGTGTAGCACAATGCAGCTATTTCAAGTTTATAATGGCATTTTGGTTTGCAGCTGCTATTGTTTCAATAATGAAGGTATACAGCAATATCATATATTTGTGTATATCTTCATTATCAAAGCAATGGTAATTCAAATAGCCAAGCCTCAGTCTAAAGCTAAAAGACAAATGTGATGTTCCTGTCAAAACTTTCTCAAAGATAGAACAAATTCTTTGGTACTGTGTGAAGGAATTTAGAGGTTGTGTGCTACACAGTACCCAAAATCCTCATTGTTTCATTAAATGAATCAACATTGCAAAGCCCAATAGAATTGAAAGAGGTCTTAACGCCTTTCAGAACGGTTTTGAAAACAAAATATGAACTCTAAAAAAAAGTTGTAGCTGTTTGCTATACAACCAAATGAACTTTCATATTTAATGTCTAAACCCAAAGACCTCATTTTAGACAGGCAGAATGATTTCAGAATCTAACGGTTCTTCTGAATTACTGCTTATTAATTTCACTAGAATTTATGCTTTTCCTATTGAACAAAATTTTGTCTGTAACAAAAGAAAGAGAAATTTCAGTGAAATAAGTAACTATGTGACATGAAATACTGGCCTGCACAGTAGGATGGGCAGGCTGGAGAATGCTGTAATGAGCACAATACAATTTTCAGGGTAATATGTCAAGTAAATATCTTACTCTGTACAGCTGTTTGTGTTAATTAGTTGAAAGTGAGAATTACCTACAGGCTCTTGCAGCTAAGTAACTTCTTTTAAGCTTAGTGAATAAAATATCTGAATAAGATATTTAAGTCAACAATTGTCTCATTAAGCTCCTACCTCTCTGTGCTGTGAACAATTAACAGTAGTATGGCCAATTAACAAAAGTATGGCCTAGGCTATAATCAACTATTTAACTATTAAATGTTGTTCTCTTATTGTGTTTAATAAAATGAGATATATGATATATACAGAATTGCTTATTATAAACTTAAATTATAGTTATAGAAGTATAATAACTATTACAACTCAAATATCTTTATTGTTGTATTATTACTCTATAGCTGTTTAACTTTCTGGTGTTTATCTTTCTCTAATGGCAATACTGTGCTTGTCGTACACACATGACTGGAGAAGGAAGAATGATGCACAGTTGTAGTTTATATTTACTCCTGGTCATGCCCATGAGAACTTCAAACTTTCCAAAAACTTCTGACTTAGAACTGAACATGTGACATTTTAAGCGACAGGGGCTTTTTCTGCCATAAGCAGCCAGGTGGCTGGAGGGGATACTGTGAACTGGCTAAAACAGACAGTGCCTTGCTGCTTCAAGCCTTCATCTTGGTCAAGATGTAAGAATCCATTATGTAAGTGGTACCCTTGTCTCGTGAGCAGCTTTCATAGATCACAACCCCAAAGCATGCCAGGGTTGCCTGAGCTTTTCTAATGGATCAGTGCTTCAAACGTGGCAGTAACTTTGGAGAAGTCATGTTTCATTTTGGAAGGCACATTCAGTAGTATTACTGGATTACAACAGGATTACTGTTTGGATGCTGAATTTGTTCCAATATCAAACACTGAAGGGTATTTACTTAAAAAAAAAAAAAAAGAGCAAACGTTCTCATTTATTACAGTGCCAAGCACTTACTGAGACTATGGAAAGGATAAAGGAAACTGCAGCTCTGCACTGGCTCAGCCTGGCATACATTTGCTCCTGAAAGCACAGCAACCCACTTGCTTAGACTTCTACTTTTCCTGTTGCATCTAAACATCCATTAATGCAGAACTGGATCCTCAAGGCTCAATGATTGCCATTTACCTTGTTACAATAACCTCCGTTCAGTTTGTGAGCATGATGCCTGTGAGGATAGGAATGAGCTGTTATCAGTGGAGTTGTGTCCCATGTTAAAGAATCAAATTTGGGCCAGGCCTAAGCTATGCCAGTGAACTACAGGAGAATCATTCCAGGTACCCGCTCAGAAGTGCCACAGCAGCATTATATGTGCTCGGTTTTGGGGTTTATTTCGGGTTTTTTCTGTCCGATATTTCAAAACATATTGAGGCAAATTTTGAATAAATGGGCTCTCTTCTCTGGCTTGATCATTGTGTTTCCTGGATGATTGGTAAAAGAAGCAATCATATGCTCCCAAATTCCAGATCCAAAGTTCTGGTACTGCAATGAATTTGTTATCTTTTTCCAATTTCTTAGGAAAGTAGTGACTAACCTTTTGCTTTTAAAGAGCCCTTTTGCACAAACCTCAGAGAATCACAAAAGCACAATTTGTCACAGCCGATGTAAATTCTAACCAAGTTCAAGATATATGAAATTGGGATAAAGTTAATAATTAGGACATCTTGTTATGCCCTCTAATAAGATAACAAAATTTTGCAGCACTTAGTTGTGTTCCAGGCTCCTTTGCACAAGATTCTTCAGAAATATAAAAACAAACCTGGGACCAGTGTAAGCAGTTTCATTTCTGCATTCTATAGCAGATGAATTTTCAATACAACATCATCTTTTAATATTCTCTTGAAGGCAAGAAAGAAGAGCTGTCTGTAATGAAACCAGTGTCTGCACAGAGTGGATCACAGAATAGTATGGCTTGCTGATACTTTACCTGTGCTGTATAACTGAGTAGCATGAACCAGGAGGAATCTCTAGGATCTCTAGAGTGCCTGGTGCTGTGGACCTCCTACAAACATTTCAGAGTGGTTTCACTTCATGCTTTGTCTAGTCTGGTCCCTCAGACAGAATCTGTAGCTCATGTGATCAGAGTACTTCTAAGCTGTATTTCCCAGCTTAGTTGAATCCTTTAGGCTATGTTCTCCAAGACTGCACCAAAATATAAACCTTCATTTAAAATGTGTGCTGCTGCTAAGACAAAAAACCAAGGCTGTTCTGGGAAGGTTAATCTCAAGTAGTTACAAAGTCCAAGGCAATGCAAGGGCAGAAATGCTTCACTAGACACTAGTAAAACAGAATAAATGTATTGTTAAGGTATACAATTGCTTCTTATCTCAGATAATGTTGTGTCAGGTTCAACATCTATTGTATTTCTTTGTTTACACCTACAAGAAGTATTATCATTGTAATGGACCAGACCAAACTGGGGCAAGGTCCCCTAAATCAAAGCTGATTATATAAATTATTGATCAGTGCATGCACAATTCCTTTTGACATAAAACTCCTCCTTTCACAGTCTTTGATTGGAGATTCATCAAAAGCTACTAACTGAACAGCCCTGTCACTTGGGACCTCTGTGTGGTCAAAGCTGCAGGGTGACACCTCTGACGAGGAACCCAAGGGTAGACTGCTTAGTCTGACAGATGGGATGGGTTAGCGGGTTTGGTTTTCTCGGGTAACATCTACAAGAATAAGATATTTTATATTTCACACAACATCCCATCCCGTGGTAGGAAATCATGACAGTTTTACTGCAGCCAGGCGTACACTGCAATGTCTGAGCACTGCTGCACAGCGGGCTTTGCTGGAGCTGAGAGCCCTCTCCACTGCTCCAGCTCTAACTAAGCACTGTTTGCCTGGGGTTTGGGATGCTGGGTGTCAGGTTTTCATTTCCAGTGACCGGGTGATGCCGGACACGGGGGCCGGGCCTCGCCTGCTCCAGCCCGGGCATCTCCCAGACAGCGGCTCCCCAGCCTCCCCGGGCAGCCTGTTCCAGCGCTTGACCACCCTCCTCGTAAAAATCGGAATGAAGTGTTTAAATGGAGTTTTCTGTACACCGGTACATCAGGGCCGCCCGGGCGCCGCGATGCTGCGGCCTCTGCGCCGTTACCTGATCCGCGCTTTCCGCAGCGCCAGCTCCTCCTCGCTCCCGAAATCCAGGGACACATCCTCGGTGTCGTCCACCAGCGCCTGCGGCGGGAGCCCGTCAGCGCGCAGGGCCCGGGGGAGCNGCCGCGGGTCGGGGCCAGAGTGGCCGGGCGGGCTTTAGCAGCGCGCCGGGCGGCAGCCTGAGGGGCCCAGCCGCCCCCGGCCTTCAGCGCGGCCAGGTGTCCGCCCCGAGGGCTCGCCACACGCACCGGCCCGGTCACAGCCGCTGGGGTCTCATGCTGAATACAAACCCTGAAAGGACGAAGGAGTGGAAAGGTGAACGTATGTGTACAAATATGAGAGCAGACCTGCGTGCCGCGTTTGGCGCACACCCACCGCCCGGCCAGTGCTGTCCCCGCTCCAGCGGCCCAGTGCCGGTGTGGGGGGACAGCTGTGAGGGCAGGCGGTAGCACCGCAACGCTGTGGATGTGCCACTGGTGCAGTGGAGGTAACTCGGCCCCTTAGAGCAGCTGAGGTCACTCGGCTTGTTCAGCCCGGAGGAGACTGAGGGAACACCTCCGTGTGGCCTTCAGTATCCTCACAAGGGGAAGTGGAGGGACAGACAGTGATCTCTGTGGTGATCAGTGATAAGGACCCAAGGGAATGGCCTGAAGTTGTGTCAGAGGAGATTTAGGTTGGATATTCGGAAAAGGTTCTTCCTCCAGAGGGTGGTCAGACACTGAACAGGCTCCCCAGGGAAGTCCTCACAGCACCAAGTCTGACAGAGCTCAAGAAGTGTTTGGACAATATTCTCAATGTGTCACTCTTGGGCTGCCCTGGGCAGGGCCAAGAGTTGGACTCAGTTCCTTATGGGTCTCTTCTAACTCAAGATATTCTATGATTCCATGATAAAAATTTTTCATGCCTTAGTTTAAAATGCAGGTGGATTATGCAGCAGAGTTAAGGAAGTGAAACAAGACAACCTAACTTCAGGACAGGGGTAAGGGTTTCTTAATAATGGGGGAAAACAGTCTGGACAGCTTAGTATGAAGTAATGGAGTGTTAATAAACATCTGATTAATCACAGGCATGTGTAGATCTGACTAGCTACTGGCATTAAATAAGCCTGCAAAATAGTAACTCCCTAGTCTTTTCTAAAACATTTAACTAAACCAGATTGAATCTGTTGAGTAAGTACAGAAGCTACTGAGGTGAACTTTTCAAAAACATCAACTGGAAAGCAGCTTTTTGCAAGACTTACTGGAACAAAGCAATACCTAATAGGTAAGAAAAACTGATAAGCTGTTTTTAGTAGGATTATAACTGTAAGGGAGGATAGGTGTGCTTAATGACTAATGACGTTAATGTTTTGATTGGCATATTTTGGCCTTGCTAGTGTTACAACAACTTGTGCAGTGTGCTAGTAAGTGCAGTAGACTGCCACTAAAAAAACTGAATAGGCACCTGTAATTTGACAGGATGGCTCACAATAGCCTACAATATTAAAATACTAAAGTGGGCTTTCACTCTCCAAGGAGATACAAACTCTTTGGGAGGTATCATGACATACAGTTATTAAATAATTGTGTGTGTACCTGAAGCTGACCTCGACTTCATTTCCTATATCAACACACTTGCTTACAAGCCATATATTAACAGTAACTCAAACACAGCCAGCTTCTGACTCGGAAGCAGCTCCCGGAACTGACTGACAGAAGCCTTCAGCAGTGCAGGGAGTTCTTGCATCTTCCTGGCTGCCAGATCATTCACCTCAGCTCCTGCAGCAGCTCCTCTTGCACCTCTCAGGGCAGTTCTTCTAGCAAATCTGATAGTTTGAATTTAGTAATTCTGTAATGTTGCTGTATTGTCCAAGCCGTTTCATTTTCATTCTAAGGCACCAGAAAATAACTGTGCTGTGTCCCTTATCAGATAAAACACCTCAATGGGAGAGGTGACATTTAGCCTGTCACTGCATTAGGTATCTGATTTACTACTCAGATGCTGCGAACTGATTCCCTGAGTGATGAAATAACTGAAAAAGAAGCAGAACCCGTGTTTTGTGTTTTGATTTTAAAACAGATAAATGTTTCCTTAGTTTTCCCTCCTTCCAGTGCTTGTCTCCACTGGCTCACTGTAGGGAGGAAAATTATCCATCTTCCTAACAAAGTCTGTTAGGTAATCCCACAGAAGACTGTCACTGTACCATGCAAATGATTTTGGTAAATTCTCTAAAAAGCTATATGAAATTATGCTGTGTGATTATTCAAGGTATTTTATGGCTCATCATTTTCTTTTACAGCAAATTAGGAGCTCAAAAGAATCCTTGGTCCCTAGAGGAATCATTGCTCAAACCAGGAATTTCTTCATTTGGGGTTTACTAGAAAAGAATTCTTCCTTGTTTTAAAATAAATGCATACAAGTGAAACCTCATTAGAAGCTTCCAGTGTTTTCTAGGATTTCACAGAACAAAATGTCCTACTTTCAACACTTTTTCTGAGTTCTAACTTAACTGCAAATTATTTGAACATTGGAAATATTAGCAACACCCTAAAGATGATTTAAGTCCTCAAATACGGCTTCAACAGCCCCAGATGCAAAGATAGTTACTCTGAATTTATGAATTGTGGTTTGGTTTTCAGGTTTTTACACAGGAAAGCCTAAACCATTTATGAAATATGTTAACATATTAATTATTTAAATTAGTCTTTATTAATTACATAATTGCTGACTGAAGTATATAGCATAAAATAGTTAAAAAATAGATCACTTGCTCCTGTGTCCTTGCCATTACCTTACAGGGAATTCCCTCCCCACAATAAATAGTGGCATTTCTATTGTAGAGCACTATCAGAGGCTTGATATGAATAACTGAAAAATCTCTCTCATTGTCTGTTTGAACAAAAAGTAGAACCTCCTCTAAGATTAATGTTGTGTTTTATCCACGTGATTACCAAGAAGGCAGCTGATTTCTCTTTCTCATTGGAACACTCCCCAGAATCTTGCAGAGACTTATCAGAGACTTCTCCTGTAAACTGCCTGAGGAAACTGAATAACTTTACTGGTTTTGCTCTGGCTTAGGCATCTCGGTGGGGTTGTACTCTGTTCATCTAAATACTGGAAAATATTGTTAATCCAGTAAGAGTTACCTCACTTTCATTCATCATAGATACACTTAAAAGGTTTGTTGGTGCTTCGATAAAATTTTTTTATTTGCGTGTGCTAGGGCCAGTCAGAGAAGGTACTAAAGAAATACATTTCTAATAGCATCACTTTCTGATTCATTTGTCAAAGATGATTTCCTGCTTTGGCCCAGAACCATTTTCTGTGGATTTTTTTGGCTGTACGTATGTGAATGTTGTAACTGGCAGCTCAGTATTAACAGGGCAGAAGCCACAGGATTTACCTGAGGGATCAGGACAGTTTCCTTTAGCTGGATGATTTATAACAATACACTCTCAGTAGAGATCAAGTTCTGCCACCAGTAAGAAATGGTTAACAGAAAGATATGTCAAAGTTTAGGAAGTTTGGGCTGTAAATATAAATGTGGATTAAAAAAAAAAATAGCTTGTATTGATCATTTAGTTATGGCTAAAAAGGTGAAAAATAATTTTTGAGTATGTGAAGAAAGGAGTATAAATTCCCCTAATTGCACAGTAACTGGTTGTGATTCTAAGAAGTGCAGTAGCAACTGTATTCCTTTCAGTTAGGGAAAAAACAGGGAAACATTACATGTTTTATGAAATACCTTATTTGATCCTCTGTATTCCCTGTGTGGCTTTAAGGCTTTATTTAATTCATGCTGTAGGAATCTCTACTGGAGTTACCAGGGAAACAGAAGGCTTTGAAATTATTAATGGGTTTACTTAAGTATCATTTTCCTGTTTAGACTGTGCAGTGGTCACTCAGAAACATCCAAAATGAGGGCAGACCAAGGCAAAGTCATCAGCTCTCTTCCAGCCTGGGGTGCATTCCCAGCTTTTGGATGCACATTTCTCAGTGTGTTTAGCTTTATACATCTTGATATGTTCAAAGCTTTAGTCACTCTCAGCTGCAGTTCTTGGTATTTGTTATTTTTGCAAATCGTCTCTTATTTCTCAGATTGGGAGCTCCAAAAATAAGGAACTTGAGCTGTCAAAAGTTTGGTTTAAGCAACTTCATAGATCCACTGCAGTAATCAGAGCTTACCCCTGTGCCTTGGGATCCATTTCCCAGAGTGGCAGTGATTTCATCAGAAGAGGTGCTTGGAGTCCCTTCCCTCCTTCGCTACATGAATTTAAAATGCCTTTACACTCTCACACAAGTGAGAGCTTCTCCTGCCTGAAGCCTCTATAGTTTTACTGAAAAAAAAAAGAAATCATAGTAATCTTAATCTATTAAATAAAAGACCCTAAGAGTTACCAAACAGTTGAGAAGCTCAGTACAATAGGAAATTGATAGGAAAAATTGAGCACTGCTTCTTCTACTGGTTTATCTGCATAAATAAAACTTGAATTGTCTTATGAAAGCTGAAGTTGCTTATTCGTTGGATTTTTTACATGTTTCCTTTTTCCTTTTGTTTCCCCTGGGTGCTTGTAATGCCTACATAGCCTCATTCAGCTCCCTGAAATGCTTGCTGGACAGTTCTTCAACCACTTTCACTGGCAATTTCTACTTCATCTTTTGTTGTGGATGCTGTGGCTAAGCATTGCTTTGCTATACTTGCTTGCACTTTTTTTTTCTTATTTATTCTAAATTGGTGTCAGGGAGGTGGTAAAGGCAATTACTTTATCAGAAAAAACCAAAGAGAATATAGACAAAACACAAAGTAAGAAAGGGTTCTTAATCTGGTGATGCAATGAAATGAAAAACCTGTACCTACCATTCTTAATTCTTTTGACCGGGGAATTTTTTTGAAGCAGCCTGTGGTCCCTACTTCTATAGCATTATTGTTTAATAGTGTCTTTCCTAATATATTAATACTTACTTTTCTAGTTCAACAAATAGCTTCAGCTTTTTGGTATTCCCTGTGCTGAGTCACGGAGAACTTGAAGGGATATCTAAAGAATTAAAATTCACAAAATCTGTACTCTTTCTGTAGGTTTGAGTGGTACAAAGAGGAGGAGGTGCTCAGAATTGGTCTTTAGGTCCCTTGATGCCCCAGCTAAGCTGCAGGGTCATTAAGTGCCTCGGAAGGGGTCTGACACATTGACTGCTTATTCTTTACAAGATGCACCAGGTGCTACTGGACATGACTCACTCTCTGTGGAGTGCACAGCTCTGAACCTCTCCTAGAGTCAGGGGCCCAGACTTTTGGCAAAACTGAAAGCAAGGTTCATGTGTGGCCTGTGAGCCCCTTTTACAACCAAGACCATGATTTAAGAGACCACAGTTTCATCTATGGCCTATGGAAAGGTGACAAGCCTCAACCTTCCAGCTTAGAAGAGAAGGAAGCTTCAGGCTGTGCTGCTTGTCTCCACAGCTATTCCCATGAAAGCTGTTCTGCCTGACTTC
Organism: Rhipidura dahli; assembly: GCA_013399225.1. NCBI lineage: Eukaryota > Metazoa > Chordata > Aves > Passeriformes > Rhipiduridae > Rhipidura > Rhipidura dahli. The sequence goes on from VXAC01000005.1 coordinate 190,930, forward strand.
CCAGCTGGGGGGGTGTTTCGCCTGTGGCTGTCCCTGAACTCATGAGCCACACATCTTTAAAATCTATAAGTAATCACCAATTAAAAATACTGAAATAAAGCTTGGAAGAAGGGCAGGAAGCCGAACCTGTTGGTTTCTCAGAGAATGCACTGACTGTCTGGCTCTCATCCTTCATGGAGGGCAGAGCAGCTTCAGCAGAAGGGTGTGAGAGCTCCCCTTCTCCATGGCAGAGCAGCCCAGTGACCACACTGCAGATGTGGGGAAAAATGGACCTGAAGCTCCTGAAAAGAAGGTGTTGTGGCCTTGTCTATGATACCACAATCACTGTGCAGTTAAAATGACAGCACAGCTGCTGGTATGGGGGTCATGGTAAGTGCTCCTTTGTTGAATTAACTAATGGCAGAGCTGCTGTGTCTGGTGTGGATTCTGATACCTTTTGTGTCTGGAGTGTGTTTTAGTTGACAAAGATCAGAAATGCTCTAGGAAAGCCCCTAAAATATGTGGTTTCTTCAACTGTCAGTTAATGTTTTTTGCCCAGTTTTTTTGCTTCAGTTTGAAACTTGACACAGGTTGTGGTTTTTTGCATGCATCCTTTTCCTTGTTAGCTGGGGTTTGCATTTGTGTGCTGTTTCCCATTCTTGCTCTGTTTTATTTCAGTAAGGGAAATTACAGGGCACTTATGTCATATGCTCCAGTGTACTGGATTAGTTCTATGAATTCCAGTGTTGGTGAAAGGAAAGATACGAATTTATTTTATTTTCTTCTCTTTTTTTCCTTTTAATTGCTCTTAGATACAGATAAATGAGAAGTCCTTCTGTTAACAAGATGAATACTGCTGTGCACTGCCTTCCCAAAGTACTGCAAAAGGATCTGTGCATTTGTGATATCCTCAGGCCACTTGAAAACCAAGGCTTTGAAGGCATAAGAGGTTTTCTGAGTGTCTTCTCCTCCATCTATTGGCCAGGCAGCTGCCAGCTGCTGGTGGAAATGCTTGCTCAGATCTCCAGGACATAAGTGTGACTGGCTGTGAGGGGATATACTAATGGGAGAATGGTAAGACTTCTTGAGGAGAAAGAGTTCCTCTCCATAGGATAGTTCCCTCCAGAAGCAGACAAGCAAGTGAGCAAACAGCTTGTGATACATCATCATGATTGCCACTTAAACATGAGAAAAGCAGATTTTGTGCAAGTGTTTCACACCTAAAGCAATTTCCACCTGCTAATGTGCCCAGGCAGTGTTCACCATGAACAGGAGATTATAGGCTTTTCAACCCAAGCACAGGATTGTTTCCTCCATAATGTCTAGATTGGAGACAGATCAAAAGCAAGATGGACTTTCAATGGGTGTTAAGATAGAAAAATTTCAAGTTGGTTCCTGTTTTACTCTTCCTGCGTGTTCTTAGTATTCCTGAAGAGTCTTCCAACAAGATCTGCAGGATCATAACTTGGGAGGAAGCCTAGTTTCTATAGAGCTGTCCCTGGCATTTGCTGGGCTATAAGCAAACATACCAAGCAATAACATGCTGTAAGTACTCTGCCTTTGAACCCAAAGCTGATTATTTTGTAGCTGAGGCCAAAATAAGGGAAAAGGGACTAGAGAGGCTTAAGCTTGAAAACTTGGTTCAAGTTCTTCTGCTGCTAGTCCTAATTTGCAATAATTAAATGTGATTTCTATTTCTGATTTTGTTTTGCATTTGTAGAAACAAAAACATCTTCTAACTGTCTTGACACCAGATACCCAAATGCCACATGATGAAGGATGCAGTGTGGCCTACATTGGTACCCTTTCAGCTACCTCACTGTCCCTAGGAAAAATAATGACATTAAATACTGACATTTTACTAATATTATTGGGTTCCAAAATTAGCTGTAGACTTTTTGCAGCACCGTATTTACTTAGAAGTGATACTTCCTCTCAATGCAGAGAAATCAAAAGCACAAGTTCTCCTTTTCAACTCACTTTCCTCTTTATAATGTGTCACAGCACAAACAATGTGTGTGAAAAAGAGAACTTACTCAGGCTGTACATTTTTACTGCTTGGTGCTTCTTATGTAGCTATTGCTTAGGCATGATTTCCACAGCTAAGGCATTTCTTTTCTTTTGGACCTTGAGAACACTACCATGACAATCCCTAAGAGAGATACAGTTGCTGTGAAACATCTGTTTTATCTGCAAAAGCTGCATGTGAGTTAAAGAGAATCCACAGAACAGGAAGGGAAGTCATGCAATAAAGCAAATTAGTGAAAACTGCTGATATCTATGTATTGTACAGCTTGAATCATTATATTCAGAAAATAGGGAAATTTGTTAAGTAGACTTTCCAGTCTATGAGAAATTGCTCAATCAGCAGTACCTCAAAGCTATTCACCCTGGATAGAAGGAATCCCAAACAAAAATTCTGATATGGGAACCAGTTTTTGGCCGGAGAGGCTAAAGACAGTAGCTGACTGGAAAACCAGACCTCAGATATAGAGCCAACATAAAAGGAATTTTCAAGGAAGCACAGTTCATAATACAGTATTGAAGTCCATGGGGACTTGGCAGCAATGTCCATGAGCATAGATAATGTGGCCCTCAGTGAATAAGCACCAGCCCATTCCTGAACTGTGCAAAGCAGAACTGCAGAAACGTACTTTGGATAAGTCTCAGGAGCCTTTGGTTACCAATGCTGTGCCTTCCATCATGCATACACTCACACAGGACTTCCTCAGCAACTCCACCAAGGTTTGCAGCTCTTTATGCAAACCTTTCTGTGCCTATTATGAAACTGATTTCCTGTAGGAAAGTAAAACTGTGATATTTTAGAAGACGTTTTGAACATAAAAGATCTGTCTTTCAGATTGCAGGGGTGTGGTGTTTTCTCTAGAGCTTGTTTTAAAAGCTGTCTGATCAAACCTTTTCCTTACTTCTTCACCTTAGGAACTAGCTGTGCTTCAAAGTCCTCCAGCATCCTTCCACACCTACATTTCCGGTATCACCTACCATATTTCTTCCCAAATGCTATGACGAGCCTCGGTAGTGCAGCATGAACACTACAGGTGAGACACACCAAGATAACACACTGCAATGCTGCTGGTCACACTTGCATCTTCCTCAGAAGGTCATTTTCTTAGGTGAAGTTAGGAATTCAAAAGGTTCAGATTTCCAGTCTAGTAGAGGCAAAGACAGATTTTGGCCTCAAATATTTGGGGTCATTCAGAGTCTCTCTGGACTTTGGACATGCATTCTCAGAGAGCTGGCAGAGCAAGACTCGAGAGAAAGACTGAGCATGCAGACTAATTAGCATGAGAAGTGAGGGAATCTTTTAACTACTAGAAGATAGAATACTAATTAATAAGAAACATATGTAACTTGTAGCCAATGAATATTAATGCCTTTGCCAAAATGTATTAATAATGAACAGTTCTAATAGCTGAGGTGCTGATTTTGTGAATTTGCCACCCAGCCTGACTTTCTGTGCAGAACTGCAAATAAATCAAATACCTTGACTCTGTGTGGAGTTGGCCTCTCCCACACCAGATGAATAAAGCATTTTGGGACAACAAAGGCATGGATGAAAATACTGGAGGAGATCCTCTGAATGGAAATTAAGATAGTTCATGTGAGGGTAAAATACTGATGTCTATCATCGCACACATTCAAATTAATGCCAGGAATTCATATTTTAAGTGTAGAAAACCATAGAAAGTGGCCTAGTATCACTTATGCTGGTTCTTCCAATACTACTGAGCATTTTCTGTCCCCTCCTTTGGTACTAGGGTAGTATCCCAGTCAACATCAAAGCAAAGAAGCTGATGGTCACCTTAGGCAGTTCATAGCTGTCTCCCACCCTCTTTTTTTCCAGTCTGCTTTCCCCTCTAAGACCACCTTTATAGACTACTCCATTAGATGAACTATGATTTGCTCCAGCAATTCCTTTCTGCTCTTTCCAAGCAGCTATGAGTGTTGTACAAAAAGTACAGTCAACCAGTCTTTGCTGCAGATGTGCACTGGAATCACAGTAATAAGCTGAACTCTTGTTCCCCAAACTTTTGTTCTTGATGTGTTTAGAGATTGCCTCATGGATTTCAGCCTCAGAAGCTGGTAAAGAAATCTGTTTGCAGGGCTGCTGAACATTTGAGGTGTTGTGCTGCACATTAGAATATGGCTAACAAACAACCCTCTGAAATTTTGTTTGATTTTCTTCTCCAGTGATTGTTTTACTGTCTCCTATCAAAACAGAGCACTAAATCAGAGAATCTGTACTTGTGAGCCTTTCGTTATTTTCTGCTTTGAATGCTGTTATTCTGAGATGTTGCCTTTTTTCTGAAGTGCATAGAGGAATTCCAACACAGCCTGGATGTGAGAGAGCCTGAAGAGGCTGGCATCCTGCAGCACAGATCAGGCCCCATGTCTGTAAACATTGTGAGGAGATCATCTGCTCCCAGGAGGGAAACAGCTTTGTCTCTTCTCAATATGCATGTTCCCATGGAACCTCGTGGACATGGATCTCCTCTGCGAAGACAAAAGTCTTATACAGGTGGGCAGCTGCTTTGCTATTAGGAGCTGCTGCCAGCCATTTCTTACTGGCAGCTGGTTAAAATCTCACCTTACTGAAGCAGGGAGTCTGGATGTCATTGTATTCATCAAATCCTATTTTCCTCCCCCTTCAAACTCTGGTGGCACTTTTCTTAAAAGCTGTAACCAGTGGAATAATACTACAAAAAGTATCTGTTCATTGTAGAGTACAGTCTCTTTTATAATTAATTTCTAATTTGTGTAGGTCAATGCATGAAAACTAAGCAAGTAAACTTGCAGATCATCACAGAGGCAGCTATAGGCATCATGAGAGGAATGCTCATGAATGAACTTGGTTTTCAAAAGGTTGTTTGTCTTACACCAGGTAGGCATGGCAAGGTAAGTGAAGATTAGATGAGTAAACATTCTATCAGATGCTGCTACAAGCAAATTGTGAACACCGGGTGTCAGCCAGACAAGCTCCTGTTTCATAGAACATCCTACTTGTCATTTTGGGCCAATGGCAAGAGACTCTTGCATGAGATGCAAAACTGATTTTGTTAGTCTGTGAGCATGGGAAAGACATACTTTCACTTCTGTTACACCAAGTGGAGCTGCAGGGTAAGTGCCCACATGCTGCTGGCTTTATTCTTACTGATGGACTGTTTGCCAGCATGGCTTTGGAACAGATTTGAACTGGAATGAAAAACGAGAGGAAGAATTTGGGAAGCAATAGACTTTATTACTGTCAGCTCTCATCCAGTTCTGGTTTCCAACCAAATAAATTGATCTTTTCCTAATTAGTGACAAGATCAAGCTCTTCTTAGCAGGGACAAGTGACCAGTAAAGGTAACACTGCTTGTTATACGGGGGCTGCTAGAAGGGAGGTTCCTCTTAATTTTCCTCTTTGGAATTCCCCCTCTGAGTGTTCTGATTCTTCTTATTTCCTCCTTTCTGCTATCACTTTCTGTTAGTCCTGGGCAGGGCTAGCAGTTCTCATCATTTTTTGGTACTGAATCCAGAGTGGAAGAGCAGGAACTGTCCAGTTTCTTAAGGTCAGTTTTTCCTCAACCCTTGAATGCATGCTCTTTTTTTATTGTAAATTCATCTTATCTTGCTTTTCGTACCTATTTGTAAGTGCAGTGTGTCAGTATTTGGACTTGTGTTGCTTGAAATATTAATAGGATGATGTCTGAATGTTAGTGAAATTTTAGAGAATTTTTTGTGATTTTGTTTGTGGCTAGCCCTGCTACTTGCTGAAAAGGCTGCTGTAGTTTGTTTCAGACTTTGTTAAGAATATTCTTTTTTTGTATAAATGTTGTGCCTATGGAAAGTGAAACTGAGAATCATTGAAAGAAATTGGCTTATTTCCATGTTTTCACAAATCTAGCAAAACAATCTAGAACTTTACTTTCCCATTGAGCTTGGCTGAAATTCTGTCTTAAAGAAAGCCATTGAGTTAAAATTTAAACAAGTGTCTGCTGTGATGCTTTACTTTTTCTCACTGCTGGGATGGGAGAGCTGGGCACAGCTGTGACACAGGAGGCAATACTGGACATGAAAGGCAAATTCTGCTCTAAATCACAACTCTGACACCTGCAGGGCGTTACAGCTCTGCCTGAACTTGTCCCTCTCCAGCGCCAGATGAGAAACATTGGTTCTGAGCTAAGCTCATTGAAAGGCAAAAATTTCTTCTACCTGTTATTTATGCTTTTTTAAACTTCTTTAAACTTATCTCTAAGAGAGACAAAGAATAATGTGGGTGGATATAGATCAAAGGTTTTTTTCAGCACCATCTCTGTTTTTCTTTCATTTTAGACTATAAATTCTGTGGAAAGTAATACCATTCCATCAGAAAGATAAAGACTCCTAGCAGAAGTAGTATCTCATCTTGAGCTTGGTAATAAAATAGAAAAAGTTAAAACTGGCTTTCCAGTGTAGAAGTTTTTCACAGATCTGAAATAGAAACTAAAACCTTCAAAGCTAAATATAAATTGAGGTCCATTAACTGCATTTTACAAATAATTAGGGCATTTCTGAAAGGAAAAATCTCTGTGGTGCCTGTGGAGCAGAGGAATTGTTAGTCATTTATTTGGGGAGAGGAAAAGGAGGTAAGTGATTGGAATATGGAGGGAATTTCATCCTTGCTCACTGCTGGCTTGCCCACCTCCCAAAGAACCTTGTCCCAAAACACTGACTGCAGCAAAAGCCAGGAAACAGCCCTGCCTTTGGGGGAGTGCCTTGTGCACCTGACATAACCTTCAGGGGGAAGATAAGATGAGAGAAAACTTTGTAAAGTTGGTGGAAAAAACAAGGCTATAAAATTGTGGCAAACAATACTGAGCTTTTCAATCAAAGTACTTTTAAATCAAAGTTCTGATGTTTCACTGGACTACTTAGTTACAGCTTGATATAACCTGCTTTGTGTCAGCTTGTTCACTCAGACTCATGTGTAGCACTTAATGGGTCTGGGGTATTGCAGGAAAATAGGATTTGTTCAGCAATCTTTGTATTTAATTCTTCAATTTCCTGTCTTCACAGCAGTCCCATTCTGTACTGTAATCTAGGACCTGGAATGTTATGAAAGAATTGGATGTTATGTCATCCTCTGGTTAAAAAGTGTGTGATTTGCATGGCACTACTATTCTTTTCTATGAATTATCCTCAGCTTCCTAAAACTGGTCCAAAAGTTAAATTGGAGGGGGGTTTCCTCTGTTCTTAAAATGACTTTACAAATTTTCATTTTCTTAACCTCTGTACTCATGTGGGAGATTTATTGCCTCTTAGTTCATATGTCAACAGAGGTTTGGGAAGGAAAGCCCCTAACAACTCTCAAATCTCCTCTCTTTTACCTTTTGGCCTTTATAATCCTTTTTACTCTTAGATAACACTTGATTTCAATTAGTAGCAGACCCCATTGCCTGGAATCTTTAACATGTTGACCCTTTAAAATACAAGACAAGATGAAATCAAATTATTTGTGGAATAATAATTAATCAAAATTACCTTCATTACCTTTAGAAATCTAAAATGCCCCATCAGACTCTTATGATTAATATACAATTTAAGTGAACACCTGCTCCTTCTTTGCTCTTGTACAGAGACGTTCGCTGCTTCTTTCACAACTCTTCCAGAATTTTTAATCCATATGATATCACTTGAACTCTAAAAGAGCACTGAAAAAAAAGCATTGTGAGTCTTGGAAGTGAACCATATTATCATGCCAGCTATGCAGGATGCAGAGCTAAACCAGATGCATCCTGAGTAGAGACCTGGCAGTGTCAGGTGTGCCCAGAGTCACTGCAGAGGTGGCACAAAGGGCACAGGGGGCTGCTAAATGTGGCCATGCAGCTGGAGCATATCGGCTGCTGGTGTTATTTCAGGATTTAAAGAATAGTATTTGTCTTAACCAGTGTCCAAACCACAAAGGCTAGAACCCTCTGAATGGCATGGAAATACATCTGGAAGTATGTCCTGTCTCGCCCCCACCCAGCACATGCCCTTTGTGCATGGAGCCTCGCAGGTGGCCCTGGGGACTCCTGTCCCGCAGGTCCCTGCAGGCTCTGCCTTGCTCCTGCTGAGAGCTGGCTCTGGCCTTCACAGCCCTAACACAGAAATTACTACAAAATCTTTTAGTCCTCTGGCATGAAAATGTGCCAGACACCCATTTTGGCAGCATTGGGTCCCATAAGACTGCAAAGGGAAGGTAATATCAGTAAACTAAATTAAAATCATATATGAAACAGCGGAGGAAGTGCTGAGCAGTACAGAGCTTATTCACCCTTCACCTCAGACAGGACTGCTGGGATGCTGTGACAAAAAAGGGGAAGCTCTGGGAAAAGAGTCACTGTTGTAAACAAGTTTGGTAAAGGTCTGGTTTCATTTTGTGTGCTTCAGTTATATTATGCAGCAAAACACTTGCTATCCCTGATATGTAATTTTCCTTGCCTCTGACTCCTCTCCATGTAGAAATTTCCATCTTTCAAAAACTTGCATCTTTATTCACATTGTATTTTCCATAGTGGGGCCATGTTTTTAATGCAGCAGAATACAGCTGCTGTTAAAAAGTTGTTGGTTCAGATACAGAAAGAAATCCCAGGATCCTAAATCCAGTGTAGTCAATAGAGAGACAGCTATATAAAGATTTGTGTCAAAACCAAAAAAAAATAAAGAAAACATACCAGAGTAAGCTGAAGGCCATTCAGACTGGTGAAGCAAAAAAAGGCAAGCAACCAAGTTTTTCATTTTTGAAAGAGAGGCAATCTTCATGTTGTTAAAGTAGAAGAGTGTGTTTCTCTCACTCCTGTGCACCTGAGCAATACCATCTTTCACATTCTAATTTTAAGCTCAGTAGCTGGGCTCGGCTCTGGCAAGACTTTCCCTTGGTTGCTTCCTGACTTCTTGACCATTGTAGCTGAAAACATTTTTCCATTACTTATGTATTTATCCACACAGAGATGCTATTGAAAGAAAAGTTTAAAAATAGAAAAGCTCTTAGGACCATGAATTAATTAAAGTGTGGTATTTCTGTGAAGGTTAAGTAGGCCTACTCAGTCTCTTTCCCTAGGATGTGCCCTGTTCTTTGTGTGCTGTAATCAAGCAGTTTGCCAGTCACTGAACTTGGAGTGATAGATTTGGCTGTCTTGCATTCCCCTTAAGCCTTCTGCCCAATTTCTTCTCTGACTCTAACCCCAAAACTGTATTGACTTAGAGGTAATTCTTCGACAGTTTTATTCACACAGTCTGGCAACTCAGCATTCTGAAAGGCCCTGTTTAGTTTGTCTCTTAATTCAGCAAATGGAAAGTGCAAAACAAAGTGTTGCAACAAACTGACAGTTTAATCTGGTGTGTTTATAACTTCATTCTTGGTTCTCATACAGGTTTCTCCACTTCTGTTTTCCATTTATAGAATTTCAGGCAATAATATCAAATTTTTGTAATCTTGGTAACGTAGTGAGGCCGTAAAACGTGGAAAAGGAGAACTATCTTAGTGCAAGCTATTTCTACTCATGGAACCATATTCACCCACTTTTCAAACTTCTGGCTTGAGATTTTGGCATTTTCTGCAGCAAAATGCAGAAATATCCCGTGTTCAGAGGGACAACTCCATAGAGGGGTAAGAGGAATGAAGATGAGTTTGTAACAAGGCAGCACATGGTATTGTGTGATGAGGTCTGCTCTGCCTTCTTTCATCACAACTGCAGTGTTAGCTGTATTTCTCTATTTCCATGTTGCAGGTAGGTTTCATGGTTACAGCAGTTGCTCCATGTTTGCACACCTCAGGAACAGAGACAAATGTAACCAGGGACATCAGTGGCATTCTGCTAAGGGCAGAGGATTTGAGAGCCATTTATTAGATATTCTTCATTGCGAAATATGGTGCTTGATGCCAAGAAGAAACTTTCCATGGTTGTGGTGTGTGGATACCTCTTTTAACAAGAAAGAGTCTGAAAAATTTGCTGGGTTTTCTTTTCATCCTGGCATTTCAGCATTATGGTGGAGTAAGTCATTTGGATCACCAGCCCAGGTGGCATTCACACCAATGATCTGTTACCACTAAAGACCCAATATTTGGGTTTGAAATAATTGGATAAAGATGATGAATAAGTAACATGTATTGTTATTCTATATTTGTGGAATATCCAGGAGGAATGTTTGAACTGATTGTAGTGTATGTTGCAGTAACTGGGAGTAGAAAGGAATTTACAATGATGTGGAGGAAAAGATAAACTTTATCAAGAAATGTAGCTTCTGAATTCTTCCCTCATATTCACTGCAGTCTTCTAATTTCTCTGTTACCTGCTGGATTTGTGTATCATTTACATCCTGATAAGATATACAAGCGTTACCACTTATTCAATACTTGGCACTTTTGGTCCAGGTGGTCAGACTGCAGTATCCCACTCCTCTCACTGGAGTAAGAGATAGGTGAGTCTCACTGCAGGTTGTCTCTGGATCTCTAAGTAGTTCAGGGTTATAACTCAGTGCAGGACTTGTGGGTCTGACTGACAAAAGCTGTGGCTGTGTCATAGCTAACTGCTGTGCAATTTGATTTCAGACAAAGAGACAAACCATGGATTCGGTATTTGTGCCTGAAAATGGCTACCTTGATTTACTGCACAGTGATATTGATCCATTGCATCTGTGTACTTTCCTTGATCCTAAGCCATATGGAGATGAAGAAGGAGACTTCTCTACAGGTTAGTGAAACACTAAAAAATGCTTGATTGGTTTAGTCCTCATGCTGTAAGTTATTGCCATCTCTTCTCAACTACAAAGTCATCTAATGGCAGTTTGTCATGGTGACTGAGTTGAATTCTACAGGCACTTGGTGTTAGGATGTGGTAACTTTGTGTCTATACATACAATGACTGCTTCCAGAAACTATCATGTTTTTAAACTGTACATATTTATAGCATCCTGCTCAGTCAGTCTAAGAAAACACACTGTACTGTCACTCATTAGGGCATGACAGTTTCTTTCATTTGGATGTCATTCCTGTAAGTATTTTATTTGCAAATGTTCCTGTCATAAGCTGGCCAAGTGTAATTGTCAGCACCTCTGTGGCTTGAAGCCAAAAGTTCTGCAAAACAGAGACTTTTAGATGAGTTTGTGATGAAGACAGTCCATAAGCAAACAGCATTTCATTGCCTTCTGAGATCCTAAGGCACCAAAACAATGGACTTGCATTACCAAATGCCATTTTCCAGCTCTTGCGGACACAGTGATTTTATGATTCTTTGAAGAGGAGAAAGCAGAAGGACCAGGGTGTAAAGATGATAATTTCTTGCACTTCAGTTTCTACAGATAATCAGATCAGAAGATTGCTCTGGCTCTTATACTCTGTGCTTCTGACATTGTGTGGAAGTTGTGGATGGTTCTGCTCTCCCTATTATAAAAGTATGAACATGAATCTGTGGTATGGAGCATTGGCTGAGCTTATTTTAAGCAAATGAGCTGGACCATGGATTGAGAGTGGCAGTGAGAGGAGAAGAACTGATGTATGTCAGATATGAAGTTTCATAGCTCCCAAATAGGTAGAAAATGTTACCAGATTGGAGGTGACCAATGCCAGTAGGCACACAGGCAAATCAGCAGAGAACTGAGCACCAGGATCTGGAATCATCTTTGTGATTGATCATTTCCCAGGCTGGGCTTTTCCCTCTCAGCTTCTGACTGTTAAAAGGAACTGCAGGAGAGTTTCTTGCCCCATGGCCCCACTTGCTTAGTGACTGAAAGGATGAATTAGGGGTCAAGCACTGACTCTTGTGCTATCACAGATGTTTCACTGATTGGAATACCTTTTAGCCTTAGCAATGTCTGAGATGATGTAGATAAATCAAATATCATCAGGACATGGCACCAGCTACTGGAAGCTGGGCACCTCTGCTGTGAAAGGTGTTAACATGGTTCTTGGCAAGGTTTTAGCCTTGGCCAGCCAGCAGCTTCACAGGCAATTTGCAGTGCAATTCAGGGATTAGCATGGACACAGCATTGTTCTGAACAGGGGATCTGGATGATACCACCATATCCTGAAGGATAAGAAGGTTTAATAGATTGCATGAGTCTGGGCTTTGTTGTCATAGAATGGATTCAGGAAGTATTTTATTTACTAGGAGATATGAGGTCTTAGAGTTTAGCAACAGAAAAGTGCTGACTTCCAGGAGACTATGAATTACTGAGAGTTCAGTTCTGTTCCTCCTTAGCTAACATACAATGAAAAGCCAAAGTCTTCTGCTCAATTAACAAATCTGCCTGTTCTGCATGTCCTGCTATCTGGCTTTTTTGCTGCTTGATTATGGCATTCATTGAGACAATGCCTATTCCTTTTTAACTCCAGATCTTGAAGTTGATGCCAGCAGCTATGAACAGTTAAATAATGTGGATTTCCCATGTGAAAATGGAGATGTGTTTTACCCCTGTTCCAACACCACAGATGCTTATGCTACAATAGGTATGAAAGCAAATGTTGTTTTTTAAATAATTATTTTACAATCACTTGCTGTAGCTATTTCTTACAAATTCTATTCTCAATCTGAAGCCATGGCATTTACTCAAGCAGCCTTTCCCTCATGCATGGTAGATCTAATTTGGAGTACCTGAACCTGTGTGTTGTGGGGAAATTGATTAACAGTAGCTTTTGGTTGTTGGGGGAAAAATCTCTCTATTAATGTCTCCTTCTGCTTAACACTTCCTGTCTCAACTTCTCCTTTCTTGTGATCTTATTTCCTGAACAACAAGTTACAAGAAAAACTTAATTTAACTCTTCAATTTTACTTACACTGCCGAGTTCTGTTAATGAGGATGAGACTATAAGAGTTTTGCTGTGACATTTACTGTATCACTACTGTGTTCCTCTTTTTTTTTCCTTTGTTGCTAGCTGAATTAGTTGAATATGTCCTCAAGGATCAGCAGGAGAAGCAGGTCGATGACATTTTTGGTAAGATCAATATGGCAAAAACTTAATTTCTCCATGACAATGTTCTTGCTAGCATGTGCTTCATCCCCCCAGTTTGAAAACAAGTAAAGTTTCTATACCTCTGGTATCTTCTTCTTTCCCTCTGGGTACCGTGTGTCTCAAGTTTTCCTTGGAAAGCTGAGGATTTTATGCATTTTTGCAGGCCTTTCTCAAAGATGGTAGTTTTGTCTCTGATCATGTCTCCATGGCCATAGAATATGCACAGCTTAATTGTCCAGTGCAGTAATACCCTCAAGTATCATCACACTGACTCTGAGCACAGCAGGGATGATACACAGAAGTTTCCAGAGCACTCTGCATGTGTGTAAATACAGGTCACACACACTGCTCTCTGTCCAGGATGCACAGAGCTGCCTGAGGAAGTGTATCAAATTTTACTGCTCACCCTGATCAGTGCAGCAATGCTATAATATATATATATAAATATTATGGTTTTATATATAGTAAATCAGTCCTTCATCCATCCTTGACCAGAGACATTGCTTGGTTTGTGGTACCAAATCATTGTTTTGAGAACAGCACAAATACAGCTATTTACTATTCCAGAACGGATTTATCAATAGGTGGCTGTTGAGAAATCCATAGAATCAGAAGATCCACCAATTATCTGTACATTCTGTCTTATGTTTGAGCAAAATAATTTAGACTAATTTACCATAGGTCAGTCCTTCCCTAGAATAATTCTGGCTGCAGGAGGCTCACATAGCTTTTCAAATGATTTATACTGCTCCCTGGTATGTATAAAATTTGGGGGGTTTTGCACCTAATGGCAATATTTTTATTTGTTTTAGAAAGAAACAGGATACAATATTAGTGCTTAAGTATTTTCCAGTAAAAGTACGGTGTGGAGAACTTCACACTTCTTGCAACACAGAGTATGAAATCTTTTTAGAACTCTTTACTCCGTCTCTTAAAGGATCTAATCCCTTTAGTACATAAATTGAGTACTACTGAGATCACACTGTGACACGAGAAGAGTGTCACTCTCAAGAGCATTGAGAAGTACTTACATTTTATTAGCCACTGAATTTATGACAGTAGATTAATAGTCTGCAGTTCAGAAATTAACACAGAGTGACAAAGTTGCATTCAGAGCTCTGTGGGCTTTCTAAATCATATGGACCTGGATACATCTTTTATCAAATTATTTGGTTTTTACCTTTTATTTGGAGCATATCTCATCTTTGCTCTCTGTTGGTGTGTTTCTCTTGTTTTTACTTCTCTCTTTAATTTTTTTAGGAGAACAAACATTGACATTTGGCCATATTTCTTGTTTTTAGCAGGGAACCTTATTTTGGATGACATTGCTGCTGAAAACACTGAGAAATATCCTGACATACAGATGCAGACATGTCTTAAACGAAGTAAGTGTAAAACAGTGAGGTTTGAGAGGCTTTGTGCCTGAGTTCTAAACTTGCATTACAACCCCTTGGCTTTATCACAGCCCCAATGCACTTGTCATGCAGTTCTTCACTGACACCACACGTGCTTCCTCTGCCTTTGTTCATGCTCATGGGCCGGAACTGAAAGCAGCTCTTCCAAGCGTAGAATTTACAGTTCGCAGAATTTGTTGTCCTGTAACATAACATTAAACATGTTATATTTCTTTGCATGTTTGTCATCCTCATGACAGTGTTGACTTTGTTTTCAGTGTATCTGTAGCTTAGCAAGCATTGGCTGAACAATTGCCTCTTTAATAGCAAAGAACAGCAAAAGTTTTTGGCACAAAAATTTGCAACCTAATTAAATCTTCACAGTCAGAGTGAAATAACATTCATTTTGGAAATGGACCTGTACAGTTCTGAAATAGCTGAATGGAAACTGATAACACCCCCATCTACTTTAAAAAGTTAAAATAAGTTTCATGGGGTAAACTTAAAATTACCAAAATTTTGTCACTTACTTTTACACATGACCTTTCCATTTTTCAGCCTTCTTAGGCTCGGCAGAGAGTTACTGTGATGCTTCAGAACCCAAATATAAGAAAATTGGTAAGTTTTTGGCTGAATAGGAAAAGGTTATTGAACATCTATTGTCTCATGTTCCAAAATCTCATCCTCTGTTAGGTATTGTGACTCTAGCTTCTAGAAAAGGTTTGCTTCATACATTTGGTGATTTTGATCATCATGCATTTTCATGTTTCTGCAAAAATCACACTTTTATATTCCTCTGACTAATTTATGATATAACAAATCTATGTTCCCTTATCTGCAGCTATTAAATTGTGCATCTTAGCATCACTTAAATGGTAGCCTAGGAACAGTTGGATCCTTACACTTCAAACAGACATGTTCCTGCCAGGTGATAGGAAAATTATTTGCTTAACATCAGCAAACACATAGTTGAGCTTTCCTAAATCCACATGAGAGAAGAAAACAAAATAGTGGAGAAGTGGGTCAGTGCCAAATTTTGCAAATTTTATCAGGTACACCTTTTTTTTCACTGGATTTTTGGATGATGTCACACTGGAACAAAGTGGATCAAACCCAGGACATGCAAAGCTATGAGCTGAGTCATGTTACCCATCAGTTCATAGCTCCGCGTGTCCTGGCTTTGATCCTCTTTGTTCCAGTGTGACGTCATCCAAAAATCTAGGAAAACATCCTAGTGAAAATAATAAGTGTGAAGAGATGATTTCTTGGCCCAGTCCATGCTATAAAGTCCTTTAAAAGAAAGGGAGGAAGGGAAATTTCTAGGTTTTGTACGTTGTTAGACCATCTACAAGACAACACCTGGGGCCAGCAGGTAGGCTGGAACTTATTCCCTCGGTGTAAACTGGTGCTAGTGTTCTTACCCAGCTGTAGCCAAAAGGAGTATTTTAGGCAGAGCTAAACCAGCAAAATACTTTTCCAAAATCCATGTGAGAGCAACCATTTGTGACTATTTTATATTGTGTTTTGAATGGATATATTACTGATTGTATGTCAGCACACCTCACCAGCCTCCTAGGGGGAACTCTGACTGTACCAAACCCTAGGGGCCATGTACATGTCAGGCAGGGCAGCCAAACCAGTGTGTGACCTAGAGATCCATCCAGAGTGCTTGGATCTTGGGACTGCACCTCAGCACAGTTCAGGTAAGGAACTGGCATAGACTGCATGAAAGTTGTAGAGAACATACATGTGCATCATGTCTGTGATCCAAGCTAGTTTTCCAGTGTTCTTGTGGAGTTCTGAGGGAGTGAGGAGGGAGGACTGAGCAGGATTAGCTGTGAAAAAATATGTTTGCTAGCTCTGGGAAGGTTATCAGAGTTTTTACTGAATAGGTGCCTGCTAATTGTAGTATTTAGACACAGGTGAAGTTCCTGGCAGTTAGTACCCGTTAGAAGTGGATTACTTTCTATTTGCTTAAGTTTCTTTATAGATTTGGCACTTTTAAAAGCCTTTTATGCCACACTAACAGTAATAGTTTGCCATAAGGAAATGGCACATCAGTTCCAAATGCCTCACCCTACAGAACTGCATTCCAGTCAAAAGTATCATTACAGAGCTAACATGTGCTTTGTAAAGCTGCACCTATCCTTTTGCTAGAAGTCCTTAGAATATTATCAGTTTCTCTACTGTCCTTGACCCAATGAAGGTGCTGAGGAAGGAGCATATAAATAAGACAGTGTAAGTACTGGGTAGAAAAAATCCAATTGACAAAAAGATGAGCTTGACAAAATCAGAAGTTTATTTAACCTGTTACAAGTGTCACAGTGTGATCCTGCAAAGGCAAATGCAGCAGCTCTTCAGAGGTGTAAGACTACTTACAGTAAAGAGAATAATGTGTACTAAAGTTCAAAGTAGTAAGCCAAGGATTATAGTCTTTCAAAGGAACTGAATGAAGTAGTGGCACAAACTCCAGACGGGTTTGTAGTGCCTGATAAAAACATCAGACCACAGAAAGTGATGAAATACAGACTTACTTGTTGCAGCTAGACAGGAGAGGGAAGAAAAAAGCAAAACCAACTCTGAGAATAGGAGTGTGGCAAAACCAAGGGAACTAGCAGACTAATTCAAAGAAGTGTGTCTTACTTGATTTGTAAGAATCTTTTGATAAGCAGATGAAATTGTGCAATGCACAAGTCTCTCTCCCCATTTGTCCTGTTCTTGGAGGGGAAGAATGTGCTGCAGACAAGATGCATCTTTAAAAACTCTGGTGTTTGTGACCGTTCTTTGGGAGACATTTAACACACACCAGTTGTCCTTACAAGCACTGTAGTGGCTAAGTAGGGAGTCAAGGTCCCCAGTTGATTGCTCTTGGGCTTCTCTGCTCTTGTGCAATACTGAGCCAACAAACTGTGCTTGGAAAATTGGTACAGCCAATGTAAGACCTTGTTATGTCTCATCTGTCAATAATCCACGTGTAAGATCATGTACGTCTAGATACATCTGGAAATAAGACAGGCCAGGAAAGATGGAGAAAAAGAAAATTTAAAGAGTGAACTACTGAGAAAAAAAGGTGATCTACTACAGAATTTAATAAATACATTTTAGATTTTGAAAGCTAAATGTTTTTTCAGAAAGCTATTGTAAATTGTTCTTGCTTTTGGAAAATCAAAACACAGTTGATGAGAATCAAGTGGTTTATCATATCTACTGAGACCTCTTCTTTGGTTCCTTTAACTTCTACCAATGAGACAACTTTTTCCTTTTGTTTTATTTTAAAGTGGAAGTGCCCCCAGTGTCTGCAGGGGATGGCAGTTTCTTTGCTATGCCTTTCAACAGCCATCCTGTGAGCTGCACCTCCCTAACTAACCAGCACATGTCCTTTTCTGTTCCTGCTGCCCATGAACTGGAAAGAAGCTTCATAATTTCTGGTACGTAGAGTACAGCTGTAGGTGTGTGCTTGTGCATAGGCTGATTCACACAAGGGGAAAACTCTCTTATAAATCTTGTCATTGATTATGAGCAGTGGCAGGAAAAACAGTTGGCAGCTGTTTCAGTCAAGCACTTAAAAGTGTGGCACTAACTAAAAGAATGAAAAATATTCAAGGGAAATTAAAAGGGCATTGCCCCTAATGAAATAGAATGAATCTTTCATTTAATTGGTACAGGTTATAAGAGAACAGTTATTTATTGTATGCTAATCTAAGTAATTACTTGTCTTAAGAATAGGAAGTCACAAAATTTTCATTAATAAGCTTTAATTTAGTTCCAATTTCTTTTTCACCCAGAGGTTCATAAAGGACTGCGGGATAATTACATTTGCAACAGTAGAGCAAAATCTAGGCTGTGATTTAGCTCATAAAAGCTGAGCAGTAATCTCACTGATGGGCTGTGTAGCCCCCTGGCCTGGGCCACGCTGGGTAGCTGAGGGTGCTCATGGTACACTGAGAAGTGCTTATGACAAAGGCCCAGTTCAAGGCCTTTCACTGCTAAGTCTGTGCTGGTAAGGAACCAAGAGCAGTGTGTAAGTTGGAAGCCTTGAAGTACCTGATGCAAGCTGAAACAGCATAAAGTAGCAGAAGAAATTCTGTCTCACCTACAGAAACTCAGAGTTATGGCTGATTAAATTGCAAGCACTGAATCATCAAAAAACTTTCCCAGTGTGGATTGAGAGGGAGGATGCTTGTACAGCTTGCATGGTGTGCAGTTATGTGGGAAGGATGTAGTGCAAAGGAAGGTAAAATTAATGCAGATACATACTATTTACACATTTTCTCTTCTCTGGATCTCTGGCTGTACATTTACAGACTTAGCCTGAAGCACTTTTCCTTTTAATAATAGAATTTCTCTTTAGACTGTCAAAAGCAGTGACTCCTAAAAGTTGGGTAATCCTTTGTATTTCATGTTGATTGTACCTTGTGGTTTTTTTTAATGGATTCTATGGACCTTATGTGATCCTATGAATTCTCCACAAGGAAGCTTTGCCTAGAAGTTGCCAAAAAGGATAAGTAGCTTTTAGAAAGCTTTTTCTTTCTTAAGTTTTAAAACAGAAGAGTAATTATTCTGCACTCATTTCAGGATTGTCAGAACCTTTGACCTCAGAGTGCCTACCACTCAGTGTGAAAGGGTACCAAGAGAATCCAGGCTTTGCAGATCCTCCTCAGCAGATATTTAATTATGTTCTTAAAAATGGCACATCTGATGTTATAGTATATCCAGGTAAGAGCAATAGCCTTTCATCCACATAAACAGGCATAAAGTGCTAAAAAATCAGTGCTGCCAACAGCAGCATTGATAAAATTCAGTTACTGATAGCTATGATATGCTGAAAACTATGCTTTGTTTCTTGCAAGTGCTGACATCTTCCATGGAAACATTCATACCTCCAAGTTTTCCAGTTAATTTATGTGGTAAGTAGAAAATTGGGGTTTATATATGTAAACCAGTTTGAACTGGGAGAGGAACCATATTGCTTCTACTCAAAGTCAATTTTCCCCTCTAAGCTTTACTTAAATTGACCTCATTGAGGAAAATAAAAATTGATGGTATTTCCTTCTTTGTATTGATCACTGGCTGCTTAGTCTGATCCATAGCAAAGTACAGGTAAGGGTTGTAGAGCTATAGGTTCAGCAGCCAATGCACTGTGTTTGTTATGACATCAGTTTCTGGAATAAGTCATGTTTACTTAAAACAATGCAAAGCCCAGGGTGCTGGAGCACCCGCAGAAGGTGAGAGATGATCTGATGCTGGCATGGCCTGAGCATCTTAAATGCTCAGTGCTTAAATGCCAGACTGCAGCCAGCTCCCATGGAAGCCCCAAACCCAACATGATGACAACTTATTTAACTAAACAATACTGTAGCCTAATGCACAGAAAGACTTATAAAGAAATCAGAGCCACGGTCAGGATATAACAGTCCCACCTCAGGTAACAAACTTTCCTGAGACACTTCCAGCCCTCAGAGAGCTATTGGAACCTGGAGTTTGGGATCAGTGTTGTTTCTGGTCCCTGTGCCCAGTACGGGGGTTTGTTGCCCTCTGGTGGCTTCCACCACCCCAAAAGCAGAAGTATAATGTGGAGATTAAGAGGCAAATATCCCTAGGTGTGGGGAAGTCTTTGTAAATGTGTATACTGTTTATGTGAATAAACAGTGCTGATAATTCCCACTGATTTACTGCAGCACAATATACATATGCCACAAGCCTTGGAATTCCAAATGAAGCAGCAGAAGAATTAGCACATAAGATGCCAAGCCAGTTTATTTTCCTTTTTTAAAAGTTCTTCACTCCTGACTGATTTGACCAATTTCCCATCTAAATGTCTCATTACAGATCTGTTTTTCTGTTCTTCCATTCTATTTTCATATTTAATAGAATAAACTGTAAATCAAAACCAGGCACTTGCACAACCCTTCTTTATTTAATATCTTTCTTACTGGAAGTCTGTGTTGATTCCCTTTTAGAAGCAACTCTGAACTCAAACCATTCTGAAGGTTGCTGGCACACAGGGTAGGAATTAATTTCCAGATCTCTGAAACTCTAAGATGTGTATTTCTTTTAGACCACATTCTACATCAAGATGATCAAGATGATATTATGATATGAAACACATTTGTACATATTTGGGGAGATTTATGTGTATTGATTTGGGTGATTTTTTGCACACCTCTGTTACGTGTGGTTACAAGACTCTGAGGTTGGGTTTGTTACAGCCTCGGTCAATTCAAATTCTGTCTTGCATCTGCAAAGCTCTTCCTACAAAAGTTCTGTCAAAACTGATACTCTGCAATTACCAATCTGTAGAAAATGTGCTCTCTCTGAAAAATTCCCAGTTTCTTTGTGGAAAGCAGACACTGTTCATCTGACCCAAGTGCAAAAGTCTGCAGTATTTTGAAAACAAACAGTTGAAAAGAAAGAAAATCGGACAGCAGCAGGATTTTGTCAGTGAGGGTAATGGGTAAATACTGTTGCCATCAGTCACTTCTCTGTGAATTTCATCCTCAGTGCTTGGTTACAAGGTATAGAATAACAAAAGGAAGCTACTGCTTTTGAAGACATACAGAAGCACTATGTGTGAACATGAATTTATGCAAAACACTGACATTTGAAAAGAACAGTGGATGTCACCTGCTAATGGTAGATCTGCTTCACACAACTGTCAGAACAGCTGTGGTTATGTTTGGTGCCATTCTGCCTCCAACAGTGCACGTCAGCAGAATTCTACTTGCAGGAGCATTTTTTTTTTTCATTTTCCTTGTAAAATTAACAAATTATCTCTCTTACTCTGAATATATGCTGCAATGAACTTGAAAATTTGCATTAATCTTATTGTAAAAAATAGTAAAGCTGAATTGTTGGTTATCTAGGCATCTTCTTTAAGTATACTGTTTTGTTTTTCCAGATTTAGAAAAGTCTCAAGAAGTTCAAGATTCCATAATTCCTTCTAAAGAACCTTTCAAAAGACCAGGTAAGTTTAGAACTCTTGAATTTAAACCTTCCAGTATTTTTTGGAAAAAGATTCTGTGTTTCTTTCCATACACAAAAACTACTTGTAGGAATCATTCAACAATTTGTGAAGCTGTTCTGAGGGTGTGAGCACAATTCTAGTTTCAAGATGTTAGACTTAGCTTAGATATCTATCTGTAGTACCTACTTAGCAGGTCAGTGTACTTAGGTGGTTTTATCATCTCTAGAGAGCTCCAGAGTTATTCAGTTCATAGAGCTGAAAGAGTCTGTTGTGCCTGCACTTCTCAGCTGCAGCTGAATAGGGTAAATCCAGACCTTTGGGCTTTATGGGAATGCCTGTGCTTTCACCATATTGCAGTTAGGCACTTAAAGCACCATGAAATGATACTGGAGTTTGTGGACTGGTTCCTTCAGTCTGTGTGTGTTCTTTAATTCTCTAGAGCAAGTGGAAATTTTCTGTTCATCACTTAAGGATTATTTCCGAGACACGTGCAAATCTGTGACCATGGAGCGGGAAGTAAATCTGGATCACCTGTTCATTGATGGGACACTTGTTCAAAGTCAAACTGAAACCAAGCCTGGAAAGAATAGTGCAAAAGCAATGGAAAAGGAGCTGGTAACTTGCAGTTTGCAAGAGAAGGAAAAGATAGCCATTGATAGAAGCCAAATATTTCAAATCCCACCACGTAAAGACTTAGAGACTAAAGTGATTGTGGTGCTGGGAAAAGCAGGAATGGGCAAAAGCATTCTCATTCAGAAGATCTGCCACGACTGGTCCAATGGAGAGTTTTCTCAGTTTGAATTTGTATTTTGGTTTGACTACAAACAAATAAGCTTGCCTGACAAGCAATACAGCCTGAAGGAACTGCTGCTTGAATTTTTTGTAAAACCTCAAGAGGGAAGCAAAGAGATCTTTGAGTATATATTGCAAAATCCTGCTAAAGTCCTTCTGGTTTTTGATGGTTTTAAAGGATTGCATGATCACGAGAATTTTCCTCGTTGCTCAGCCAGCCAGCCTGAAAAGGATTTGTGCAGTATAAAGGAGCTGCTTTCTGGACTCATCCAAAAAAAGATCCTCAATGGCTGTACTCTATTATTTACAGCAAGACCAAAAGACAAACTGTACCAGTGCATGTCCAAAGTGGATAAGACTATTGAAATAGTAGGATTTTCCCCTCAGCAGAGAGAATTGTACATAACTAAATATTTTGAAGAATCACCCTACTGTGATAGTGCACTGAAATTAATCAAAGAGTGTGAGTACTTGTTCAGTCATTGTTACAGCCCTGTTATGTGTAGATTTGTTTGTTTTCTCTGTGAGACAGTACTTGAAATGGGAGAGAAAAGTCTTCCTTCAACTCTTACTGAAGTCTTCCTGAAATTTTTTCAGCAGAAGATAATTCTTACACAAACAGATGTTACAACCACACAAAATCAAGCGAGTCTTGCTACCCTAGCCCATATAGCCTGGTGGCTTGGAGAAAAGCACCAAAGTGCCATGAAAAGTGATCTCTTTCCTTCTACAGAAGTTAAAGAGTTTGCTCTGAAGTATGGGTTTTTCCTGCCATTTGCATTCCCCAGACATTCAGATAGCGAAGAAGAGGAATTTGGGAGCACATTCTCTGATTTTGCCATTCAGAATTTCTTGTGTGCACTTCACCTTTTGTTAGCAGAAGAGCTCAAGGATAAAAATCTAATGAAGTACCTGTCTTTTCTATCCAAGAAGAAAAAACCTTATAACTGGTTAGATTTAATGCCTCGATTTTTGGCTGGTTTGATGTTTCTCCAGGATGACCCCTTCTTCTGCTCTCTCTCAAATGAGGATGCAAAACAATCAACCAAGAAGCAGAAAACACTCTTGAAATACATTAGAAGGCTGCAGATTAATACTCTCTGTCCAGAGAGGTTGCTGGAGCTTTTACGTTGTGTTTATGAAACACAGAACAATTATCTTCTGCAGCATGTGGCCTTAAGACTCGAGCCATACTTGTCTTTTCTGGGCGTAGTTCTTACACCACCTGATGTCCATGTACTGCACTCCATTTTGAAAAGGTCAAGGAAGGAGTTTTCCTTGGATTTGCGAAACAGCAGCATTGACATGCAAGGGCTGCAAGCCTTGGTCAGCCTAAGGAATGTGACATCGTTCAGGTTGGTCACTCTCTGTACCCCTTAGCATTATCCATAGCACTGTGTGTAGATGACCCTTTCATGCAAGAACAGCAATCACATCTGTTGGTTTTGCATGTTTCTTACTTCACAGGGCCTCCCTCAGTGACACAGTCAGGCTCTGGAAATCTCTAGAACAGACAAAAGACTACGAACTGCTGAAAGCATTCACAGAGAAATTTGTTCTTGATCCCTTTAAGGCAAAGACAATGAAGGACATCAGTGACCTCTCTGACCTTGTGGAGATGCAGGAGAAGATGATGAATTGGTAGGATCATTTATAATCAAAACTTCTCTTACACCAGCAATTTATGAAAACAGGGTTTCACTACCCATGCTGGACAATGGAGTTGTCTGCTTGTCCAGAGGAAAAGTAACGAAGGGCAGTGCAAGCTCCTGTGTCATCTCAGGGGGTTCTCCTACCCTGATGGGAGGTGGCTGTCATGGCAGGGAGGAGCCATGACAGCACCGTGCAGAGCACTCATCACAACTGCCAGTAAAAAAGCCAGCTTTAATTTCTCTTTAATCTCTGGGCATGCCATTGCCCAATTGCTTTCAGTTACGTAACTTGGGCTGAGTCTTTCCCCCTGTAGCACCTGGGCATAAATGAAAGCCTGTTTTGCACTGGTCCCAAATGGCCTGAGTCAGTCCTTTAGCCCAGGAGGTAAAAGTTAGTGTTACATGGTCTAGAAACCCTATGTTCCATCCCTGCTGCTGATGTAGCTAGGAGATTGGTTGCAATTAGAAACAGAAATAAAGTTCTGGTTTTTGAGGGTTTTTTTAATGATGACTTCAGTTTTAACTCAGGTGGAGTATCTTAATTAAAATATAGACAAAACAGTTTCATGTTTGACAGAAAATAGTTGATTTAGAAAAAAGGTTTTTTAAAGTTTTGTTGGAAAAAGAGCAAACATTTGCACTATGAAAGGCAATTATTGGATTGAAATTACTCAGTTGAAGAAAGGTTGGAGCCGAAGTTACTCTCAGGTTTCCTGGTTCCTCAGTCACAGCAACAGTGGTTTATTTTCTGTAAAAGTTTGCTAGCAAATTTTTTTTAAAGCATAGTTCTGGCTGCTAAAATATTTATCATATTCTGGTTCTACTGTGATTTATTTAGTGTGCAAGGAGCATCTGGTTGCACCCGCTATGAAATTCCTGCCATCAGAAACCTCAGAAAACTCGAATTTGCGTAAGTACTAAACTGCTACTGATTGAGATGGTTGTGTTTAATGAGGAGCAGTCACTGATGTTGGCTATAGCCACTCCACTGATGTATAGTCAGCCTATGGTTATTGCTGTCTTGCTGTTCTCTGAACAAGATTTATTAAGTTATGGCCAAAACTCAAAAACCATAATTTCTGGCTTCTGCAGTGATACAGATCAACAGGGCTCTACCAATTTTGTTTGGTTTTGGTACAAGTTATCTCCTTACCACCAGGTGTAATCTTGTGCCTCAAGGCATAAAACATCTTGACTGTGATCCAACTACTTAGGAAATATTTTTTTCCCCCAGAAACACTCAACTTTTCTATCTGAGTCTTCTGATGTAATTTTCTACCCTATCAGAGCTAAGGGCATGAGAGGATTACATCAGAGAATGCCTCCCAAATAAATTATTTAGCACCCTTTTCCTGGAAGATGGAAGGTTGACTTGATAACACTACTTTAAAAGTGAGGTTTTAGTAACACTTTTTTTTTCCCTCCAAACTGTAAGCAGCCTCCAAGGCTATTCTGTTGCTCAAAATAACCTGCCATAGCATGTGAATTTGTTTGGGCAGAAATTGCAGCAGTGCAATGGGGAATTCTCCTCAGGTCTTCACCTGTTCCCTGCTCTGCAGATCTAACCCAACCTGGGACAGCTATGCTTGGCCTCACTTCTGATTTTATGCTCCTTTCTCTCCTCCTTTTCTCTTCCTATTGTCCTTTATTTAAATTTTGTCCAAAATTCAAATCCTTTTAACTAGCTGAAATTGTTCTGATACCAAAGAAACTCCAAATAAGATCTGCGAGACAAATGCTCGGAGCATGAATATCAAAGTGCAATTTATGCTTTAAGCTGCAGTAAGATGTTGATCTTAAGTTGGACTGAATTGGCCTTAGTTGGGGGAAAAATAATTTTGTTTTCATTTCAGTTATACTGAGATAGATACATATTTCTTCTCAAGATTATACTTAAAATGAAAAACCTGAAAAGGTAGAGAAAGAACAGAAATACAAGAATCTGAAACAAGTGAGATGAGTCTTGCAAAGAGGAACAAGAAAGTGGCAAATGCATGTCCCACTGCTGCTCTGCAGGCTCTGTCCTGCCTGACCTTAGCCTTGTTGGTCCTCATCTGGAGGCTTCACAGCAGAATTCCTTGGGGCAGGTGGTAGGGAAGGCTGCTTCTGGGGAGCGTAAATGAGTTTCTATTGGGGGCTGCAGGGAAAGAACTTAAAAATTAATGAGTTTTTCTGCTTGTGAGCATGTGAAAAACCTGCTGCATCTGTATTTTCTTCCAGGCTGGGTCCAGCATGTGGCCTTCAAGGATTGCTAAAACTCGTGAAAATTCTTGCAGCATTTCCATCACTTCAGCATTTAGAGTGAGTTGTGCTAAAGACTAACTTTGCCAACGCTTCTTCTCAGCAGCCTTTGATGATGGAGGAGCTCTTGTACCCATGAAATATTTTATTTGCCAGCAAGACTCCTTGTTTGATGACCAAACTGAACAGCAGAAACATTCCCAGACTGTAACAGCAGACTGAAAGCTGTCACTCCCCATCCTCCCTGGAGACACCTGGTGGTGGTTTGTTCAGAACTCCTCAGTCCCTTCCTGGGGTGTTCCTGGGTGGTTAAAGGTTCAGTACAGAGTGCTTCTCCCTTCCTGCCCCACCACTGATCAACTGCCTGCAGTGACTTCTGTCTTCACTGGAGCTCCAGAACATCCATGACAAACCAACTCTCTTGTAGTTTTAAGCTCCTTTACACTGGGAACAATTGTACCTGCAGCAGTCAATGTTGAGCCATGGCATCTGTGGGAAGGTTACTGGGTTTCAAGATGGCCTTTGGCCTTACTCAGCCCATTGGCCATTTGTCTGTAGTGAACCTGGCCTTTTCATGATATTTCAAGAGAACAATAAAGCTTTAAAACTGAAATGTGTCCAATATATCCCAGCATTATCTGTCAGATTAGAAGGGGATCCAGTATCTGAAATTGTGACTAGATATGAGGAAAATTTTCATTTTTAATACTCCCTCTCTGGAGAAGGAGCTGTTTAGGCACAGATTTACAGCCTTTGCTGGATTTTGGCAGTTCTGTATTTTTGTGTGCACAGGAAATCTCATTTCAGCTTAGCTGGAACACAGCTATTTCATAACCATTTTAATAATCTCGCATATCAAAGGAAATGGGTCAAGCCATTCAACTAGTAAAAAAAAATCTTAGGCTGTAAATTTGGGCAGCAGAAAACTTCTTATTAGAGAAGCTATAATTTGTGTGATGCTTCATGCTGATTGAGGCTACTGCAGAGAAGAAGCTTTTCAAGATAGATAGAGTGGTCTCTGAGGTGAATAAACCACAAAAAATTTAGATTAAAAGGGAAGCTAATTCTCTCTTTGTCATCACACAGCCTTGATGCTCTGAGTGAAAATGGCATAGGAGATGAAGGAGCAAAAAGTCTATCTGAAGTCTTTCCAGCCCTGACATCACTGGAAACATTAAAGTAAGTGCAAGGTTAACAGTTCAGAGAAACTTTGAAAAGAAACAGATTAAACCTAGAGGGTTAAGGGACTGTGTGTTAACAATTATGGGCAAAAGTATCCCATGGGCATGGAAGACCAATGAACCTGTGGAGATTCTTAATGGGTACATTCATTAGACAAATAAGTTAATCCTTCCTGACTTCCCTTCAAGGGCTCTATTCTGCCCTTTCCTCTGCATTTGATCTAAACAGACTGTCCAAACTATATTTTAAAAAATTGAAAATTAATTTCCCCCACACTGTAATAAATCAGAATAAATGTGCTCAACTAACAAAGTGATCTCACTTACTGCAGTTTATCACAGAATAAAATAACAGACCTGGGTGCAGAGAACCTCGCTACAGCTCTCCCTTCCTTGTCTTCCTTAAAAACACTAAGGTGAGTAGTTGTATCCTGTTGAGCTGTTTGTACAACATACCTTGCTGGCTCTGTCAGAAACTGCTGAATATGGAGCAAAGAGGTAACACTGTGCAGCAGCCAAGCTTTTGAATTCATTCTTCAAGTTAAGATGTACTAACTGTATTTGAAAAACCTTGATATAATATCTGTTTACATTATCCATTATTCAATTGTGACTATACTGGTTTGGTTTTCTGCAGCTTGTACAATAACAGCATTTGTGATTTTGGAGCAGAAAATCTGGCGAAAGTTCTTCCTGCAATGACATCTTTAAGAGTACTAGAGTGAGTATGAAATCTTTTGAGATGGCCCAGGAAAGCTTACTTCCTTGAAGACTGAAAATACAAATGTTCCATGTTTGGTTTTAGAGGAGACAGAAACTGAGGAAAAAGATTTTGGGGAAATTTCATGGGGAAAATGTGCTTATGCACATCAGATAGATAGTGAGTGCTTAGAAAGTGATTAAGGAACAGTTCACCATAAACCCAAAAATATTGGTGTTAAGGTTCCCAAGGCTCATGGGGAGCTGAAGAATGACCTCCAGTACATAGAAAAGGAAATCCCTCTGATGAGTTAAAATAATGAAGTTCTCATTCAACTTCTTGAGTATATCATTACAGGTTTTTTGAATCAACAATCTATTTTGGGTTTTTTCCTTTTTTCTTTCTCACCCTATCTGCAGATTAGCCTATATAGTATTTTTGATTTTGTATTAAATGACTGATTACAGCACTTGATTTGGATTAACAAAGTTGTTTTCTTTCCTCAGTGTTCAGTATAACAAAATAACTGGTGTTGGAGCCCAGCAGCTGACTGACAGCCTACAAAAATGTCCCCATATAAAGAACTTGGTGTAAGTCTCTTGACAGTCTGTTTGCTGTATCTTCATCCTGTAAAACTGGGTTAGAGATCATGCTAAAGCTGCCTTCTGTACTTGTCAGATTTATATGAAGCACAAAAGAAGACATCACCAAAGTACAAAAGCAGAGATGTTAAAAACGTTGTCTCTGGGTTTCAGCTGCGTTTGTTCTCGGTGCTCCCAGGCAGTCGAGCTTGTCTTGCCTTAAACAGTTTACACTGAGCCTCCCTTTGTTAATCTTCTACCCTCCCAGAGACCCAAACCTACTCTGTGCTGCACCACTTGTGTTTGAGGGATAAACAATGAGCAGCCATCTTTAGAGGTTCAATAGACTGAAGCTACCAGTACACATTAAGAGAGAGGGAATTTGATGGAAACTTCGAGAACACTTGGAGACAGGAGTGCAATTGTGCCCTGTAACCAGAGTCAACAAGGTTATGGAGTACTGAACTGCTGTTTTCTAAATCAAAATGCATTTTCCTTTGCTCCATAGCTTATATACTTTCATAGCATGATAGTCAAAGGGAAGACATAAAAAAATAAAAGAAAACAACAGCAACAACAACCAAAAAACCCACAAACATACCAAAAACACCAAAAGGAGGTGAAGCAAATTACGCTTCTTAAAATCTCTTTCCTTTCTGGATTTGCCCTTACAGGATGTGGAATCCCACAATTCCCTATGGAGTTCTTGAACACCTTCACCAGCTGGACTCCAGGATCAGTGTGTAGATTCAGAGGATTCCATAAAGGTACCATAAACCTTAGCTGCCTGAGACAACCAGGTTTGTTTCCAGGCTCATTGGCAGGAGGCACAGTAACATGGACAAGTGGCACAGATCAATCTCTCATCAGGCCCCCTTTCCCCACACTCAACCTTGCATCCCCCACCTCCCTGGCTGCTGCACTAGCAGACTGCCAGTGCTATATTAAGAAGAATGGTCTTCTAGAACTCCCAGTCCAGCCCAGTTCAGTGACTGGCAGCTGCCCTGCTTACCTTCTCTTTTCTGTTGTGGAAAACTAAAGCTCTGTGTACTTCTCATGTTTAATAGATGAGTTCTGTACTCCTCAGAGCTTGTTTTGTGTTGATTTTTAGTAAGTCCTTTCACTTTTCCTTTGTTTTATACAAATCCTCAACAGCTGCTTGTCTCACTATGCAGGTGTATCTGTACTTTACTCAGAGCAAAACACTCCCTCCTGCATTCCCTGTTCTCAGTCTCATTGTGTGGTTTAGCCACTGGCAGCCACTTTTACTTCATTGATTCTGCCTGCACAGTTTCAAGGATCCTTGCAGTCTTGCATTGTGAAAAATTTAATAAGTTTATCAATGATTACCAGGATCTGACTACCTTGATGGTCCTGGACTGAAGGAGCTGCAGCCAGGATGGGAAGGTGGGGGGGTTTTGTAGGATTTCTGCTTCCAGTTTTCTGCCATGTGCTTCCTCTTGCTCTTAAAAAAATTACGCAGGTTGCATCAGTGAAATGATCCCAGAAGAATGAGATGCCAGAGTCAAGCCAGATATCAGATGTGCTCCATCTTTCTTTAGATGGCAAGAAAACAAATTGCAGTGTGTTCGCCCGCTGCATGAGCCATGCTTTGAATGGGCCTGGCTGCAGGGAATGGCTGCAGTGGCCAGGGGCTCCCTGGCCCATGCAGTGGGTCAAGCTTTTGCATGACTCCTGCTCTCAGTGCAGTAATCACCAGATATGGACTGGGCTGTTTGCATGGCACTGACTGGGCTACGGGTTGTGGAAGATTTGGGTGCTGTAGCTGCTTCACAGACCAGCTTTACACAGCAGCTGTGAAAAATTGTGGTGCTCCTTACTAGCCCACAGTCAACTGAGTCTTTGTGCTGTTGAAAACCCATACCTGCTTAGGAAAAGAGATATTAGGGATATGAACACCTGCATTAGCACTGAGGATAAATAGCAGCAGGAAGTCTGGATCCTGTCTGCCAATCTTGAAACATCCAGCATCCACCAGGCACTGTTGTCTGTTTACAGAGCTCATCAAATCTATGATTTTAGTAATCTTAATGGTGATTAGTCTGATGGGCGTACATCTAATGTTCTGTTTTCATCATTTCACAGGTGTCATAAAGAAGAGGGGAGGGTGCCCTCTGTGCTTTCCTGTCTTCTTGCTGCTTTATAATCAGTGTTTTCATGTTTGTTGCAAAAAGTGACATTTAAGTTTTTAAGTGATGCTTAAACTGGGTGAATTACAGAGTTTTAAATGCTGTTCAAAGACCCAACTGTATTTCTGCTGAAGTGATAAAGACTTAAACAACATCAAGTTTCAAAGATGAAAAGAGCATCTGGATACTGTGACCATCATTAAAGGAGACCAGGAACCACCAAGATATTGATAGCATAAAATTCCATCATTGATTCATCGAAGAGCAAACTGAAAGCTGCTCAACCTGCAACATCTGAAGCACTGACAGATCAAATCTGATTGTTTATTTCATGGTGCCAGTGGCAACTGCCATCAAATTTGGTCTGATGATTTTGGACTTTTAAAGCTTGGTGTTACAGATTTCACCTGTCTGTATGGCCTGATTTGAAGCACTAGGGTGAGGAGCATAAAAAAGAATCATCAGCCCTAGAAAATGTTCTGATATTGTAAGAGTATCCACAAGAATCTAGAATTTGCTCTTTTTTTCATGCTAATAATCAAGAGATAGAAACATATCTTCTATGACTTCTTACAGAATCCTTCAAAAAGACTGGGGGAAAAAAAAGAAGAAAAGAAAGGAATTAAAAGTGACAAACTATGAAGGATTTTTCTAACATTATCACAGAAATCCAAATGGATAAAAATAGCCAGTTTATTGCACACAAATCCACCGTGACAATCTTTGAAGGTTTTTACTTCATCTCAAATGAGAACTTTAAATTCATACACCTAGATTGGTATTTAATTTCTCTTATGCAGCTGGCAGCATAAATGTTTACAAGCACCCATTTTATACTTGACATATCACTTGATATCACTACTGTGTGTGGTTTATGTGGCCTTCTGGTACACAGTTATGAGTAACCAGGCAATCACAGACAAAAGCACATTTCAGAGCACTATCATGCTTATGCTGCTGGTCTCAGTTATATGTGGGCCAAATATTCATCCTGCTGAGTGCAACAGCAAACCAACTGTCTCTCTTCTTTTTTTATTTCTGCTCTGTGAACATGAAGAGAACTTACAATTGTGCACAGGCAATTGTCAGGTCAGGATCACCCTTCTGGCTTCCTGTCCAGATACAGTCTGAGACAGAACAACAAAAAGGGATGGAAAAAGCTAAGAATGCTCAAAATGCTACAAAAATGGGAAGTCTCTGCTTCACAGTTAGCTCAGGGTTAGTTCAGCAACCTCTTTGAAATCTCTTCTGCTAGGAAGCACTGACAATACTGACCCAAGGATCTGTGAAAACTAGCATCTCTCAACTAACCTCTCAAATATTCTGTTTCTTGGTCTTTAAAAATTCCCTAAACAGTTGAAAACAACTATCTTCATGTTCTTTCCAGCAAGTTCTACTCTGCTTAAGTTTCAGTGCCTGCAGAATCTTGACAGCAGGGATATGGACAAAATAAATAGAGTGGACAATTAAGGAAAGAAGGAAGCAAGGAAGGTCTGTTTCTGAGAGCAGGGAATCAGAGATAACATGAAGGAATAGAGAGCAAGGTAGAAAAACTTTGTGGGAAAATATGATTGTAATTAGAATGTATTAGTTTTTTTCTTAACTAGCTGCATGGTTCTTTTCTCTAACCAAACTCCAGCCAAAGCCATGGATAAAAAAATCTTACTTATACTCTCCTCTTCGAGCTGCTTGAATGGGAGGCAGTTTGAGCCAAATCCTGTGTGATATTCCCATCAGCCTGCAGCACTCCAGCCATGCACATCCATGGTGAGCCCTTGCCTTGGCTTCTCTTGACTAAGTCTTGGATGACAAATTCCCCTTTAGGGATATATTCTGCAGCTACACTTTACTGTGACTGAGTCTGAAAGTGTGCTAAATATTACAGAGGCAGCTGAATGTTACAGGATGCTGTCTGGACTGCTAAAATCATGTTGTTGTACTGCTGTTCTCAGAGTCAGTGTGAGATGTGCATTTATAATATAAAGACTGTAAATTTTGATACAGTGTTTTGGTTTTTTACACACCTTTTAAAAATTGTTAATAAAAGTAAGTATTCTGTTTAACAGTCAGTCCCTTGTAGTACCTGTTGAAAATTATCTTGATTTTTCTCTTGGAAATCCTATGAAACCACACAGAAACTGCTGGCTTCTGACACAGTACCAGGCTTGGAGCTTCATATTGCAGGTTAATGTGTGAGGAAGACAGGATGGTCCTGCTGGCACTTAACAGTTCAGTGGGCTGGAAATGGAGAAATAATTCTTTCTTAACAGGAACAGGATCTTGCAATGCCAACTGACAGACTGTGAGTTCAGGATCAGGAGATACAAATGTGCTGACTGAGGCTGCCTGCTAATAAAAGGAAAAATGTTTTTTCATCCTTTCTAAATCTTTGCAGTTAAAAGTTCTAAAATTAATCCTGCTTCAAAGTCTGGATATTCTTATGGCACCAAGCTCCTCTAAAATGCTTTTGTCAAGTGAGTGCCTTGTGTATAGAGACTGAATTTACTGGCTACACTCAAAGCTGTTGTGATGAAATCTGTACTCTGAAAAATCTTTTAGGATGAGAAAAATGCAGCTCCCTTTATATCCATCTCTTTTTGCTGTCAAAGAAACCTTGCTAAAATGCCAAGGATTGTGTTATCATGGTGGTCAGAGCCTGTAACACTCTTCCCATCCTTTAAATGCAGGAAGCTGAGCTGTTCTGAGAAATCAGAAATCTTGATCTAAGATTCAGAATCTCCAAAGTGACTGACTCAGTGAAATTTGTATTGTGCACTGTGGCACAAAGCCACTGCAGAGAATTTATTACAAACTACTAGGTACTGCAGTAAGTACCAATAGTGACAAACTGAACCATGTTCTTAAAATGGCATGTGTGAGACCCTGAAAAACTAGTGGAGTCATCTCTGTGAACACTATGAATTAATAATGATAGAGGCAGCAGGGATGCCTCCTTCAGTAGCAAAATTCATCCCTTCCTGTGTTAGTACCAAATGGCAAATGGGCACATGAACACAAGCTTGACAAGCTTTTAAACTTAGTTATTCTTTCTATAGGTACCTAAACGGGGACTTATCATCCCTAAATGTATCTTTATGTGTTAGAATATTGTGCCCTAAGTGACTTCATTCCTGAATTGCTGTCCAGGAACAAAATACTTATCAGTGTTTAAAGGTCCTGAACTGCACCTGATGAAATGTATCTTGGAGAAACACTACTTGGTTTGGTGCCAGTGCTTCCCCTCTTGCAGAAGCAGCTGAAAATTGCATTTGGAGCACAGAATTTTGGGAACTGAGAGCTAATTTCAACTGCCTAGGAGCTAAACTGTGCTATTTGAATGCAACACACTGGGAGTATCAGGATACACAAGTTTGTCATTGTTTCATGGGGGATCTAAACCATCACCCTCTCGTTCCCTCATACTGGCTGTCAAGAGACTCCTGACACCATCTGTCTGCATCGGGGAGCCCATGCTGGGAGCAGATGGCAGACAGACTGCAGAGGACAGACATCATGCAGAGAGTGTCAGCAGAATTGTTTGCAATTCTGCTTTATCCAAAATGTTCTTGATGCATCAACTTGGTTTAACAACTGCAGTTACAAAAATCAGACTTTTCTAAAAAGCACGATGATAGTAAAACAAAACCAGGCCAATGTCTGCCCTTAATATCATGTGGGTTCCCCCCACTACAGTTCCTGATGTTTCAGTTCAGGTCTGATTTTTTTTGTAGCTCTTCATGAGAAGGATTTCCTACGTGCTGGCCATCTCAGCAATCTGGAACTACTTGCAGGTACCTGCAGGAAAACTGGAATTTCCTTGAAAGCATATTTCAGTTATTTTCTTTTCAAACTGAAAAATAACAACTCCAACAGAACTGCTTATTTTTTCATGGAAAAGGTCAGTCTTTATTGTATTGCTTTCACATCTGTACATAGGAACGTGAGCTTAAACAATCTGCAAAGTATCCTGTGTTAAATAATGAATCCACCTGACTTATACAAAATTCACTCTCTGATCTATTTCAAAACTCTCATTTAAAATAGAATATCTTACTAGCACAGTTCTTGCCATAATACTCCCTGAACAGAACCTCCTTCAGTCACTCCTGCATATTTTCCCCTGAGAAAGCACTGCCTTTGAACTACTCGCTGGTAGAATTTTCAACGTGTGATTGTAAAACTGGCTTAAGCTATATGTAGAGTGTGTCCTTTTGGGTGACATGGTATTTATTCAAAAGTTTATCAAATCTGAGTAACATCTTGATTTTCTGTTATAATGGAACATAGTTTATCTTATTTTTTCATACAGTCCATCCCAAAATTACCTATGGAAGCCCAGTATGGTGCATGAATCACTGCAGTTAGTGCACATACCAGAGGCAAAGACCACGAAGAGAGGTCACAACTGACAAGGTCTGATGACAACTCTTCTTCTTGTTCTCTTGTCCTTATTTTCATCTCTACACTTCAGAGTATAGTTTCTTTCCAGGACTTGCTCCATTAGCTGGGTCATAATCCATTTCAGGTGTTTAATGAATCTGTTTAAAAGAAGACACATAAATACAAAGTAACCCTCCATACTTAAAATGAACAGAAAAGTCGCCGAGTATGTGACATACAGCACCATGTTGTTGACTTATTGGAAAAAAAAATTTAAAAATCAAACCCTTTTGTGACCATGAGTAATAATTCTTTGAGAAGTAAAGACCTGCAGAACCTTTCAGAAAAATCAATGTCACAGTTCCTGTTAACGTCAGAGCACACCAGTCCTTAGGAATTTTAACAGAGCCATGAAGATACCAGTGTGAGGGGTATGAGGGTAAGCTGTGAACCAAAGTGCATCACATTAATTACTAAGGGATGTTCTTAAGAGTAAAACCAGCTGTGTTATACAGTGGGGTAACCTATTTTATCCAGACTTGATATCACTAGACCTACTTATTGAAACTGATGTTTGAACTGGCTACATTAACTTGACTAGATATTGTTCCTCAGAGTGGTTTTATTTTTTGGATCATTGTGTTAATTATGTATTGCCTACATTTGATGTAGTCTCTGATTTTGGTCACTTTTTCTTCGGCTTTACAGTTGCATTGTTCCAACTATTTTGGATCTAATGGTAAGTACTTACAGAGCTAAATAACATTAAATAACATTGGGGTAACTTCTTGGTCTTACTGCATAAATTACTGTTATATCGCTTTATCCCAGTTTATCTAATTTGCATTGACTGAGTCAAAGTCTCCAATTACTATTAGGAGGTGGTTTTTTTACTGTCATCAGAGGTAAACACAAGGCTGAGAAGATTTCTTTAAGTAGAACCAGAGCTGTGGATTATGAAGGTGCTGGGCACTAGTGACAGTATCCATTTGATCTTGTGATTTTACAGACAACTAATTAGTATAGTGCATAATGGTGCAGCTCTGAGAGGGGATGACTGGGGATGAGTGTGTTGAGGAGGAGTTGAGGTACAGAAGACCACGAGCAGGTCCCCTGGCTGTCTGGAGCTCAGGAAATTTCTGTGTTGTGTGCAGCAGGTCTCTGGAAGGACAATTCCCTCCTTCCCCTTTATGGTTCTGAATGAAGAATGAAATATGATGGTCACACATTCTGCATGAGCTTGGACAGACAGCAATAGTGTCATTAACAAAGGCATTACAGGACACCAAAAGCAAACAGGCTGACACAGGACTGGGGAAAAGGTTCTTTTATGGATTGAAAGCAGATTAAAAGATTGGAAGCAAAGAATAAAGCTTGGTAGGAAAGAACTCAGTAGCAGGGTATATACCAGGGACCAAATTTTATTCATCACCATTACTGACTCAGTGAAGAGGATGAATAGAGAAATCTTCAAGACTGCAGAAAATAAGCTCTTTCAGGTATTCAGATCCTGTACTGACAGGAAGGAAATCCAGAGGGATTTCGTAACATTGAGTGGGCAAAGGGTGGCAGGTTTGGAAAACATTTGCTAAAGGGCTGGGCAACAACATGCCCTCTAACATCCTGCATTCTATCTTGTGGATTTGGGAAAGCACAGAGAGCAGCCTGCAGATTTTGGTCAGGGACATGTGCTCTTCCAGAGGTGGAACACAAGGCTGTGGGATCATGGTCTGACTCATCACAACACTTCACATGTTCCTTTGTGCCACTTACTGTAGATACTAGGTCAGAAACAAGAAGCACTTTTGTGTCCAGTGAGGCATTTCTATCAAATATGTCAGCTACAGCACCTGCTAACAGTACACAGCTGCTCAAAATCCTTTCTCTTGAAATGAGAACATGAAAAGGGGGAACAGCAGCTCTACCAGGTTATTCATTTCATATTTATCTGATTGCTTTCCAAGTGGAACTAAAAACTGATGTACAGCAGACAGGTCAGTGAGGCTGTTAGTATTCTGCACTGTAGATCAGATTCTAGGCTGACTTAAAAATAGCACAGCAAAATGTATTGGGCCTCCAAAGCAAAGTGTAAAGCTGACTAATGGAAGTTCCAAACACTGCTGTAGGGCTGCTAGTCCAAGACTGTGATTTGTTGTGGCAGATATTAAATGGGGTGTAAATTATACAATTGGCCAAGATATTCTATCCTGCCTCTCTAGTTTTCAGATTAGAAATCTGTCCCTCAAATTTTATGAGTACCTATTTTTTAACAGAAAATTTCAGAAAACACTGGAAAATGAAGAGGTAGAAAATATTTTAAAATATTTTTAAAATCTCAGAACTAGAACTTTCAGTAGCCTAGAACATACCTGCAAGCACTGACCAGTATGGTTGTAACAGTGACTATAGCATTTTCTATATAACAATGACTCTAGCATTAACAGCTCAGTCATGACATCTTTGTTAATTCTGCCTTTGAAGTTACTGTTCCTCACAATGCAGGCTGGAGCAAAGGACACATGGTGTGACTCTGCTTCACATCCTGACACTTTCTGTCTGCTCTCTGTTTCCTCACTTTCTGCAGCAGTGTTTCAGATCTCGTGGCCTATTTGGGCAATACTGCATGAGCAACCCTTGGGGTTTTTTTCTGGCCCTGCAAAGAGTATTTAGCCTTAAGTCTGTGAACTGACCTGGAGTTTTCCCCAGCAATCGATCACTCAATGCACGTCATCATTTTCCATTGTACCATTATTTCCCATATAAGGTTCCTATTTGTCTTTGCCCTTTTAATCACATATATGAGATACATACTTGTGTCTTCGGAAAGCATCATTCAAACTATTCAGCTATTTTTTCTTTCCAAATCTGTAGCCAAAGTAATAAAATTCAACTGCGAAAAGAAAGAAAGTCTGACAGTTTCCCGGAGAGACTGGAAAGATTTAGCAACTTGTGCATATTTAATCC
This sequence comes from Rhipidura dahli, assembly GCA_013399225.1. Lineage (NCBI taxonomy): Eukaryota > Metazoa > Chordata > Aves > Passeriformes > Rhipiduridae > Rhipidura > Rhipidura dahli. Next base: position 228,884 of record VXAC01000005.1, read on the forward strand.
TTTGGGACAGTTGTACTCCTTATAAGCTAGGATCATTATGAGGGGACAAATGCAGAGAGTTAGAGACTGAAAGTCTCTACACAAATTATTCTTTTCTTCTATTTTAGGACTGATAGTTATTAGCTGAACTATAGTGTCACTGTGCCCCTCCTCCAGAGGAAAGAAACATGAAGAATTAAATTGGATTAGTTTCTTAATTCCTCTGACAGCTTTAAAGTGATAACTGGCTACTGTCACCTATTGAAGCAAGTATATTACAGAAAGCTTCATTTTTATAGGAAAGAACTACAAACTTAATAAAAAATTATTCTTTAAAGTTACTTGTGGCTGAGACCTTTAACACATACAATACTCAGGCCTGAACTATGTCTACCAAAAATTGAACGTCTCTCTAATTTCTGTGCCTCATTTTAATTCACATTATTAACAGAAGTATTTGGAAAACTTTTTGAAAAATCTGCCTACTCTTTTTATATTATATAAATAAATTCATTTAGTAGAAAATCACTTAGAACTGTCCATGGCTGTGGTTAATGAGTCTGTATGGACAGCTGAACAGCTAACCATGATTTTGTCTTCCTTCCATCTAGAATGGAATTCCTGATAAGTACACGTCTCTTTAAAGCAGAGCTGTCAGGTGAGTTTGAACACTGGACTTCTATAAATTTTAGTAACATCTAAAAATTCAAAACATACTTCTAAAAATCGTAGCAATTACTGTTAAACCTGTTGCTACTGTAACTCATAAAACAGCCAAGTGATCTGTATCATGGAGTCAACAAATCACCTTGGAGATCTCTACAAAAAGTGGAAAAAATTGTGAAAAAATGGCAAGCTAAAATAAGTAGCAAACTGCTCTGCTCATTATTTTTAATACTTAAAGTCTGAAAGAAAGAATTCAGGAAGTGGATTCTGATACATTTAAATGTATTGTGATAGTGCTAGTGACATTATTCTTCTGATCTGTCCTTTGCAGGACATCTCTATTTCAGAACAGAGGCACAGGGGTTGCTATCTCATAGACACTGAGCCTGCAGTTCTAATTGGCACTATATTGAAGAGCTGGGGAGTTATGCTATTTTTTTGATTCAGAATTTAGATGCTGGCATTCATTGGAAGTGCTGAGTCACAGGTTTTGAGTGCTGGATTCTGCTCACTGAAGATAATCATCATAATTCATCTTATGAAAAAATACAGGTAAAGCGTGTACCATAAGATTACATAAATTCTGTATTTCTTATTCAGCTTTCATTATTGATTACTTTTGCCCCTTTCTTTCTGATAGGAGTACTTTGTGATGAGTCACATCTGATTTTATGGAAGTATGAAAACAGTCTTATGTCCTTATTCCAGGGGACTTCAAATACAATAAATAACCTGGCACACTCACATTATAACAGTAGATGACATGAACGAATTCTATACTGTTAAGTCTACACAGATGAATTGCTTCATTTGAATAGGCCAGGAAACATTTTTCAGCTGCTTACTTAGCTGTCTGCCTTCAATTTCTGCCACCAATTACGCTCAGAAACTTGGACATCATTTTGCTTCTACTGAGTTTATTCAAGTGAGGGTTTTGCTGCCAGAGAGCACAGAGCTGTTCTGATCCACATGTTCTTTTATCTTTGCATCTAAATTAGCCTCTCCACATACTGCAGAAGGGCCTCTTGGGATGTGCCCCCTCTGTTTCCCTGTCACACGTCACTCACTCACCCCAGGCTGCGAGGCACTGCTTTCCGAAGGCACGGAGGACGCTGCAAGGTTTCAGCTCAGGCTAATCATAGCTCTTTGGGTGTTCTCAGAAATCACTGGTGAGTCACATGAAGAACCCTGCTCTTTAATGCAAAGAGTAGGCCTATGTATTTTTCATCACTGCTGGCAAAACAGACCCATTCTTCCTGCAGTGTCTTGTGAATCCTCAGCACTTCTGGGTGCAAAGGGAAGAGGGCAGGTGGGAAACCTTGCCAGGTCAGGAGAGTACGGGTTAACACTCACAGCAAACTCGGGTCACTGCAGGCAAGGCACCACAGGAATTTAAATCTTCGCTTTCAGTGCTTTACTGCTGCTCCCAAAGCAGAGAACGCAGCTCCAAATTAGGGCCCTCTTCTGCCTGCTTTGCTACCAAGGAGCTGGTATGGAGGAATGGCACAGAACAGTGAAGAAACCTGTAACCATGTAACCTCGTCATGGTGACACACTGAGTCTTTTCCTGGTAGCTAAATAATTATGCAATTTGTGGCCTGGTTGTTACGTCTATAAGCAGAATTAAATATATAAATAGATGAAACACAGTGAATTTTTTTTCTACCTGAGAATTGCTTAAACTTTAGGGATTTGTGATTTGATTGTCACTGGAAACCGCCATCTATCATGACAGCTTCCAAATGAAAGATTAAGGCTGGAGCTGGTACCTGTGCAGAGCTCCATTAGCTCACAGTGGATATAAACTGAGCCTTACTTTTTAATCCCTCTACTAAATGGCATTGGAGCAATAAGATTTGGAGTTTGGGAAACAGTATTTTGGGGAAGAAAATGGATATGGTTTTTAGCATCAAAGATTTTGCTTACATTACCATTAATTTTTAGCAATTTCTTTCCTGGAATACAGAGGATGTGTATTATTTGCCCAGCTGAAAAAGAGGAATAGGAGACAACCACAAAAGTAATCAGTGGTGATTTGTGTGGAGGACTGTTCTGCTCTACACTTTCTCTTCTAGCAGAAGTGATTCTAATCCAGTTGCTTGTGATGGACCACCAAATGTTGGCATAGACATTTCCATTTGCAGTAACTATATGCAGTGAGATTTCTTCAGTAGCAACAAAATCTGTTCACTCCCTCGTTAGGCTCCCACGTGCCTTTGACCAAGCCTTGTTCAGCTGTGCTTGTGCAATCAATGTTACTCCAACATCAAAAATGTCCAATTTTTTTCTTCTAATCTTCTATTGACCAAAATCAGCTAATATTGCTTTATATAGACTCTGACTAGAAACATTTGGGAGATAATTTTAACCTATATGAAGGACAGGAACTACAAGAAAGATTTGTTTGGGTTTTTAAAATTAGAAGACTGCTTAAAGTAGCTTGATGTTAACTGCTATTTGTATAGTGTGGACATCGAGGTTATATTTGTAACCTTTTAACTGAACTTCCTATTTCCATAATTTCACACAGAAGAAAAAAAAAAAAAGATAGCCTGAACTGGTTTTCAGGTGTACACACAATATTTTGCTCTAAAATATCTACTGGCAGATTTGCTAACACATTTTAATTTAAACTGTGAATGTTTTCATTAACATACATTTGGCACAGAAAGTCCTAGCTAGAAATACTGAATTTTCTTCCCAAAAGCATTTCAGTGTTTTAAAATGCTAAATCCTTACATTTCCAGAGTTTTAGAATCAGTCAAAACTACCCAAAAAAAAATTGATCAAGCAAACCCTCGTGCTACAATTAAAATGGGAAGGGTGAGCTGGGTAGTTTATGGTTATCCAAGAGAGTGGTTTTAAAGGGCAGCAAATTAAGATGTATTTCTTGCTCGAGGAAGGTCTCTGAATTGTAATAAATATCAACCGGGATGCTCGTTTAGATTCAGGGCTTCTTTCAGGACCGGATCAGCAAAGTTGCTGCCCGGCTATACAGACCGCTCCCAGCAGCAGAGCTGCAGTGGCTCGGAGGATGGGTCCCCGGGGGGGAGGAACGCTGTCCCCGCCGCGCAGGGGACACGGAGCGGGGCCCCGCCGGTCCCCGGGCGCTGCCGGGCGGGGGAAGCGCCCGGGGCAGCCCCGGCCCTCTGCCCGCAGAGCTCGCCAGTGCCGGGAGCTGCGGCGGAGCGTGTCCCCGGGGCTGTCCCCGGCCGGACAGCAGGAAATTACTTACTTCCCTCGCGAGCCCTCTGGGCTTCCGCGGGCCTGCCCGGCGGCAGCGCGTCCCGGCTGCCCCCCTGGCCCCTGCACCGGCGGGGCGGGTGTCATTTGGAAGGGAAGATGTTGCGCAGAAGGAGCCGCGACGCAGCCAGGGCATCCCGGGACCGCGGCGGTCCCCGAGCTGCGGCCATGCCGGGACGCCGGGCCCCTGCCCCGGGCCAGGCGGCGGCAGCGCTCAGTCGCTTCGGAGCGCCCCGGGACGTCACTCCAGGTACCCGTCAAAGACATCCAGCTCGCTGTCCGTCTCGTAGAGCATGGAGCCAGGGTCGGAGAGCATCCCCAGATCCACCAGAGCCTGGTCCATATCCTCGGGCAGGAAGACGATGCCCACATTGAGGACGATGTACTCCATCAGGAAGGCATAGTATAGAATCAGCACGTTGACAAAGAACAAGCCCACGTAAAACATATAGGGCAGCACCAGCAGCGCATGGAAGGCCCAGGACTCCACCGAATCCAGACGTGCCGAGACCGCGGCGGTCATGCAGCCGTAGGGGCTGCGGGGGCAGCGGGCACCGACCCGCCCGGCCGGCGCGGGGGGGCGGGCGGCAGCGGCGGAGCCGGGAGCGGTGCAGGACTGCACGCCGCAGCCCCGGTGGCAGCAAAGGACAGAATCCCTGAGGAACCGGATCCGGACCGGGAAGAGGCAAGCCCCGCAGGGGCGTGGAGCGGCCGGCTCGGCTCCTTCAGTCCCCGGAGGAAGATACACCCCGGCGGGCTGGCAGCGCGGGTTCAGCGGCGCTGCCGCAGCCCGGCCGTTGGCAGGAGGTTGCTCAGCGGCATCTCCAGTCCGGCTGCTGCAGTCCCGCCGCGGCTCCCTCCTCCTCCTCCCGCCCGCAAACTTTGCGGAAGGAGCCCGCAGGCGCGTTGGGAGATCGGCGCGGAGCACCTGCCAGCGAGCCCGGCCTGCGCGGCAGGACCGTGCGGCCCGCCCCTCGCTCCCCGCCCCGCGCCTGACCCGCCGCACGCCGCCGTTGTTTACCAGCGCCGCGCCGCCGCTGGCGCCTCCGCCGCGTTGCCGGCATTTGGGTCCCGCTGCGGCTGCACGGGGGCTGCGGGGGACGGGAGGCGGCTTTCGCTGCGCGGCCCTCGCCTGCCCGCTACTGCGTGCCCGAGCTCTGCCGCAGCTCCGCAGGGAGAGGGGCAGCGTGGGCAGGTTTGGGTTGTGCCTTCCCCCTGGAAGTTGTTTCACGACCTCTGCTGTGACCGAGGCCCTCCTGGAGCAGCACTGCGGGCCCGGGCCCCTCTCGGCTGCAGTGCAGGTGTTTCTTTGCTTTAGCTATAACAAAATGTAACCGAAGGCGTGATTTGAATGTCCGTGCGTTTGTGATACTCGCTGACAGACTCTTCAGCTTTTACATAGATTTAGATTATTTTTCTGGCTAAAGAAAAAAAAAATCCCAAACTAGGTCAAGACAGTCAACGGCTCTCTTCGTTCTTCCTTAAATTTTAAGCCGATTTAAAAGTAATCGTGCAGTCCTTACTGGAAAAACCTCGGCAAGGGGAAAATGAGCAGCTGAATTTCTGACGCTGGGTCTTGCAGCACAGGAGCTGACCCCACAGAACAGCTCCGTTAGGGTTATGGAAGCCGAACATTTAATGCCGGGGACCAAATTTTACTTTAAAATAAAACGCATTTTGGAGGTACAGGCATACTTTTAATGGTTTTTCTTTTTTTTGAAGCTACGTTTTCACTCCTATGTTGTTCTAAGCGAGACACCGCACAGCCCATGCCCCNGCGCCGTGTGTGCCGGTGCTGCCGCCGAGGCTCCGCGCCGGTCCCCGCCCGCAGCTCGGCCGCTTGTCCCTCGGGGCTATGAGGCCGTAGGGCCCGCGGGCCGGAGCCGCCTTCCGCCGCCAGCATGTTTGGCCGCTCCCGCAGCTGGGTGGGCGGCGGGCACGGGAAGGCCGCCCGCAGCATCCACTCCTTGGACCACCTGAAGTGAGTGCGGGGCGGCGGTGGCTTGGGGCGGCGGTGAGGGCGGAGGGTGGCGGGGCTGTGAGGGGGCGGTAGCGGCCGGGGGCCGCCCGTAGAGTTTCTCGGGGCAGGTTTCCCTCGGAGGGCGACGCTCCCCAGGCGCTCGCTGCCGTCGCCGGGGCGTTTTGGCGCAGCTCTCCCGAAAGGAAAGCGCCCGGAGCAATCCCCGGTGGCGAAGGAGGCTCTGTGGTGTTGTGTCTGCCTCACGGAAATCGGCCATTCCGTCCCAGAATGTCTTCAGAGCAGACGCAGTTCGTGATGTTTTGTCACACTTAGGGCTGCCATACGTGTTTGTTTTGTTTTTAATAATGCCACAGAGTCTTCGGTGGAGTAGAGTGCGAGGCGTGGCAAATACAATAAATACCACATTCCTCATGAGGGAGAACTTTGTTTCCTGGTGGTGGCTGAGGCGGGGAGGCGAGCGGCTGGTGCCGGTGCGTGAGCAGTGCCTGCTCGGGAGGGTGTGTGGGGATGCCGATAGTCAGCGGTGAGTCACGGCACTCGGGCCGGGGCTGTGTCCGGGACTGCAGGGCTCAGCAGCTGCTGCAGAAGGAAAGCTTTGAGCTTGAGAACTGTAACGTGTGTCTCCGGAGCCCCACAGCCGTGTGGTACTGCTGGCTGCAGAAGGTGGAATAGTTTTTTCCTAGCTCTGCCACTGGAGAGTTAGAAGGGTGGCAAGGGATAAAAATTTTAATTTCCCTGTTCCATTTTAAGTGTTCTGCTATTGCAAATATACTTTGATAGCTTCTCTTTGTACTGAACGAGAAAAAGAGGTCATTAAGAGACGAGGCATTTTCTAAATGAAATAACTGAATATGTAGCTCATTGAGAAAAAGTGCCTGATAGTTTTCAGTCGTGTTACAAGGAGAATGTGAATGGGGTCTGACATAATGAGCAAGATACCCTGTACAAGGTTTGGATCCTGCAGTTGCTTTATCAAGATGACTTATGGATTCTGGTCCTTGTCTCTAAACTGGAAAAACGTTCAAAATGAGTAAGACTAACTGAAATGCAATGCTTTTTACCAAAGACACAGAAATCAAGTCTATGAATGCAAAACTAATGAGGCAGTACCACTGCAGAAGTAATTTTGAAAGCATGGTACGTCAGACTAGTAAGTCAGTGTGGTCTGGCCTTACAGGAAAAAGTCATGCTCAGATGTAGACGTAGGAATGTTCTATTTAACCTGCAAGGAGTAGTTATTGTGTACTACTCAGCATTAGTGGAGCTTTAGATCTGTCTGGCTTTGATATTTGACTTGAAGATAGAGCAAGAATGCTGATGCATGATAAAATTTGAACAAACTGAGTTTAAGTTTAGAAAAAAAATAGGCTGGTGAGAGGGAGACTTGAGACTTACTTTCAGGCAAGAAAAATGTGTCCATATGTTCTGTTGGGGCCACAGAGAATAGAAAAATGACGCCCTGGCTGATTTGTAGCAAAAGGGATTTGGGCTGTAAGTGTTGTGTCTTGTGCTTGACTTGTTATCTGAGAGTTGAAGTATACAGTTATCTAATAAAGTACAAGCTTTGGCCTGTTTGCTTTTTTGTGTGTTATTTCTGTAATTATGAATCCAAAATGGTAGTGTGTAAAGGATAGATGAGACCTTTGATCTCTTTAGACTATGTATATTTTAAGTGTTTATCCAGGATGTATGAATTTCAGCTTCTAGCTAGATGCCAACAGGAAAGGTGAAATTTAGGTTTTTTTCCGAGTGTTGAAATGTGTAAAATGACAGAAGGAAAAAGGGCCGAGAGCCTTTGTTTTGGGGTCATGAAAGAAAGTCAGTCTCAATTAGCTCACTTGATAAGCTTTTTACCTTTTCATCTTCTCAGCTCATCAAAGCCCTGTTTTGTGTTCCATAGGAGCTGAGTAGAACACACCTGCCTTGCTATTACAGGTTAGCTCAGCCTGGAAAAGGTACATTATGCTATGTTACAGGGCTGAAATCAGTCCGGGCTAGCCTTGTGGGAACATTTTTATTTTTAAACTTGCATAAGATAGAGTTTAGTCTAAATTGTAAACAATACACCTGCTTAGTGATACCACAGAGTTACTGCTTTTTGTCAGTAGGTGCTGGATCTTTCCCATCAGCTTTAATGCAGTTTGTTTGAGGCTTGCTTTTGAAATTTTACTATTCAGTCTTCCTGCAAATATGCAAGAGAATGGATTGGCTAAAGGACAATTGTGAGGCTGTTTGTGTTTTTATACAGTCTCTTGATCTAGTGAAAACAGTTAAAATTTAATCCAACTTCTGAAATGCAATCTAGAGAAGGATGAAACAGTGCTGCTTACTGCCTGGGTGCTTCTCAGAGAACTTGGCATTTTTGTGTGTCTTTGTTTCTAAGTCAAATTTCCTCCCCCTACTTTTCTATGGTATTTTACACAGCCCTGTTGTTACTGTCAAGCACATTTTCCATTGTTGCTTCTGTGCTTGGTATTTTAATTGCATTGTTGTTGCACAAAAGGTTCCATGCCATTAAAGTTGGGTGCCGAACATTTCCCATGCCTTGGTCAGATGCAGTGTCCATGAATGTATGCTTGACATCTTTTCTCATGGGTGATTCATTTCCTGAGGTACTGTCCATGCTATGCATCAGGTTTCCTCTGTGGCAGCAATATGCAAGCACCTTGTTACAGGCAGAGTGAAGGAGCCAGCATGTTATGGTCAAGTCTGGGCTTCTAAAATTTGAGTGCTTGACTTCCTAAACTCTTACCTGTTATAGTGTATTTTTGTAAGTAATAAATATTAAAGTCATCAATATGCACTTACAATATTCATGAGTTACTATGTTACCCCTTTGAACATGGGTTCTAAACAGAAGAATCTTCAGAATTTTGTTTGGTTTATTAAGTTGCTGGTGAGATCTCCCACTGATTTTGATGCTATTAGGTGCCTTGACAATTCCTGCATGATGTGTTTTTGTTTGAACCCAGTCTTCAGATACAGAGATTACAAAAGCCTCCTCTCTGGTAGTTTTGCATTTTGAAGCACAAACCTAACCCCTCTGTAATCAGCATTTAGAGACAGCCCTTAAGGATTTATCTATATACAAAAATTCTGGATTTGTGTGATACTTTTATGTTCTCATGATATGGTATTCCACATGTCTGTAAAGAGAAACAAGTATATGTATGCTTTCTTGTTCATTTTCAAGCAGATAGGATAAAAAGGGAAATAAAAAGGAATAGCTTGAAGGTGAAGCCCAGGTTTCCTCTAAATGCATTAGTGCCTAAGGAGATTAAGGAATTTTGTGGTAATGCTGCTACTAAATAAATTAACTTGGAGATAGTGTATTCCTGACTATTAAAACTTTCTTGCTTTTCATGTTTGTAGTGCTCTATATTCCATGGCCTCCCAAAATGAGGTAATAACATGTTGTTCTTCCCACTGCATCCTATTCCCAAAACTGTACTGTTGGAGTAAACTTTTATTTCCAAATTTGTATAATGTAACTTATTAATGAGAAATGCATGTTCACAGATGCAATAATTTCTATGTGACTTCAAATAAATAGGCTAAAGTATGTGAAGTAATATAGTATTAATTACTATGACTGTCTCGGGAAGTTGTTCACATTATTGTGGAATGAATTGATTTAATTGCCATCTCTTCAGCTGTTCTCTGCTCCATTAACTGCTGCATTCTCAGAGCAGGGACTGAGTTTGTGCTCTGTCTTTTGATTCACTGTCCTAATAATGCACATAGTGCCCTAATGGGAGGTTTTTCCAGGGCTTGTATGCTGTTTTCGAAACCCTGTCAATTCTCACAGGTGGGCAGGCTTAAGCTCTCACGTCTTCACTGTGAGCCATCACACTGTCAGTCCCCGCAGAAGGAATCTTGAACTGTGATCCTCAGATTAGTGAAAGAGGATTTGCAGCTGCTCTTTGACTTGCTATTTAATGCCTGTTAAGGTACAGCATGTGACCAGGCAGTTACACCTGTAGGACACAGCTGAGAATCAACTTTCCCTAGAGTGGTTTCAGTTTGATCAGGGACTGAAATCTGTTTGGGATTTGAAAATGAGTACTGATTGATGGGGCGGGGGGGAGGGGAATTGCCATGAAGGGGGGGAGAATTTTCTTTTTACTTCCCTCCTCCTCTTCTCCCCTGCTACCTATTCCCTTTTTCCTGCTCTTTGCTGTCTGGTGATGTGTATATATAATATGATAATGGCTTCGGTAATATGATGTAGGCTTTGTCACTGCTGATTTGGGGAGCGAGGGAAGGGAGAATGTAGTATATCAAGTTTGTCAAAGCTGTGAACTTCTGAGGCTGTTTACCTCTTGGTGTCCTTGTGCAGTACGCAACACAGCAGAATTGTTGTTTGATATTTAAGTAATATCAGGGCCAGCAAGCACAGAGTGTTTTAACATGACAGCACAGAGCATTTTATCAGCTTCTCTGAAATAGCACCTGTTCCCTGCATGGCTTGTGAGGACAGACTGTGTCTTGCAGCAAGTCCTATGAAACTCTGCCCAACTCTGTGACAGCTCAGCTGTTGAAGAAAACTCCCAAAACCAAATTTGACAGATTTTAAGTAAACTGTAAATATGATCAAAGTTCTTGATTGTTTGAGGGAGGTTTTTTGACTTCAAGTAAGGTTCTGAAACTAGGCAGTGTCTTGTCTTTGTAAGTCTGGTAAATAGTTGGAACAGCCTCACATGTGTGTTCAGTTAAATGGCATTTTAGTGTCTGGCTACATGCTTGCCCAGTGCAGTTACTGAATTTTGTAGTGTTATTAAAATTGATGGGAATCCTGTTTCTGGAAATGTGATTTCAAGACTGTTTCTTGACCTACAGTCTTACTTAAAGCCATAAACCAGACACCCCAAAATTTTGTTTTAGAAATACACTGGGTTTTTTGGAACCATACAGAAGCTAGGCAAAATTCTACTAATGAAATTGCTAAAATTTCAGTATGAATCACTGAACAAACTTTAATGGAATCCAAAACAATAATGAGAGGCTGCCCCAAGGTCAGGACACGTGCTGTTATCACAGAATTAGATCCTGGGAGTTTTCATTAACTCCACTATTCATGGCAAGATTGATAATATGAAAATCTGTCTTCCTTTCCAAACACTTGTGAGTATATTGCACAGAAATCCTGAACGCTGAGGTGTTACTCCTGGTTTTCAGTACAATCACAGCATAACAATACAGGAGCTGTGTTTAAGAATCTAAATTTCTGCAGTTCTAAAATGACATGAAATTTCCCTTGTGTTTTTTATTTCTTTCCAAAATTGTGCTCCTTTCTTATATTTATCCTTTCTTTTTATTACTAGATATAAGAAAAAATAAAACAGGGAGAAAAGCAGTGGTGTTCTTTGTGCTTTTATTAGAATTTGCCTGCACTCCACTTATTTTTTTTTTTTTTCTTGATGGGCCATAAGAAAATAACAAGACAGAAATAAGCTGGTACTTTGATGTAACAATTTGGTTGGGGGAAAAAAAGTGCTTCCTTGAAGAGTGAAATTCTGAGACTTAAAATCTGAAAGGCTTATATTCTATATAGCTTCCTGTCACCTGTGTGATACAGACATACCCTTTTTTAAGCTTCACTGATAGTCTTAGACTCTTGCCATTTGCAATGATAAAGCTGGACTTTAACCCCCTTCCAGTCAGTGTATTCTGTGCTCAGAGACCTGATGATGGAGCTTTGCCAAGGTGAATGAATAGTCTTTGAGAATCCTGGTATTAAACATCAAAATTGATGTGAATCTCTACAGGCAGGATAAGGGATCAAACTTCTCTGGTTAGACCTCGTGCCACTTTCCCATATCAGCTACTGAATGCTTACCTGCTGCTTCTATTTCTATTTTGCTTGCTCATCACACCTTGACTTCAACATACTCCAAAGAAATTCATGTAAGAAGCACTTTGAGAGCAGTTGCACAGTTTCTACTTCTATGTTAACATATGCATAAGCACTCATAACTCACCTGGCTAGGTGAGGATTTGTTTCCTTTGTCACTTACTCTGTTTAACAATTACTTTTCTCTCTGCATCAATATTAGGAGGAAATTCTAGGGTTTTAAAAATGTACAATGATTAGACTTAGTGTAGGCATGTTTGTGTGTCTACATTTTTACAGTGCGGAAAGACAAACATGGTGCATGTGAAAATGGCAGGATAGCACATTACTTGTACTTACTTTTTCTTTTAGGTACATGTATCATATTTTGACTAAAAATACAACAGTAACAGATCACAACCGCAACCTGCTGGTGGAGACCATTCGTTCCATAACGGAGATCCTCATCTGGGGGGATCAGAATGACAGCTCAGTGTTTGAGTGAGTACTCCAGAGCAAGCTGGACTCTGCTTTTGTTTGAATAATGCTTGGAGTTGTACAGAACTCTCATTGAAAAAGTTAACTCTTCCAAGACTGTATTTCATGAGTATATGTAGAAAGCTATGTCATGTAGTAGATAGGTGAGCAGGTTCATATTCAGGAATTTGCTGCTTCTAAAAAGTGTTTGGACTCCAGATCCACTTTCAAGTACTGCTTTCTACATTCTTTTGATATGAATACAAGCTCCAACCTATTTCAGGGCCCAGATTTACTCAGTATATCTATTAATATCATATTGCTTCAACTTAGCCAAGATACCACAAATAAATGTCTTATTCTAGCTGTGGTATTTAGAGCTGTCTAATAAATTGAATATACTAAAAATACAGGAAGAAAGGCCCTGATTTCTTTATATCCTTTTTTGCATAATTTGAATTTTTAAGCCCCTTTGTTTAAGGTTTTTGAAAGATGTTCTTTTGTTATATAGATACAACTTTGCAAAGTAATTCTTCATAAAAGCGAAACATGTTGTCAAAGTTGCCTTGAATCATCCCTGCTCCTAGCCAAATTATGTTCCTGTTACATTAAGCATGTGACTTAATGACATCTTTATTTTATTTCAGCTTTTTCTTGGAGAAGAATATGTTTGTTTTCTTCCTGAACATCCTGCGTCAGAAGTCTGGTCGTTATGTGTGTGTGCAGCTGCTGCAGACTCTGAACATCCTTTTTGAGAACATCAGCCATGAAACATCCCTGTGTAAGGACACACTTCCAAACTGCTTAGGATGATCAAGATTTGATTGAATTCCCTTGCATTCAATGAAATTTAGTCCTAGTACTCCTGCACAAAAGAAGTATATGAATTGCTAACAATCTTTTAAATAAACACTACCAAAAATATGGTGTGAATTACTCCAAAATACCTTTTAATGTAAATTTTCAGTGGTGCAAAAATAGTTGTTTGATACAATGAGCATTTAGCACGTTTCAAGGGGTTCTTTAAGTCAGTAAATTAGTTGTGATCTGAAATGTTCACTTGGTGCCATAGATCATGTGGTGGAACTCTAGTGTGTAATTTGTACTGTAACTGTTCTGACACCATTGGTGCTGGCAGTCAGCCATGAGAGATTCCTTCAAGGTTTTTGGCAAAATATAAAGAGGATGGAGAACCAATAATTTGAAGTATTCCACAACTGTTATGAAAGTCATCTTCAAGCCTTGGAGAGTTGGCACTTTGGGAGGTGAAGAGTTAAGTATTATTAGCTGCAGAGCCTACCTGAATCAAGGAAGGTGAAGTATATTCTCAGCTGTCTTGTTCTTGGGAGCAATTCCTTTATATTAATGCTTGAAGGCATCACTTGAGCTGTTTGGCTAAAAGTTGTGATCTTCAAGCACCAGGTTGTTGCTTGCTAGCTGATACTTAGAATACAGCCTGTTACCACAATGATTTTTTTCTATTAACCCGTGTAAATGTTTCTTACTTTTCAGACTACCTGCTCTCTAATAACTATGTGAATTCTATTATTGTCCACAAATTTGACTTTTCTGATGAGGAGATCATGGCATATTACATCTCGTTTCTGAAAACTCTTTCCCTGAAACTCAATAATCATACTGTACATTTCTTTTATAATGAGGTAAGTAAAGAAAGTTGCAGTGTAATGATAAGAGGACTTTAACTAGAAGTTAATAGCTGTGTGGCACATATTGTTTAGTCTCTCGTCTCATAATGTCTTGCTTTTATTTTTATAATGGCAATACCAGTGGTTGTGAATTTGTTTGTGAGGGTCTCTGCACAAGCATGACTTTGTGCTCTTTTAACTATAATAAACTAAAAATCTGGAAGCTAGTGTTACATTGGATCATTTCAGTAGTTCTTAAGTCTACTTCCTGGAGAATTCAACTTGTTTATGCCTTGCTTTCTTGTGCTTTCATAAACAGGATCTTTTCTTTTGCATCACTTGGTTCTAAGAGGTTTAGTCAAAATCCAGAAAGCTGAGTCAAAGGCAAAGTTGAAATAGGTTTTCCCTCGGTGCACTCTACGTTCTGCCAGAAGAGGGCAGGAAAGCACTGAGTATGTGCACAGATTTCCTGGGAAGCGCTGATGCTTTAAGCAGTTTATTTTAATGCAGAGATACAAATGCAGCTGACTGTGCATTGTAAAATCATTTTGATTACTTAAGTAGAAGGTAAAAGTACTATATTAATACACAGAAAACATAATTCATACAGAATCCTAACCAGTGTTCTGTACATGTTTAATGAATAAATATTTTCTTTCCTCTCTCTCTCCATTACAGCACACTAATGACTTTGCTTTGTACACTGAAGCTATTAAATTTTTTAACCATCCCGAAAGCATGGTCAGGATTGCTGTTAGGACTATAACTTTAAATGTCTACAAAGGTATGCTTTTTACATATTAAAAAAGGCAGGTGTGCAAATCCTGTTTCATTGTAGTTTAATTTTCAGTTATTTACTTGTGAGGGTTTCCTTTCTGTTTTATGAGATTGAAAAGCTTAATATGTTGACAAGTTTCAAATGCACATTTTGACTTTAGCAACCACTATCCCAAACCTGCAGTATGTACTTGTAAATAGTATTATTTTCTCACCAATGAAACTGGTTAAAAAAAAACCCCAAAAGTATCAGGCATACACAAGGAACTTTAGCTTCCCTTCCAAGAGAGGTGAGAATGTGACTGTATTTAAAAAGTAAACAAACAAAAACTCCAAACCCCAAAAGTGTTTTAAGAACATGAATTATCTTTTACTGATGAAATTGAGCTTTCTAGTGCATGGAGCAGTAACCAGCATCACTCCCTTTTGGATTAAAAGTGCATTAAAATGACTGTAGAACTCTTAGGTGCTGCAGTCACTCCAGTCTCAAGAAGAGCTGGGCCATTCCCAAAGGTGCTTAGTGAAGGCCAGGAGGCTACAGTCTCAAATTCCTGTGTTGGGCATTCCAGTAGGGCATAAGGAAAAAACTTAGAGCTTCACTGTGAGAGTAGTTAAGCACTGCAACAGGTTTTCCAGAGAAACTGAGGCATCTGTATTGTTTGAAGTCTTCAAAACTCAGCAGGGACGTCAGCAACCTGATTGAACTTTGAGCAAAGTTAGCACTACTTTGAGAATGCTCTAAACCCAATGTCCAAAAGTCACTTCCCCCTAATTTTTTCCTGGGATATATAACATTTTTAATAAGCTGAAAATATCACAGTATTCTCTGTAGAAAAGCTGTTGTTTGTTCTGAATTTCTACCTCTGAAATCAGCATGCCATAAGGTAGTATGTATTATGCAATATGTTCATACAGGGCTTGTTCTTTAATACATTTTAAGTTAAATTACATGTTGAATTGACACAACTTTCTGTAAATTAATAAAAGTGGTTTGACAGTCTTCATAGAAGAATATAAGGTCTTTTTAAAAATAATGAGCTTTACAAATGACTGGATAGCCTGCATAGCAAATAGTCTTCACAGTGTTGGCTGCAACACTTTCTTTTTGTATGTTGAGAAATGGGCACTTGGTACTTGCCTTCTACTTCAAGGAACTGTAAATGCAAATATGAGCCCACAGAAAAGAGCAGATTATAGTCTTCATATCCTATTTGTGACATATTTATGCAACTAAGTATTTTTATGAAAAAAATTTGCTTGTCTAGAATTTTCATTGAATGTTGTAGTGATATAAAGGTTAGAGTTGAAAAGGCACAGCTCATATATTCAGGTTTGGTACTTTTCTGACTACCTGTTTGCATATATTCTGCTCTAACATCTGCCCTGTATCTTTTAGTCTAGATGCTTTGTGCTTTAGCTTTTTAAATCCTTTTAGAGGATGTCACTATCCCAGTTCCTAATCCTTTTAACTGTTGTCTGTTTCTTTTGCCCTTCCTTCACTGATGATTCCTGTGTTCCTAAATGCAGTGTCATGTAAGTCTAACTAGCTTGACTCTCAGCATTACTGCTTTATTCTTGCGCTTTTTTCTCTTCTTTCTGATAAATACTGTGCTAAAAGAACCTTTTTAAATTCCACTAGATTTATTTATTTTCAGACATTACATATGTAAATATATCAACATTAGGCTCATTCAAGCCAGCTAAGAACTGATGTGACGTTTTTATAGATTTCCATTTCATGCCTAAGATTGTGTCAGGTGTATACTCATATGGAAAGCTAGCATGTAATCAAATTCAGAAGATATCTTGTTGTGTTTCTTAAAAAGCAATAAAAAATATTGGGAACTGATTTTTCTTTTTAATGATTTCTCTTCAGTGGACAACCAGCCTATGCTGCATTACATTCGAGATAAAACTGCAGTTCCTTATTTCTCCAACCTCGTCTGGTTTATTGGCAGCCACGTGATAGAACTGGATAACTGTGTGCAGACTGATGAAGAGTAAGCTTTTACAAATGCTGGCTGTTGAATGCTCTTCCCAGATGTCAATGCTCTCCTTATTTTGTCTGTAATAGTCCAGTTAAGTTAGATTCTAGATATGTTCCCATGTAGACAGTTCAGACTTTTCACTCTTTAAGTTTTTTTGTGATTCTTTAAGGTAACAGTGCTATGTACTTGATCTTTGCTGATATCCATATGACTGAATTAGTGTTTGCAACAAACCTTTTCTTCATCTTCGTTTTGTTCTGCTAAAAATAGCAGATACTCCGAAGGCACAGAAGTTACTTTGTGCTTCTCAATCTTACAAACTTCATCTTTTTAATGTTCTTTTTCTATGTGTCATCTCTTTAGAAGAGATAACAGAAAAGATTCTAAGAAGAAGATTTAAACTAGAAGGATGAGCTTTAATATGTGAATTGTCAGACCTGACATGGTGTTGTGCTATTCCACTATCAGCTGCAGAAATACTTTGTTGATTCAGGTTGTTCTTGGTTTGTCTTGCCATCCCCGCCTTAGAGTGGGCATGTGTTTCTTGCTTTCTTAAAGTGAAGAGGTAGATGTTAAATATAACAACATAGAATTCTTTCACTTTTGGAAAAAAAATCATCTCGTTTTTGTAGTTGGCTTGGGAAAAGACTGGCAGTGGAAAGCAAAGCTTTGAAAAAACATGTCTTCTGAAAACTTGGGGGAAAAACTTGGTATGTGCATCCTGAAGAAAATATAGGCAACTGTTTGCCTATATTAGTTGACTTCACTGAAACATCTGCTTTGGGCAGTCTGGCTGAGCTAGGTGATCTGTGGCAGGGATGCACATTAATTTTTTTTCCTAAGTTTTTAAGACTTTCACAATTGATCATGTATAATTTTTTATTTCTGCTTTCTTTCAGGCACAGAAATAGGGGCAAACTGAGTGACCTGGTAGCAGAACATCTTGATCACTTGCATTACCTTAATGATATTCTCATCATCAACTGTGAATTTTTAAATGATGTGCTGACAGACCACCTACTTAATAGGCTCTTTCTTCCCCTCTACGTGTATTCATTGGTAAATCAAGACGAGGTAAGCTAATACCTGCAAACAGTTAATTCTCAAAGGTGCTACTTGCTTTCAGTGTGCAAAGTGCTTTGGGCAGTAGGTATACAATACTAGTGATATCTATGTGTGGTTTACATGAAACAGCTTAAATAAGGTGGCTGTAGAGGAAATGCCCTGAGACTGAATTGAAGAGCACAGCAGAAAATATTTTATTCCCTGAAGAAATACTGGTTTGGGTGACATGGTGGTTAAAAGCTAACAGTAGTGGAGACAAGAAGAACTGCAGAATTGGGACAGGGTTTAAATTTCCGCAACACTGGGAGATGTGTGATTTCCTTTTCTGATAAGGTAACTTGTCTTCTGGCAAAAGTGGGTTACAATACTATGCAAATTTTCCATGATGTGGCAAAAATACAAACTTTTGGGTTGATAATTGTTTCTTCTATTTATAGAGAAGCTGCGTTTTCATGTGATGTAACTAGAATTATTTTTAAAGCATAGCCTTTAAATTTAGTGGAAAACTGGTTTTTAGTGAAATAAAAACTGTTTTTTAAAACCTGCACAGGTTCCTGCATTCAGTTGTGGGTAGTATTTCATAATATCTGAATAGCTAATTTTCAGAGCAGTCTTCAATGAATGTTAACTGAGAAGAATTTTTTGAAGGAATAGTAGCATAGTGAAAACTAATGTACTTCTCAGATGCTCAGCTGTTTAAGTTACTGAAGTGACCATGAAAGACAGTAATTAATAGCAATTTTTTAAACAAGGAGGAGTAAGGGGTATGCTTATTCAGAGTCTCCATTTCAAATAGTTTACAGGCAGTGAATGTTAAAGATCATGATGCCTTCCGAATATTTTGTAGCAGAATTTGGAACAACACAATTTTTGTTTTAAATAAAACATTAAGCCATATAAATGTTTTGTATAAATAAATAAGCATTTTTCATAACTTTTTCTGTAGGGTGGAGAGCGTCCAAAAATAAGTCTCCAGGTTTCTCTCTATCTTCTTTCTCAAGTAAGTTTTAAATGTTTGTCCTGTTTCAAAACAGATTTTTCAGTACTGTTGTGATTTATAAATTTGTGTAGTTTAATCATTTTGGCAAAGCCATAAAAGAAAACCTGTCAAAAGAAATTTCTAACCTTTCAGTTTCCATTAAAAAAAAAAAAAAAAGTTGAACATTTTGTCTTTCGATGGGCAGACAAAATAGTTTCTTATTTGAGGTAATCTCATTCTTCTGAGGCTCCCATTGCTCAGGTAGCCTTTAGAGCATTCCATGATCATAAACTGTGTGCACCAGCTGACAAATCAAGTCTGGTAGTCATACAACGTGCTGGGACAGAACTTGGTACAATGGCAGATGAAATTTACCAAGATGCTGTATTGCATTTTGAATCTGCCTAAGCTATGGAAAATTTCAGGGTTGAATTTTCCTCTTTGAAAACCCTAAACCCCAAAAACCACCACTACCAAAACCTCACTTTCTTACAATATTAATTTCATTATGCCTGTAGTTTAAATCTATAATTAAGTACTTCTTAATTCTTAATCTTATCAGTCCCACCTCCTTTTTTTTTCCTAGAATTTATTTTCAAATTAAGAGTTTTACAGTAGATTTTTTTGTGTTCTAGAGAAAATTCATCTCTTCTCCCTGTAATCTTCTGTGCATTGCTGTGAGACTGGTTTTCTTAAATTACATTGTCTGAAAATAGTTCTGACTTGTGTTCATAGAATTTGTACTTCTTTTTCTTCGAACTTAGAACTTTTCAATACCCATTTTATTATGATCCAGCCCATAATTTCATCTTTTTTGCTAGAAGTATGGGGTTGGGGTTTTTTTCCTAGGAAAATAAAATTTCATGCTCCTTAATTTAAACCTAAAAAATTGTGGTGATGTGAGGGTTATTTACCATAGATAAAACTGTGGAAGCAGCAGCTTCTTGTAACCAAAGGGAGCTGCACTATACAGTTGTATAAGGTGACCTCATTTAATGTCTTTGCTTTCAGTGAAAGTATCAATGAGGTATCACTTCAGGATTTATATCTATGTTCTTCATTCTGTTTAAAAAAGAAAATGGAAGTAGTCATAAAGAACTGAGAACAAATTTTGTGTATCAAAATGGAATGTGATATAGAAAATAGAGCTGCTGTTTCTGTGACTGGCAGAAACACATCTTTTCCCACCCTTTTAACCTGGAGTTTGTCTCTGGTAGGGTGGGATCTGCCAAACCTTGCTGACTATTTCTGTTCCTGACAGCAGGCATATGCTCTAGGCACTACTCTTCTATTAGAGACAAGTGCTTGAGAGATATGTGCTAGCACCTGAAAATGCACTGCTGGGACTTCTCACCCACTGTTCCCAAAGTGAACATGGGCTGTTCTCGCACCAAAACGCGCCTGTGGACAGTCAAGCAACGCTTGTTGAACTGGCAGAAGCTTGAGTGCTTTGGAGGTTGTTCAAAGTACTTTTGAAGTGTGTTGTGACTTAAAAGTTTTATATGGATCACCACTGTATGCTAATAATCACTTCCCTTTTGGAGGTCTGGAATGGTTCTGACTTTAATCAGAAAACCTGTGGAGAACATTCAGCTGAATATTGTCAAAACAGTGATTAGACTTAATGACTTAAAAATTACTTAGGAATTTTGAAGCTAGAACCCCTGATAAGGGCTCCAGCTTTGATATTCCTGTGAAGAGAATGGATTCAAGCTGACAGAAGGCTATTGCAGCTGGACCTGAGCTGGTTCTGTCCAGGAGCCAGTTGCTTGCTGGCTCAGACTTGCAAGCCTTGGCTCAAAATAGAGTAGTTAGTGTAAACAGAGAGCTCTGGTAAAGCACCAAAGCACTTGTGGTCAAATGCTTCAATGCTTCAGGCAGTATGGTCCTTACTCCTGTGTTCTGTAGCCACTATGCAGCTGACATTGATTTGCTGTAATTTCAGAGCCAGAAAAGCTGCTTCTGATCCAGCTCAGCCTAGTGCATGGCCTTTACTCATGAATCACTGCACAGTGATTGTGTGCACAGCACAGAACCTTCTGGAGTCTGGCCAGTCACTGGCACACAGGAAGGTCTGGGGATGCCGTGCACCGTAATCAGTTTGTTTTTTCTAAAAAAAAATACATTTCTGGAATGGTTTTATTGAGTTCCTTGCTAGAATATCACACAACTTTCCTTTCTAAAGTGTTGAATAGAGAATTTACATTTCTCAGAAGGAGGAGAGACTATGAAGAATTAGTAAAACTGGGTAGCTTCAAAGATAGAGGAAGGTCAGATACCCATCTCTCCTGTGTTTTAAAGCAGATTTAATGAGCTATCAGTGTTCCCAGTTGTACTTGTATGTAAACTAAAGATAGCAGTTAACAAGGTCAGAAGTATGTTCATCGAGTGAAATTGTGAAACTCTATTCTGTAAATATGTCTGATCTACTTTTCTACTCCTCTTTTAATAGGTTTTTCTGATTATACATTATGCTCCCTTGGTGAACTCCTTGGCTGAGGTTATACTCAATGGGGATCTCTCAGTGTTTTCTTCTAAGATTGAGCAAGATACACAGAAAAACTCAGTAAGTGGCCATCTGTCTCTAATTTTTTTTTTTTTAAGGCAAAGAAATAAATAAAATCAGGTATCTGGAAACTGGTACGCCAAGGTGTTTATGTTTAGAAGAAGAGAGCAGCAACAGACTTCAGCTTTTGTTGTTGGATCAATATTTTGATGCAACACTTCTGTAATCCAGTCTCCTGTGTTCAGTTTTTATCTGCCCTTGGGTAGAGAAATAAAAATGCTTCAGCACAACTTTCCAGTGCAATTTCCTTGTACAATGTGTAGCAGAAATGAGGAGACTTTGAAAAAATACCTGGCTTATGATTTTCATCTGAATATTCCTGGTGTTTTAGCAGTAAAACTGATCATCTCTGAAAGCTGTGCATCAGTGAGCATGTGAGAATAGAGACCAGCCACAGAGACATGGGAGTGTGTTACTCTGTCATTGCCCTTTTATCTTCACATTTAACCCTGGGTAGATGTTCCTAGATGCTGTTGGTACTGGTTTTCTAGGTGTCATGTTTATAATATTTTCTCTTTTGTTGTGGCTTTCACAGTTTGTGAAATGCTTACTTGTTACTTTTTAAAGGTTTATTTTGGGGATAGTAACAAGTAGGGGGGGCAATGACCTTATTATAAGAGGCCTCTCACTGTAGTTGTGTCTAAAAATTGAACATGTCCCCACTGATTGACTGGCCAGTAGTTGCTGACTGTATGTTTAATTTATAACAAGCAGTAGATTGGTTCTCATGCACCTTCTTTCCCAGCAGTGGCTATAGCTCTGGAGTTTCAATATGTTTCAACTCCTCCAAGATACATCAGCTTTTCCAGATTTCTTCCCACTGGGCATTGAAAGCTGTGTGGACTGATCTTAGCCAGTAGCTTTTGGGTTCTGGTGTTTTGTTCTATTGACTTTGATAGTTAGAATCTAACCTTTTTTAGAAAAAAAACTATGGTAGAATGGTAGAGTTTACTGAATGCTTTAAGGTAAAGTAGTCTCTTACTTATGTTGGGAAATGTCTGACCTTCTGCTAGCTGTGTACTGAACGTTGTGTGTTGCTTGTGCAGAAGCAGCTTTGTTACTAGGAAATTTGTGGCAAGAGGGTGGAGCACCATTTATTACAGAAGTGAGATTTTCTTTTCCTGTCATGGTTACTGTACAGAGTTGCAGAATACCTGTAGCATATGTTTGTGTGCTTGCACTTATGTTAGGAATATGAGGGGTTTCCTCTAAACTCCTGTTCATCTCTTAAATTTGTTATACTGTTCAGGTTGCTGCTCCTTACTGGCCTTAAGGATGTGTCCTCACAACATGTAAACTGGGGGTGCTGTTGTGCCTGAACAGGTAGCAAATCAGGAGGGATGTTAGGAATGTTGGCCTTCTGCAACAGACCCTTAGAGAAAGTGCCAGAGGTGGAGCTGTGTTCCAGGGAGTGCAGAGCAGTGGGTCAAGGGAAAAACTTCCATGGGAGAAACCATAGTTTTTAGTAACTTCAACCATATTCTTCAGTGAAACCATGGAGGGGAAAGCCTGTGCTGTCAGAAGCCCAGTGGTGGAGGTTGGTGATGTGCAGAAGGAGGGGGTGCAGCTTCAGCAGAAGAGCTCCATGCCTGGCTTCAGGGAGGGGTGGCATCGAGGGAGCTGCTCTGCAATGATGTGTGGGAACAACTGGCGTTGCTGGGGCTTTCCTGTGATACCCAGCTCAGTGCAGGGAGCCTCAGGTCAGCTGTGCAAGTGAAGGCACAGTCAAGTGAAGTGAGGCACTTTCTTGTTGCTCTGTGATGGGACTTCATAGAGTAGGAAGTTGATTTTTGAGCATTGTTAGCCATTCCAGGGGCTGTTCTCTGGACTATGAGGTGAATTGGGATCATTGCAAGGTTATTGCTGTGGTGTTTTCTGTTGCAAAGCTATTGCAAACTTCTACCAAAAGCTACTTCAGAAGTTAGTTTAAAATTGTTAGAGAGAAGTGATGAGCAAGTTTTTTAATTTACTTTTAGTCTGAATGCAGAATTGTGTTTTTTCTTAAGTCAGACCCAAATTTACCATTTACTACTTCCTTTCTGTTCTAATTTGCCACGATAACCATCCTGCTACTGCCCTAAGCTTGTTGTTTTGGGTATATCTGTGTATTGTGGTGAACTGTAACTATCTCTAAACCCTTGTTCTGTACGTAACACTGCTCATCTGTTGTAACTGAGATGTCTTGATATGTTTAAGTTGAAATGTAACCGTCAGTTTCTATCTAACATGTAGTTTCTAAACCCAGAAGTAAGTAGAACCTCATATCTCTATTCATCTTTCTAGTAAGATGAATTAAAGTGGAATGAGGTATGGAGTAAGGACTGAGATTACTAGTACCCGAGTCTTGTGTCCTCTTGTTGGGACACTGAGTAAAGAACACAACAAAGAAACTGAGAAGGGTTGCAGTTGCTGTGTATAAATGCAAAATACCCTGAGTTATTTAGGGCAAAGAACAGTGGTACTTGTCACAACAGGAACAAGTGGTACTGGTCACTGGAAATCAGTTTATGGAAAAAATGACCAGCAGCTGTAACTGCTGCTATCTTATGAATTGGCAATAACCTACCCATGGAGATCTGCTGAACATCACAGGGCAGCAGTGATTGCCTAAGCTCCATTGAACAGGTTCTCCACCTCATTCCGTGTTTTTTCCCTGTATTTCTGGTTTTAGGCATCATCAGAAGAAATACAAACCCTTATCTCACAATGAGAGCTGAGCATGTGTAGGCAGCAGAATGTATTTAAACTTGTCAGATATCTCACTAAGGTTTACCTTACTTCCTGTGAGATCTGTTTTCCTGCATCATTCAGATGTGGGCCAGTTCTACCTAGTGCATGTTTCTTCTTTAACCTACTTTCTCCTTCCTGTAAAAGGTGTTACTGGTATTGCCTTATTTTACCATCACACATTGCTCAAGATAAACCATTATTGAAAATGTGGTTGAAAGACATTTTAAAGATATGAAATAGGAGTACCTCAAGCTTTATAATCAATTTATATAATAAACCAAATGCTATCTAAATTAATATTAAGTCTGATTTTAGAATGTTTTATTATATAGCCTTGTTGTGTTTAGCAGAACAGAATATTTGTGTGGGGTTTTTTCTACAGCATTCCTTCTTGGACCAGACCATGGCTCAGTGTTTACGAGCACATCACTGTCTACTGGTCTCTTGTGTTGCTTTGCTCATCTTGCTGACAGCATATGAGAAATGCAAGAATGTTAAATACATGCTTTCTCCATAAAGAAAATAGCTACCAGATTCTAGGAAGCAATGCAGAAGTAAGAAGTGAATGCAGAAAGGGGAAAATGTGTTATGCAGCTTTTTTGTTATTTCCCTAAATAACAGGACTCTTCTCTCTTCTTGTGGCTTTTGTGACCAGAAGCCATCAATAAAGGTAACCTGGTCATTTTAGAACCTTCCTGTGTTGCAGTTGGATCACACAAAAAATGTATCAGAGAGGTTATCAGAGGACATAGTGCAGTAAATTTCGTATTGTGGGGTTTTTTTGGTATTGTAAAATATTCTTCCCACTATGTGGTTTGTTTCAGTGCCAAGTGTAAAGTCACTTATGCAATATTTCTATAAAACATTTACAAATTGTCAGAAGATTCAGAGAATCATTTTGGCCTCTTAACTTGTAGACAGTTTCTTCCCTGATCTTTTCCCAATCTCTTGTTTTTATGTATAGTTGTTCCTAACTTGGTGAAGGGAAGGATTTTTTCAAACTTGTTCCCCAAAATTTCTTTGATGCAGCCATCTTCAGTGCTTACTGTGCCCAGTCACCTAAGGCAAAGAATGTAATCAGTTTGGTATTTACTCTAGTCTTGCTTCTTTTCTCTTGCTTGCCTTTAAATTTTTAACCCTGTAGCCAGTGTTGGCTAAATGTGATGGAAGTGTTAAGCTCTGGAAGGTAATGGGGTTTCTGTAGCAGTCTTGTTTAGTGTAAACCTGGCAGAAAGCTCCAGACCATCTGTTTCACTTCCCAGTAACAGAGAGGTTGGGCTGAGCACTGTTTATATTGTACTCTGGTGATCAGCTAACAGGCCTAGCCAGGGAGAGGGGAGCTCAAACAGCACAGCTCAGAAACAAGCTGTAGAATTGCAGAAAACCAAGTTTTTTAGTCCTTCTGTTTGCAGAGCTTCTTGTAATGTCTTGGTCACTTTCTGTAAGAGTACCTTGTTCTGTGTTGTTAGGATGACACTCTTGGAAATACTTAATTTCTTGGAGAAATTTGTCATCTAGATTTATTTTCCTGCTCTATAAATTAGTAATCAGGAAAATGAGATGTTGGTTTGGCATCTTATCCTGTGATAACTGTGGGTAAAACATAAGTAAGTTAAGTCTAACAAATGAAGTTGGCTTTCCAGACTCGGTAAGTCAATGCCTGGAGGCCCACAAAAGGTTAATGACAGTGTCATTTGTTCCTAGTTGATACAAGACCTTAGTTTGATGTCGAGGGAAGCATAAGACTCCAAAAAAAAACCTCCCAAGACAAAATCTCACACCACAGAGCATTGGATTTTGTCCTTAATGCTGCTATGGAACCTTTTAAAAGGGAGTGTTTCATATCAGTACACTACTGTCAACACACATGAAGGATTTTGCTGCCTTTATCCTTTTTACAAAAGGTGTCTTAATTTTATGTGTACTATCTGTCTCATCCCTTCAAAGAAAGGGAAAAGAACTTAAAACTTGTTTTGATTAAATAGGTAGTTCTGCATCCTCTTGTCTCAATACTTTTTAATGGCAGATCTTTGGAGATAATTGTGCTGATAACTTGGTACTACTTTTTTATATTTTAAAATGGATTTGAGATTTGTGAATAGTGTGCTAATTTACATTTTATATGAACTGAAGTTTCTTTACCAATTACAGTTGAAAATGCCTTGCTATAACTCAGTGTAAATTCTTCAAATTCACAGGCAAAGTCAAGTATCAGGTGTTTCATAAAACCAACAGAAACACTCGAGAGGTCTCTTGAAATTAACAAACAGAAAGGGAAGAAGAGGATGCAGAAAAGACCCAACTATAAAAATGTTGGTGAAGAAGATGAAGAGGAGAGAGGATCTGAAGATAACCAAGATGACCTTGATAAAAGCAAAGGTACAGAAGCCAGTTCAAAGGCCATAAGAACAAGCAGTGAAAATGAAGGTGAGTATTCCAGCAACAAAATGATGCTTAGAGTTTAGGTACTTTTGTTTACTGCATGGACCTAGTTATGATTTATGTGACTTGTTCTCTTGCTGCACTAGGTACACATAGGACTATGGCATTTGTTTGAGGCTTTGTCTGGATTTTTTTCTCATGTTAAATCATGCTGTGAGAACATGTACTTCTAATGTGATTAAAAGCTATGAAAGTGTGTTCATTTCTGCCTGCAGGCCTTGGCCCTTATCACAATGCTTGCCTTGCACCTCAGTGTATGTGGCTGTGGCACTTGATAAGCAGACTTGACAGCTTTGTAGCTTGTCCTTTTGTGGTAAGGCAGAGCTGTAGCCACTTCACCTTTGCAAGATGGTCAGCAGTATTTTATGCATGTTTCAATGATAAAATTTAACAGGTGTTCTAAAAGTGACAGTACATGATAGAAGATTATATTAAATAGTTCAAAATCAAAAACATCTTTAACTCTTAGATTTTTTTTTTTAATTGGATGTTTTCAGGATTTTTGATGTAGCACAAACCGAAGAATTGCTTTTATAGGATGACTGGTCTTACAGCATATTTTAACTGTTTATTTTATAGTAACTAACTTTTAGAACAATGTTTATCAGTCCTAGTACTTACATTAAACATAAATTGAGAAAAATGAGAAAGGCAGGATTGCCTGCAAACAATTGAAAACAAGAGTGTTATGCTTTGACAGTCCTGTCAAAACATAGTTGAGTGTAGATTTAAGTAAATGGTCTGTCTGAGAAGGCTTTCCTTAAATGGTGTCAGATAACTCATGGTGTATTGTCTACCATGATTTGAAGAAAATCTGAAATTATCTACTGTTGAAACTGGTGCATTTAGTTATAATGTTTGTCCAAATTCTTAAGCAAAAGCAAGATTTGTTTGTTTTACTGAAAGTCAGTAGGTGTGAAGCACTGGGGACCAGGTGTCCTGTTTGCTGCAGCTGTAGAGGCCTGTTTACACCCCTCAGTGAAACTTGATGTCCACCCATGCCCCAGTCTCACCAGCTTTTTCACAAATCTTTTTTTCAAAGGAAGTTCTATGGCTTTTCTTCCTGTGGTTTGCGTGGGAAGGGAGCTTACTGTGGTTTATTTGCCAAAATGCCATGTATATTTTCTTTATGTATTTTGTGTGCATGTATAAATTTCTTATAGCATTACATTCCTCAAAGAAATGTAAGCCAAGTTCTTCACTGGGAAGAAAATTTGCCTACATCTGTTCATTAACTTTTCTGAGATTATGGTTATACCTCTTTTATACAGAGATGCATGAGATGCTTTTAATGCCAAACAGAAAATACAAAAGAGTTTGTGATAACTTGGTTAAAAATATCAAATTTTGGTGGTATGTTTTGGTTTTTTTAGAAATAGAGATGGTAATCATGGAGAGATGTAAGCTGTCAGAACTGTCTATCTCTGCTGTGACAGAACAGAATACAACAGATGAAGAAAAGAGTGCAGCTGCTTCTGGGAGTGAGATAACAAATTGGAACAGGTATAAAGAGCTGTAAAAGATTTTGCTGAATTGCTTCCTTACCTACTCTCGCCTTAAGTCTTTTGGTTTTCTTAAAGGGTTGTTTCAAATCTGCTTCAGGTTAAAATTACAGGGGTTCTTCTGGATCATAAGTGAGTGAATTAATACAAAAATGAGGTGTAGACTCTCTACTGATCAGTTTGGGAAATGATCCTGTTCCTTTGTAGTTTGTGCGTTCCTTTATGGCAGTTGCGATGCATTAAGTTGCTTAAAGTGAATTACAGAATATTAACATAACAAAACTAGAATATAAATGTTTCCATTTTGTATTTTTCTAAACCTCTGAATTAAGCCAAAAGAAGTGTTCTTAATTGTATTTACGGTTACATTTGACCATTTTGCATGCACCTGTAAGGAAAAAAACAAGGAAATTTCCTCAGTTCAGGGCTGAATTTGGCAGAATTTTAGTAGCAGTAGTTAAAGACAAACCCTTGTAACCTATGTACTGTTTCCATGGTCCATTAGTATATTTTAGGATTATCGAAAACTTCTAGTGGAAGTACAGTTTATAAGTGTTTCTGGGATCAGAAATTGCCTTGACTTCAAAATTTAAACTTGGATCTATTAAGTACCCCTAAGACACCTTCTCACGAAGGGTTTTGCATTTCTGTTAATAGAATGCTAAGAAACCAAATGTGCCTGACACAAAAGTAATTGCAAATGTGTCCATTGGGGAAATGCACATGTTTGATAGGATTTAAAATTTATTTTTAAACTTGGGAAATGCTGCCTGGTATTCCCAGAATTTCATTCTGTCTCCATTATAGCTTTGTAGTTTAGATTACATTCATTAATAAAGATAACATTTAATTTCATTGTAAAAGTGAAATGGAACCTTGACTTGAACTGGCTTTAAAACACATTGTTCTAGATTATTGATAATTTGACTAAAATATGTGCCAAATGGCTTTTAGAAAGAAATTGGCAGTGAGTGCATGGAATACTAAAGTGACTCGGATGCTCGGGTCTTGAAAAGTGCAGAATGCTTAGAAGTGAGCTGCCAGTGCATTTGGCACATGTCTGCAGTTCAGGACTCTTGTTCTGCAGATGTGGTCTCTCAGCATTCTGCATCTTCTAAAAATAAACAACATCAAAGAATGTGCAGAGCTAGAAATAGTTTCAAAATAAGGATATACCTTGTACAGGGCAGTTCTGACTTTTGTTTTGTATGTGATTTTTTTTTTATATCAGTGAATTAGCTGGTATAGCTTTTGTATTATTTTATATGCCAAATGTAGTGTTTGAAATAGCAGCTAAATTTCTGGAGAGATTTGCTCGAGTGTGTATAGTTTCTCTTCTACACTGGTTGGAATCACTGAGCCTTGTGGATAAGGCACCATGTGGGAGTGGAAAATGCAGTGATCTCCATGCCATGCTGGAACTGAAGCTTCCATACCTGGAATAATCATTAATGTTTTTGGTGACAGTGGTTCCTTGTGTGTTGCAGTCTTCAGTTGTCAGCATACTCCACAAGAATAAATAATTTGAGGAACACTTGTGGGGCATTTGATCTGCTTCTTCTATCAAGCCCTTAGTAAAAGACTAGTAAAGGGAGCAAATGCTTACAGAGTTAAGAAATACATTTGAAAATACTTAACCATATAGCCTGTACTATGAAATGTGGGGGGTTTTTTTTAGAACAGTCCAATAGTTGTTGAAAAATAAATGGAAAACAGCAGTCAAAATTCTGCAGCTGTAAAAGCTAAGTCAAGCTTTTAATTTCTCTTAGCCCTTTTCCTACTGTGAAAAACAAAAGAAAAAGATTAAGTATTCTAGGTGTAATTTTATTTTGATGGGCCTCACTACTGGAAAGTTTAAGCCTAAAGACATGTTTTAAATTAGCTTCATTTTATGAAATGCTGTACAGCAAAGCTTTTCCAAAGCATGTCAAATCTTCATGCTGTTGTGGCTTCTGTTGCTATTTTCGTAGCTGAAGTTTTTCTGGGTCTGTTGTGTGCTTAGTCTAAATGAGGACCATTGCTGAGGGGGATTCTTGGAAGTTGTTTCAGCCTCAGGTTACTGTGACTGAGATAATTCAGATAGATGCTGTGAAGAAGCATGTGGAATGAAAATGATATCTCTTGCTGCTGTAATTTTTTTTCAAGTTTCATAGTTTCATTAATCTAATTAGTATGTGGGGGAAAACAATGAAAAATGCATTAGACATTACAGAAGTCATTTAATACTGTGTAATATTGGTGTTAATGGAACAACTACTGACACCTCAGCAGCTTTGACCTGGTAAAACACTGGCTTTGATGAAATTACATCAAATAGTACTTTTATATTATAGGTAGGGTCTTAGGTTGTTTACTGTTTGTTGAAAACAAACCTAGTGTTATCTTGCATTTAAGTATTTTAATATCTTGGTCCTCTTTGTTCTTTATGTTCTTTAGACCTTGAAGCTGAACTCGCTTTGTGGTGTGAAAAGCCCCCCCCATGAGGGTAACATGAGGCTTGTAGGGCTTGTTTAATGCTTAGGAAACCTGAAGGCAATCTTGGCTTGTTTTCAACATTGCTAATTATTTAGGTTGTTTTTCCTTGCGTAGTTACATTCTTTTGAGAGCTGCAGTATGTGGGCAGTTTGACTTGAGCACTTGGAGCAGTGTTGAACTTGGCCAAAGAGGGATCGCTGCTGGTGGCGTTTCTGGTAGAGGAGCTGTGTAGTCCAGGCTCAGAAATGTGCTGCTGTGGCATGAGCTGAGCAGGGAGCAGCGTGGGCTGGGATTCTGGGCACTGCCTTGTTTCAGTAAGAGAGGACACACTGCTGAAATGTGCCTGGAGCTGCCGGGAATTTCCAGCCCATTGTTGTGCCTTGGGCGCCGTGGCTTTCCTGGGACACACTCAGTGTGACCATGAGGGCGCCACGGGTCTGGAGTGGGTACTGAAGTGTGCTGTGTTCTGGTCTCTGACAGCCCTTCTGACCCCCAGCAACCACAGCAGTGACTTTGGAGTGCCTGCTTCTCGTCTGCTAGGCCTGAACACAGATGGCAAAGTGTGTTTGGTTCTGTGACTTTGATGTTATTTTAATGTACTTTCTTTGAATGTAATTTAGATAATATAAGGATTTTTTTCCTATGTTAAAGCATAATTTAAAAGATAAGAATAAACCCTTTTCACTCAGGCTTCCACACTGTCATCGTCTGATGACTGTGACACTTCCCTGACATATCATTTGTTTGTCCTGGCCAGTTGTGAAAATATATTTAGTTTTTGCTTGTGCTCTGAACTTGTACAACTGACTGGATGCAAGCCAGCTTAAGACCAGAAGCCAAGCTGCCTTGCCATCAGGCCTGTGCTAATATCAGCGGAATCTCAGCCATATCTGATCTGTCCAAATGCCTTCTGGATTACACTGAGTTTTGTTGACTGTCCAGGGTACAGATAAAGAAAAGGTGAATTTAGCACTGTTTGTAACTTCCTGTATGTGTGTCATAGGTCACACATGCTTAAACTCAGGAAAACAAAGCTCATCTGAAATCCAAAGCTTTTTTTTTTCTCTTCAAATATTCCCTCCTAGTTAATTTTTCTTTCCTATAACTGTTGGACAGTACAGTTGTTGTTCCAGAACAACCTAGCTTCCTCCAAACTTCTGGTAAAAATGCTTACTGGTAGTAGTAAGAACTTTTCAGCTTTACAGTCTGTTTTATACAAAGGTGATAGCAGCTCCTTGAATTTACTTAAGTTTACACATAAAACAAGCTCTGCAAGGCTTCTGCATACTTACTAAATAGGCTACAAATAACCCAGTAAATGTTTGAGCAATCAATTCTTGGGTAAATATGTAATAAATCCTCCTAAAATGTCAGAATTATTGTCAGAATGTAAATACAAAGCATGGTTGTAATCTGAGTACTCTGCAACAGAAACTCTGTAACAAAACTCTCTTGTTTATAATGCCTGAAAACGTGCATTACGGTAAATTTGCCTCTTCCATTAGCTACATCTGCAATAAGGTAGTTACCCATTTTTCTATAGATTCTTTTGTAACTGTTCCTAAATTACTCCTTTTCACAGGCCTTTTCTTGATATGGTCTATAATGCACTGGACTGTCCTGAGGATGATTACTATGCTCTCTTTGTGCTCTGTCTTTTATATGCAATGTCACACAACAAAGGTAAGTGCTGCTGTGTAGAGTTAACTGCAAGGCTGGGATTGAAGGAGACTGTAAACTTCAATAGAGTCATCTTATGGTTTATGGGGTTGTTTACTGCTGTTCTTTAGAACAGGACAAGGAGATCCCCAGCAGTCTATAACTGTACTGTTGTTCTAAGAGGTCTCCCAGCAAACCAGTCTTTTCTGAGAAATAACTTTGATGTTTTAGAGGAATGTGTTAAAGATGGGATTAGTTTCCTTATGTAACAAGTCAGTGGAAATTTTATTTGTGTTGGAGAGATGGGACAACTACAAAATAAATTCCCATTTCTTTTAAACATATATGAACAGATTACTTAACTACCAAAGGAGAATTTAAAATCAGACTTTGATCTTTTCTGCTTTAGCCATTACTCTCTCCAGATATATGGCTTGACTTTGATTTGATTTAGATGCAAACAAATAATCTGAGAATTTCAGAAGCAGTGAAGTAGTTTGCATTTCACCAACTACTTTGGGATTTGGGTGTCTTCACCCAGTAGCCCCCATTTAAGGCTGAGAATTTTCAGGGATTCATCAATGTATTTGGTCTTTGTTGTTCCTCCTTTTCCTTGTGATACAAAGTCAAAGCTAACTTGCCTGGTTTCCTATTGCTAATTGTTCTCTTCTAAGAAAACTGCTTGATCTATTAAATGCTTGCCTCAGAACACACTCCTGTTTTCTAATTTGCTTTTTTTTCCTTCACCCCTATGAAAGGACTTGACTCAGTCAAGCTGGAGAGAATTCAACTTCCAGCTCAACATGCTGAAGAGAGAAATTCATATAATCATGTCCTTGCAGAAAGGCTCATCAGGATAATGAATTATGCTGCACAGCCAGGTATTGCTTTTCCAGGGTTTGTTTTTCCCTCCAAGCTGAAATTTTTGGAGATGGAAAAAAGCTATTTAGCCTCTTGTTTTTGAGGGGAAGGTGACTGTTCAGCGTGCTCTTTGATGAGCAGTATGTAGATGTGGTTTGTAAAAGACAACTGTTGGCTTTTCCTTGGTTGGTGAGAAACCAGAAACTCTGGATTTGTGCTGAGTAGTTTTTTTTATACTCAGAACTATACAAGGATCTGTTGTCTAAATTCCTACTTTCTGCAATTTTGAATAAACAAAATTTGAGATTTTTGAGTGGTTTCACCTTAATGGATTTCATCCTGAAGATAAGATCTGTCACACCTTTACTTGTAGAAATAATTCCACTGGAGAAAGTCTTGAAAACTATGGTGTCCTTTGCTCATAGCAGTCCTTTGGCTATCACCTCTAGGTGGTAGGAAATTCTCCCATACTTTTTTTTTTTAACTTGGATTGTATTTTCAGTTCTGAACTGGTTTGCAGTGAATGTGGGTTTTTTTTCTTCCATTTGTTTTGTGAAATGGGGATTACACTGTTCCATGACCTATTCCATGAAATTACGATGCTTGTTCAAGCCACACGTCTTGTCCTTGCACTTTGCCCCCTTAATACTTTAAATGGGTAGAACTGGTTTTCCCCAGAAACCAACACACTATCAAATTTTTGATTGTCTGTAGAATAAAAACCTGTTTGCTTGACTTGCAAAACTGTCCTATAGCATATTAATTTGTGCTGATGTGTCAGAGATGAAAACGACATTTATATATGAAGAGTTTGTACCTACAGCAGCAGGAAGGAGTGCAGATGAGGACACAAATTTATTTAAGTAAAGGCATGTCTGGGGAGGGAAATGCTGGGGAAGGGTGGATATGGAGATTATTAAGCTTGCTACATGCTCTGTAGAACATCTCCTTTTCTCTCTTCAAGGAAAAGCTGTGCCTTGTTAGTGTGCTATATACAAAGCTTCCTTTCACCTTGTAACTTCATCCACCCCAAATGTCTGGGATCTTTTTGTAATTTTAGTGTGATTCAACCCATGCTGCAGATTGATAAACTCATCAAAAAACAGTATTTGGGCTTATTTTTCAATAGTATTAATCTTTGCTTTCTTGTTGAATGGTTCTACTTTAAATTTTTTTCTGCTTTCAATTACTCTTCCAGTTCTTTTTCTTTATAGCCATCAGCATTGTAAGGCAGTGTCAGCACTTGTCCCTGTCAGATGGGTGTGACAGAGGAGCAAAGTTTGACAGTTGCAGGAAGAGTAGAAGCATTTAAGAACATGGGATGATGAGAAGAGCTGTAACTAAACTGCTGCTATTTTGTATATCAAAATTTTCTTTTTACAGATGGAAAAATTCGCTTGGCAACTTTAGAGCTTGGCTGCCTATTGCTGAAGCAGCTTGTGTTTTCTAAAAATGGCAGAATCATAAAAAGTGTTCACCTTCATTGTCTTGAGGTGAGTACTTTCTTTCAAATTGCCAGTCACTGCATTACTGGTGTCTGACTCTTGTAATATAGTTGAATAAATTTGTTTCATTTCTGGTTGCAATAAACCTTATTGTGAAATTTGAGCTTTTAGAACTTCTTTTCATTGGTAGCTCTGTTCTGTAAATATAATAACCTGTGTTCTGTTCTCAGCTCTGCTATTCTAACTTGTAGCTTCTCAAGCAGTTTTTTGTTTCATTGTTTCTCTGAAATTTGTATGTCATCCATCTCAATAATGTAAAGAAAAGTGCTTTTGAAACGAATAAGCTCACATAAGCTGTGTTTTCATAGGTGCAAGAACTGTATTCTATCAAATTAAGGCCCTGAATCAGGATATTATTTGACAGTTTCTTCTGTATGATTTTTTGGGTGGGTTGTTTGATGTGACTAGTAAGTAAGTGGTGTATGTATTCCCTGAAATGCATTTTCTCTTTCCTAGGGTGCAAGGGAGGAAAGCGTTCATCTCCTTCGTCGTTTCTATAAGGTATATATGCAAAATGCTGTAAGAAAAAGGTCCTTTACATAATGGGGAATGTCTGTATCCCAGTTTTTATGTAGTGCCCAGAGCAGTACCTTTTTTAAGATGGGAACTCCAAAGTTGTGAGAGAGAAGAAAGTGCTTTGTTGGAGAATTCCTTTCCTTTCTGCCCTTCCAATACCACCCTGACATATGTCACAAAGGGCTGTTGAAAGACTCACGGGGTTTGTACTGGAGATCAGGTTTATCATTTGGGTTTGACATTACTTTTTGTTTGTGTCATATCTGAAATTATGATCTAAAGTTTTACTTAATCTTTTGTTCTTATTGGAAACCTTTGCAGCTTTTTACTTTTTTGTGTGTGTTGTAAACAATGAAAGAAATTAGTATTTTAGCCCTAGGCATTAGCTTCTATATAATGAGCAGTAAATCCATGACAGATTTCACGTGTCTGAAATATCTTCCTGTTTTTCTTAGAATTCTCTTGAAGGATATTTGCTCAATGTGGCTTACAAAAAATAAGTAACTCGTGGTGGGTTGACCCTGGCTGGCTGCTGGAGGTCCACTCAGCTGCTCTCTCACTGCCCTTCCTCAACAGGATGGAGGGAGAATAGAATATCTTATCAAGATAAAGAACCAGGAGGTCACTTACCAATTACAGTCATGGGCAAAACAGACTCAATTTCACAGAAATGAATTTATTGCCAAGAAAAATAAATTTAGACAGTGAGAAACAAAGACAAGTTAAAACACTGCTGTCCCCCACCTCTCCCTTTTCTCAGGCTCAGCTTCATTCCTGGCTCTTCAACCTTTTCCCCCTGGGAGTGGTGCAGGGGTGATGTGAAATAGGGATTTGGTGTCAGTCCACAATAGCTTCTCCCTCCTCACCCCTTCTCCTGCCCCAGTGTGGGTTCCTTCCTCCATGGGCTGCAGTCCTTCAGGAAAACAATTGTTTCAGTGTGGGTCCTGCAGACTGCAGCTCCTTCAGAGCACATTGCCTGCTGCAGTGTGGGTACCTGCTCCACCACACTCCTGCAGGGGCTGCAGAGGAGTGCCTCTCCCTTTCCCAGAGGTGCCATCAGTGATGCTGAAGGGCTCAGCAGTGCCCTGCAGCCCCAGCCTCCCCTCACAGACACACTGCAGAGCCAAACCTAACAAAGCCCCAATCAGCAAAGGTTCATGGGATGTCTGTATTCTTTCTTTTGGAAGGGAGAAGAAATCTTTTTGGATATGTTTGAAGATGAATACCGGAGTATGACAGTAAGTGAGACCCCCTTCTGCCCTGCCAAATCCTCAAACCCAGATACAGCACAGGAACAAGAAAAAGTACTGATAGCTGCTGAGGACACTGGGGTCTTTATTGCTGGGAGTAGGATAACAAAATGTGGGTGGTGTTTTTGTCTCTGAGAAGTTGTGTCTATACTTTAAATAAATCGTTTATGTGAAAGTTCACAGCTCTTTATTAAATTAACTTTCATTACTTTCTAAAATTGAGTATACAAAATTGACTTTAGCCTAGTAAATGGGACACTGGATTTACTTTTTCCCTAAACAATATGAAAATCTTCCTATATCTATTTGAAGCCCAGCAAGTTCTCAGTTTTGAGAAAGCTCTTTTTGGAGAGAAAAAGTTAAGAGAAACTTTCTTTTCATTGAAGTAATCACAAATTTAAGTCGAAACTTAAAATCAAACCTGGCAGAATTTGTTTTTTAGTATTTGGGAAATATCTTTTCTTCTGTAATTTTCTGGAGTTTCTCCTGTGTTTTATCAATATGGAAACTTTGGCAGTCTGGGAACAATGAGATTGTATGCAATAAATGAGATTGCATGTAAGCACCTTAAGTAAGAAATGTCATGGAAAATTCTCAGTATCTTAGAATATGCAACAATGAGTTGTATTTGAAATTAAAGAGGCAAATGCTTGTTGTTCTGTGTAGTAACCAGTATTAAAATATTTTGATAGATGAAACCTATGAATGTAGAGTACTTGATGATGGATGCCTCAATCTTGCTACCCCCAACGGGCACACCACTGACTGGTATTGATTTTGTGAAAAGGTTGCCTTGTGGAGATGTGGAAAGAACTCGGAGAGTGAGTAAGACTCTTTCTTACGTTTGTTCATGACAAAATGAAGCCAAAATCTTTGAGCAATTCTAGGAATACAAATATTTTTCTTTGCAAATGGCTTGATTGGAAGCTTTATCTATAAAATCGTTAAACCCTGATGAAAGCAGATCTGTGGAGAGTATAAAATAATTACCTGTCCCAGTGGAGAAACTTTTTGTCTGATTTCTTGTGTCTAGTCAATACAACATGTTCTTGCACTGGGGTTTTAATTTTTCAGACCATGCAGGGAGCTACATACAAAGACATTTTGATGGCACTCAGTATATCGTCAGCTTCTTTTGTGATCTACTACCTCAGTCTGTCTCTCAATTACATTGCTATAGTAAGAATCTCCGTGGAAGACTGACTGGCTTGGCTTTGTATTGCTTATGTTTTTAGTCATGACAAAAAAATTAATATTACTTGAGAGTTCATCTTGAAAAGGTAATCTGTGATAGAGATTTGAGAATGAGTAGAAAACCAGCAAAATATCTATTTTTGTGACGGACACAATCTGTGGAGGTGATACTGACCTGAACAACAACGTCCTTATTTCCATTCTTGGTTAACCAGTTCTTGGCCCTTATCTGGGTGTGTCCTAGAAGCCTTGCAGTGTCAGTAAGTGTAAGAGATATGTTTTTGCACAAAATCATTATTTGGAAAGTGCTGTTCTCTGAGTTTCTTTGCATTTATGTAAGTATATTCAAGTACTCTTGAAAAAAAAATGTATTTCCAGGAATCTACTGTAAAGGTTTGTTTTCACAACTTATTATAAGCCACACAGCTTTTGTTATCACAAATTGTTTGATAGAATACAGTGAATTATTTTGATAAGTATTATTCTTAGAAAGCAGAAAGGCTTCCTGGAATTCTCTCTGAGGCATTTAACAGAAGGATACTCAGAAATGCACATTAGTGGGAAATGACTGTTCCAAGATTTTCTCGTGCTAAATAAGGAATAGCTTAACTTCTGTTGATGGGAATAAAAAAATGAGTACAAATATTCCTGGAGATCCTTTGGGGTGAATGGGTCTCTATCAGCATCTGGAATTCCCAGAATGATTTGTTGTTGGTCCCCCTGCCCCGGTCACATTACAGTCAAGTTTTGGTACCTCCTCAATTCCTGTGCTGCTTCCTTCCAGCCAGGCTGCCTCGCCCCAGCTGAATTGTCACAACAAAATGCTGAACTCAGGTGTATCTTGTGACATTGCTGCTGCCACTTAACCTGCTGGGGTTCTGCTGATGATTTCAAATGGAAGAAGATTCGATTCTGAGCATGCTCTGACATGATTCAAAAAAGTTCTCAAGTTTTATTTCACTAGCAAGTGCAGTTGTCCCCTACTTTGATTATATTGTGAGTTCTTAACTGTTAGGATCTTATTTCCTTGCTATAGAAAGTCCCTCGAAGTGGCAGCTCTTCTCCTCTTAACAACTTTAGGAGGATGTTCTCACAAATCTCATTTTGTGAGAAGTTTTTGAAGTACTAAGAACACTTCTTCCTGGGACTGTAATAAGGTAGTGGTAGGTTTCCCTGCAAATTGCTGTTTCTTTGCACATGGAACATGTACATAAATGAGGAAGTCAGCATCATAATGCATAATTCTTTACCATGGGTAGAAATCCGTATTTGTTTCAAAAAAACCAAACAAAAACAAAAGTCAGCCAAAAAAATTCTAAGCCACGGAACTTTCGTGTTGTTTTGTTGAGGTGTGAGAATGTGTCAGGCACAATACATTGATATTGGTAACAAACTGAGGGCTGTGAGTGTTGTAGGAAGCACAGCATGGTTCCCATTTCATCTGATGTTCTTCTTTATTTCTTTTTTTTTTTTTTTTGGAAAG
>VXAC01000005.1:267745-547356 GCA_013399225.1 Rhipidura dahli
TTTTTTTGGAAAGGCTAGAGTTCTAATTTAATTTTCTACTCCTGTGCTTTGTTCTGCTCTAAATGTGATTACATGTTTGGAGATGAGTGCCATGAGTTTTATAGGAAATGAATGTGATAAAAATTAATGCAGTCTAGGGCAAAGAGGTTTGAGGGGGAAGATAAGTGAGAGTTGAGTGGTGGTTGCCCTCCAAATTAAAAAAAAAAAAACAAAAAAAAACAAAGTCTTGTTGGGTTTAACTTTTGGGTTACCAAAAATGCCAAGACTTTCCTATTCTTGACTGAACTTGGCAAATTTTAAACCAAATACTGTGAATTCTTCTTGAAGCACCTGGTAGGAAAACTGCTTTATAGTAATCCTGTATAATTCCAGTAAATCCTCAGTGTGTTAGAATGCAGTCTGCTTAAATGGGAGAGATTATCTCCCATCCCAAAGTGACTCTGTTCTTATGAATTAAGTAGTGTTATTATCATATTTTTGTTAAATATCTTTGCATCCTTTGCTCCACATAGTCGTAACGCCCTGTTAGATTTCAGCAGCATACCAAAGCCATTTGCTTAGGGGTTATTTCATGGAAGAACCTGATACATGGCTTCCCTTTCCTCATCCCTATTCTGCCAGAAGCTTCTGGAAGTGCTGCCAGCAGAGAGCTGGCCAGGCACTCACAGTTCTGCTTCACAGGAGGAGCCACTGTTCTGTTGATTTTAAAAATAGAGGGTTGAAGGGTTTTCCCTTAAAGCACTTTAGGTTTGTTTTTCCTAATACTTCCTGCAATCTGGGAGTTTCTGGGCACTGCAGCTGTTCATGAATTCAATGCTTTTACTGTAAGGCAGCAGTTAATTTACAGTATGCCACAGAATTACTGTGTAGGAAACTCTTAAAAAGCAGAACACCGGAAGTAATAAAAAATGATTTTTCATTTGCTATACTGAAAATACAGTTCTTGTAGGGAAAGAGGGTTATAAATGGTGCCTTTCAAAATGTGGCTAATAAAATGATTGTTCTTTGACACTTTGGGTCTTTGCATACCATATGTCATGAATCTGTAAATCAAAACTAGCATATTCATTTCACAGAGCAGCTGTTGAAAGTTTCTTGGGACTGTTGCAGCTTTCAGAATGCTTTGCCCTAATGAAGACCTTCTGAGAATATAAATTAAGTGCTCTGAGAATGTAACATTACATGTGGCTAGTTTTGATGAGCACAGCAAATTGAAATGCAGAAATCCCCACTGTTTCTCTCTTAACTTGTAGACATCTTAGCTAGACTTGGCCAGAAAAGTTACTACTGTTTTAAGCTCAAAATGTGAGAGTCTCTGAAGGTTGGTTGTGCAGGTGTCTGTAGCACAGATGTATTGCAAATACAATCAGTCTTGAAATAATGATTAAAGAAAAAAAATCTGAGTTTGTTGTTTTTGCTTAAACAGCTCCTGTGATAGTTTCCCTGTCAGTCACAATTGGTGTAAGTGTGCCAGTGAGACAAAAGTTCTGCTGCTTCTACTTCATTGAAAATAAATAGCATGTTTCAGCTTCTTTCATATGTCTTTTTTAACTAAGTCGGAAATTACATTCTACTTTTTCAATTTAAAATGTATTAAAATCTTATTTCAGTTTTAAATGTATTAAAAAGATGTACTGTAGGACGGCAGACTTGGGGGTTGTAAAAGCCAGTATATGTTTGTAAGATTCTGTTAAAATATGTAGTCTTGGGTGTAAAAATATTTTAATATTCTTTTCTCTAATTTTTCAAGGCAATCAGAGTTTTCTTTATGCTCCGTTCACTGTCACTGCACTTGCAAGGTGAGCTGGAAACTCAGTTACCCCTCACAAGGGAGGGAGATCTGATAAAGGCAGATGATGTTCTTGACTTGAGTAAGTAGCCCCTCAATTTCCTAAATAATCTGACATGAAAAAATTAATGACTTTTTTCCTCCTAAACTGCTCATTAGTGCTATTCTTAAACTACCTGAATTGATGTAGTACGGTGTTGAAGTTCTGCTATCTTGTAGCATAAAAATGTGTTTTCCAGTTTGTGTCTTTCATTGCCCAAACAAGAGAGACAGGGGAATATCAACATTTTGGCATAAAGCACATAGGATCCACATCATTGCATAGGTGCCATACTTTGGGAGGAGACTTTGCAGTGGGCAAAGCATGACCTGAAAATTTACATTTATGAGCCTTTTTAAATTTATCACTTTGATGATACTGTTGATTGAACAAATTTTCCTCAATCTCCATTAGTACAAGGCTTTAAAAATTCTTTTGAACATTAAGATGCCTTCAGTGTTTATGCTTCTTTATATACAAATAGTGTCAAGAGGGGAGTACAGTTAAACATGATCCAGTAATGGTTTCAGCTTCTGTTGTGATTTTGAAAAATCCTGCAAAACTGTATCCAAAGGGCTTCTTTTTTCCTTTTGCCTGAATGCAATGATGGTGTTTTATGTGAGCTTGATGAGAGAGATTAAAGTTTCTTGTAAAGAAGCATTGTTAAGATTTTAACAATGCACATATGTTGAATGCAAAGTTGCAAGGTTGTCACCAGTATATATGGATGTATGCGTAGAGCATCAGGTAATTCCAGAGAAGGTTCATTCCTGGTGAGCTAGAAAAAGATGCCCAGGACAACTTGTTGTCATATTTGTGACAAAGAGAGTAAACCAAAATGTGGTGCAGGTGTCTGACCAGGGACATATCCTCTAATTTCAGCTAAATGTACTTTATGGGGACAGGATGGGTTTGTGATTGGTTGCTTTCTTAGTAAAGCAGAATATCATCCCAGATGGGTTGCCTGCTATTGGGAAGAGTTCTTCCTGTGGAATGGGATGTGGTGCATTCACTATCTCCAACCTAATATTTATCTTGGGCTGCCAGCTCTGCATACAAAGGGCTAAAAGATTTCTGTAAGAGCTTTTAATGTCTGCAGATGATTTCTGGAATTGTGATGTCTCTGAATTATAAAATCATTAAAGATCAAGCCCTGAGGCAGATCAGGTGCATTTAGACCATCTCAAGTAGCTGCTATATTCATATAGCATAAAGAATACAATCTTTTCAGGCAAATATTTTCATAAACACAGGCAACTATTTTCACTTAATTTACATCTTCAGCACTGCAAGCAGCTGAGGTCTATGAACTCTCCTTCCTTGGCTGTATTTCCAAAAACCTTATATTTTTCTTGAAAAATATCCAGAGAAATCTTGGATCCATGTCACAGGTGTAGTGTCCAAACTGGTTACAAGCGTCATTTTGCATGAGGAGTGATTAGCTATTGCTGTTAATCTCAAAAAGGACACTACAGTTCTTCCCAGCAGTGTCACACCAGGAAGCCATTCAGCCTGTGGTTCACTGTAATCCCCAGACCAAATCTGAATAGCACTGAAGTTTACTGGGTTTGATATTTTCATCTGAATGTAGTTGGGTATCTCTAGCTGTTTCATAGCATAGCTGTAAGTATTCTTAGATCAGTTCATTGAAAACGTGTTTAACCACACTTCATCTTCTGTTTTTGTCATCAAGGATGACAGTTTATGACTCTTCAGCAGCTGTGAACTAGAAACAGTCATGTAAATGGACTACATTCAGTTGTAAAGACTCAAAGGATTCCTGTAACAGTTGCCTAGTAAATGAGTAACTTTCCTTTCTGTTCTTTGGAAGACTTTTACAGTAATGCTTTACTTCAAAGTGTGGTCAGGTCTAAATTAAAACCTTTCTGTTCTGGAAAGCAACTTCTGCCCTTTGAGTTCTTGAAGTAGTGCATTTTTGGAGTTGGGCAGTTGAATTTGTACAGCAAGTATTTTGACCTGCTTGCTGTTTCACTAAAAACTTTGTAAGTTTTGACTAGTATTTGAGAAGTCCACAACTCTATTTTGTGTTGTAGTATGTTTGTTGGATCTCTCAATACATTTTAAATTCATCAGCTTGACATTTCGTATTTGGAAGGGTCCTAATCCAAGCACTTCATGTCTTGAAAAGAATAGGACTGCTCCAGGAGTTGAAGTCAACTGAAATAAATAGGTTAGTGGACTAATTTGGTTAAAGAATAAAAGAGGCAATAAAGCATACCAAAATAAGACATATCCAGTTCTGCCTGATGTCTCAGCTCCTTCTCTGAACAGGAATAAATATTCCACAGGTTCTTACAGTAATATTTGCCAATCCTGTATGGATTTCTTGAGCCTTCTAGGGCTTTGAGGAGGGCAATAGCAATCAATCCTCATGTTAACTGAATCATGTCCTGTATGCATTGCATTTATTGATTAAGCTTGTTCTCTCAAATTTCAAAAGCTTACAGTAGATTCACACTGGTTAGCATTAATTATCTTCTTAATTGTGTTAGGGTTCCATATTTCATGCCTTTCTTTCCTACCACCCAGCCAATTTTGAATGGATCCTGCTGGTAAAGGGTAGTTGGTAGATACATAGAAATGTTAGTTGGAAAGGACATCTCACTTG
This sequence comes from Rhipidura dahli, assembly GCA_013399225.1. Classification (NCBI taxonomy): domain Eukaryota; kingdom Metazoa; phylum Chordata; class Aves; order Passeriformes; family Rhipiduridae; genus Rhipidura; species Rhipidura dahli. The sequence goes on from VXAC01000005.1 coordinate 272,204, forward strand.
TGTTGCAGGGTTTTTTGGGGGGGAAGAGGAAGTTAGTTTGGTTTTTGATGTAAATTCCACAACGTTTCTAGGTAACCTGCTGCACAGAAGAATTTCTCCTACCTCCTGACCGTAATTTATGGCTGTTGTCTATAGTTGTATGACCTGCCATTGTGAAGAACTGTACACTTCCACTTGTAGCTTATCCTGCAAATGTTTCTAGTATGAAATATGGTGTTAAATGCTTGTTTAGATGTTTGGATAAGTAAATAAGTTCTACTGTTTTGTATAGCCTTCAGAGTATTTTACTTGCTGTAAGTTGTACTAGGTGAGAGAGACGAAAAAGACCCGTGTGTGAAGTATGTGAATGAAAGTATCAGTTTGAAACAAAGGAAAAAGCAAGTTTCAGTAGAGTTGTCTGCTGGGAGCTGGCACTGCCAGTTTAAGGGCTGCTTGGTAGAGTTCAGCTGGTGTAAAAGGGTGATTCAGTCCCTTTTCATAAATGATGGGTTTGAAATGGGGCAGTGAGGAAATGCTGGAGGATGTATTCTGGGGCTTGTTGGAGGGGCTCTGGAGTAAGAGAGGGTATATTTGTTCAATATAAGTGAATAAAATATATGGATAAAGGAAAAAATATCACCTCATTTAGCAAACGTTGTCAAAATGTTGGTGCAGTTTACCTGGAGAGCCCAAATAATCTTGAAGGATGTCCAAGAATCAGCATAGTCAGGTTTCAGACCTGTACAAAAGTACCTTGTGTCAGGAGCCAAAGTTTGTAACAAGGTAGAAGTAATGGCCTGCAGAGTGTAGGGTCTGTCTGTAGCTGTTAACAAGACTTTTTGAGACTTCCACTTAGTAAGAGAAATCAGCACTGTTGCAATTTCACCCCTGAGATGAAGGGACCTTTTTTTCTGAAAGGCAATGAAGGTGGTAAGAGAAAGCAAGGTCCGTATAGTGCCCATCTTATATTTAACTTGTAAGATGTCTGAACCACTGCTGTTAAAATCTTTCTCACCTTTTCTGTGTAATTATGATAGGGAAGTAAAAACATATTAAAAATGTTAACAGAGGCTTTAACCCTGTATTATCAAGGTTATTACATTTTTTTATATTAACATTTTATGCTATGTAAAATATCCACACCCAGAATTCTCAACTTCAATGTTATGTAACCTTTTTCCTTCCTTCCTTCCTTCCTTCCTTCCTTCCTTCTTCCTTCCTTTAGATAACAGTGATCTGATTGCTTGCACAGTTATAACAAAGGATGGGGGTCAAGTTCAAAGATTCCTCGCTGTGGATATTTACCAGATGAGTTTGGTTGAACCAGACATTGCCAGACTTGGATGGGGAGTAGTTAAGTTTGCAGGCCTTCTGCAGGTAAGGGACGTTGTAGTCTGAGTGGTCAGCTTTTCTGAGCTGAAAATCTGCATCTTATATAAATAGTAAAATCAGTATTTGCTTATATATTTAAGGTGTGTACCATGCTTACTTGATTCTTTGGTCACTAGTATTTTTTCTGCTTCCTGCCTTTTAAAACATTTCTGATTTCCTGAAGAAGTTTACGTAGGTAACCAGAGACACAATTGCAGATGGGGTAACTTCCCTAACATACGTTGGGCTGTGCTCATTTGAACACTGAAGTCACATCCAGTTAGGATTGTGTTCTAAGCACTTTGCTCAAGTAGCACATTAATGAACTCACCTAGAGTTCTGCTCTTCCTACACAGGTAGGGAGGGTTACAGGTTGTAATTTCAAAATGATCTGTTCAAAATGAATACTTATCTAAGGAAGTTTCTCTCATTCGTGCCTTGACCATCACTGTTTGTGTTTCCTGAAAATTTGCTATGCTCAAATAATTTAACTCAATCTCTATGAATACTGATTTCTAAAGAAGTAAATCCAAGTTGTGCAATTTGCAGTGTCTGCTTTGGATTTATTTTGTTGGATTTTTTAACATGGAAGCCATCTTTGTAAGAGCTTTAATGGAACATTCATAGGGTTTTCTTTCGGTGTTAATATTTAATCTGTAGCTTAAAAAAGCTTACTTTTTCTTTATTTGCCTTCTGTTTCTCTTTAGGATATGCAGGTGACCGGAGTAGAGGATGACAGCAGAGCTCTGAACATCATAATTCACAAGCCTGCCTCAAGTCCTCATTCGAAGCCCTTCCCGATCCTCCAGGCCACGTTTATTTTTGCGGATCACATTCGCTGCATCATCGCCAAGCAGCGCCTGGCCAAAGGCCGGATCCAGGCTCGGCGCACGAAAATGCAGAGAATAGCAGGTGAAAGGTTCTTCTGAAACAGTTCTGGGAGACAAGACTTGGCTGGCATTGCAAGTCACTCTGTAATGTAAGGGTGAGACACAATAAGGATTGGTGGGCCACAGCTCTAAACCAGGGTTTAGAGTTTCCAAGGAATAGATTTGGTTTCATATATAACTTTGAGTTTATGAAGTGGGTATGTCACACTTACTTTGGTTTGCTTCATATAAAAAAAATTAAAGCAAGTTTGAGGCTAGTACGGATCTACTTGATATTAAAAATTTTGGGTTGAATGTAATGCAAAGGCTTTTTTTTTCCAGTTTAAAGTAGATTATCTCTTTAAATGGCTTTCTGCAGTGTTCAGTTGTAACTAATGAATGACTTTATTTGTGCAGGGAAAAACAAAGGGATTTTTGTTTTAAACTCCTATGGTTTTTTTAAGTGCAGGGGGCTTCCTGTAATCCTGGGGGGTTTTTTCTACTCCGCTGTATTTTGAGGTTTCCTTAGTGTGATTGTGGTGCAGATAGCAATGTAGAGCAGCATGCCAGAGGCATTGTCTCTCTTGTTTGTCAGTGCATTTGTAACAATAATTAAGAGGCAAATGTAGGCAAGTTATATTAAAATCTGGTTTAGTCTTAAAATCCTGAGCAAATTATCAATTTACTTGTCACCTCTTCTTCCTTTTATGTATTTGAGTAACAAAAACTATCAATTGTGATTAAACATAGCTCTCCTGGATCTTCCTGTTCAGCCTTCAACTGAAGTTATGGGTTTTGGACACAGCTCTGGAGCTGCAGCCCAACACCTCCCATTTAGATTCTATGACCAGTCCCGCCGTGGGAGCAGTGACCCGACAGTGCAGCGCTCTGTCTTTGCATCTGTTGACAAAGTCCCAGGTAAGATCAGCATTCATTAACAAGCAGGGTTTGCTTTGTGATTTCTATCTGCAGAAACTATACTGTAATTTGTACAAGCAATGAAAAGCTCATTGTGATGTTGTCCTGAACACATAACTCCAGGATGAGGCTTATGGAAAAATTTACTCCAAGAGAAACAAGTTATACCTGGGTGTGTATTCTGGGTATGTTGTGAGCAAGACTTCCATGGCAGTTTCCCCAGATGTCGTAATACTTTGCCTTCCTCACAAATCAAGTTAGTTTAAATCATGTTTTGCATGTTCAGTATTTATGCAACACATCTGTCAGTTGTGCATATTTCCTCCCTTGATTTGGTTATGAATGTTTTCATGCTGGATTGTGAAAACAGCCAGGATGCTGTGCCTTGTTTCTCAGAGTGAGCAAAACAGAAAAGGGCCACAGCTATTCTGGAAACATTAGGTTGGAACTGGGATTAAAGGAATGATTCTAAATCAAGTAGCTCTTTGCTTTTTTCTCTCCTTCTTGTCTGTTTCACAGACTGACTTTGCAGAAATTCTTTTCCAAATGGTGAAGTTTTTCCTTTTGGGTTGAGTCATTTTTAAGGGGAATCTCATACTGCTTGAAAGCACTTAACTGTGCTGTATTATACAAAAGATCTCATTACCACTTACTGCCAGTCATTTCACAGAACTCAACATTTCTCTTGAAATGAGATTCAGAATTCAAATGCACAACTGAGAATGCAGATGTTTTACTACTTTCAGACTAAATTGGAGCTCGGTTTGCCTGAGTCCTGACTGGGCAACGGAAATTATAAAACCATAGATACTGCCAGTCGGGTGTTTGAAAGACAAGTGTTGGTTGTGTGATGGGAGTGTATTTCCTTGTTTGACATGACTTCCATGGAAAGGTGTGGTTGGAAAGGTGCCATTGTTACTCTTTCAACTTCTCTAAGGACAGTGCACTTGTATTCCTAACAAGTGACTTCATCTACTAATTTGGAGGGGGCTATTGGGGATGATGCAACACAGTAGTTTGTTCAAGCAACCACATACTTTATTTGAATTCCAGGAAATGTAGACTTCCACTTGCAGAGCCAGAGGAAAAAGTATTTTGAAGCATTTATTTGGTACAAAGTATGAGAAATGAGGCACAGAAGTTGAAGTATTTCAAGTGCAGCATCTTTGAAATGGATTTTATGACAGGTAGTAATATAATAAAGATGGATTAATATCCCGTTTTACATCTGATTTCAAAGCAAGTATTAAGGGTTTGTTCTCTTATCTATGCTAAGGAATGAATGAGGTTTCCTCATTCCTAGTGATTTTCTTAGGAATCTGTGATTGTCCCTTAATCAGGCTTGCTGGGATTTTTACTTCAAGAGAAGAATTTCGTGGCTTTGAAAAAATTATTGACCAAGTTACAGTTAAGTTACTGACTTCATGTATTCACTTCTTACTGCTACACCTCCAACTGCTATTTGAGTTCTGCGAAGCTCACACAGTCCGTTAATTTGGTTGTACTTTTAAGAAACAAATTATGCTTCCCCTTGGTGATGATGAGCTATGTTTTTGGCAATATGTTTAGGATATTAATTACTACTTTTAGTAGGACCATGTTGGCTGTCAGTGCTGTACATGCAGTGTGGTTTTCAGGAAATTAACAACCATAGAAATGTTGTCATTGCTCCTGCAAGTTTCAGTCTGTGAAGAATTTTAATACAGCTATTGAATCAGTTCCCTAATCCCTCTTGTCGATGAATTCAGAATTTTCAAGAACACTCATTGCAGTTGTGTCTGGTTCAGTTTATTTCACAGTGCTTACATAAAGCTCTGCATGTATCCCTAGAGAGCCTGAAGTTACCTTATGTCAAACTGGGCTTCATTTTCCTTTATAGTTTCACAGTCCAAAGTTAAAATCTGTTCTGAAAGTGCCTCTTGGTGTCTGGGGGAAAGAGGGAAGATGTTAGATTTTGTACAAGACACATGAACGATGATGAGAATGTAGCAGATGATGCTTCAGAACATCCCCATGAGCACAATGAAAAGTGCAGGTTATCTAAGTGCAGGGAGATGCTGTAACCATCTCCTGCTGGACTGGGCAAATCTCAACAGAGACCAATATAAGCAAAATCCTTCACTCGATCAATTTTATTACCATGAAGTCATGGCTATGAATATACTTCAAGGTCTATTTTAAGTTCCTGGCCTTTGCTAGAATGTTAGAGCATTTTAGGGGTAGCGTAGCTGGCTGGACTATTCACCATCTCATGTATTAACTATGTACAAATATATTGTACTTCTGAAGCAGTCTTTATGTAAATAAGAATTACACTGTTTTCAAAGGAACCAGCAGATTTGGTTGGGGCCTTGTGAACATAGGTCTTCTATTGAAAGTAAATAAATAATTACTTCCTCTTCAAGCAAACTCAAGAATTAGTTTCAAGTATCAGCTCTATTCTGAGATTTATATGCCCTAAGTGTGTCTTAAGGGAAATGTTAACGATTTCCAGCAAAAGGTACATCTAAATATTTTAACAAGTGTGGTTGTTTACCTATTGAGTAAATTTATTTTGAAAAGCAAAAGAAATCAATAGATTTCTCTTTAGATTTTATCCATTTTTAATATCTTAGTTGATGATAAGGTTTTGAGGGAAAAAGTAGGAAAAAGTCTTATTGTTAACATTAGCATGGCAAGCAAGCTACAACCATCTTCATTTTAAAGTCTGAAGGAAAAAAATTATCCACAGCTTTAGAACCCTTTGTGTGTAGTATGAAGTAATATTCCTGTCATCATCAGATGAACCTCCTAAGTGTTATTTTATTTCCCATAGCTATGATTAATTCTGCTCACCTTCTTTTTGCAAGTATTTCCTGGAGGAGTTTCCACACTAGAATATTTTTTTCTTGGTCAGGAGTTTCTCAAATACAGTATTTTGAATGGTTCAGGCTTAGCTTTCCCTCCTATATAAATTAGCTTTCTGTAGCACATTTAAAATCCTTCCTTTGCAGTTGTTTTGGGAAAGAAAATATGTTGAGGTCATTTTGAAGTAAATGCTCCCATATAAGGACATGAATCCATGAATGCTGTTCTGCAGAAGCTTTGGGTTGGCAATTCTGCTAAATCAGGCCAGCTTTCCCTAGGACACTCATGGGAGACTTTGTTTACTGTTTTCTGCTATTTTGGTGAGGATGGGAGATTTCTTCTTCCTTGAGGTGCAAACCTTTTGTGGATATAGAATGCTTCAGATGGATACAACTTTTAGCAGCACTGTAAGGGAAACTAAATATCTTGATGTAAGCACTTTTATACAAGTGGCTTTAGGAACTGTTCTAATTTCCTTCACTTTAACGGTTGGCTTTGCCTCGCTTCTGTGGTCCCAAGTCTGTTGGTTATTCCTTGTTTCCCTGTCTGAACTGGTATTTCAAACATGAAGTGTGTATGAAAAACTTAATGTGCATTTTCTGTGATTAAAAACTATAGCACTCAGCGTCAGTGGTGATGTAGAAGTCTTTCACATTGAGATAGTTCAGTTTGTGGCTAACTTTTTGCAGACTGTCAGGCATCACTGTGTGTAACCTCAGTTTAACTTACCTAAGTGATTGTAGAAGATCGATCAGTTTGGTTTCTGAAATAAAATACATGGATTTTTTTACATTTATGGGATAATTAGCTCCTTAACAAACTATTTTGTTTTTAACTGAAAGAGGTGTCGCTTGCCTTGGTTACTTAATTCTTTCAATTGGTGTTCATCTTGAACATAATGAATTATAATTTAAAATAAGAGAGAGACTTGGGAAAAGTGACATTTAGATACCTATCTAAAACTGTGATGCAATGCTACAGAAATTCAGATAGCATTCTATTTCTGCAGGTGGTTTTGAGTCTAGTTTTTGGGTAAGCATGGGAGGTAGAAGGTAGGAGGTGGGACTGCAGATCAAGTCAGATTATTAACAGGACTGATGGTTGTTAGCTTTTTTTTGTGCTTTCTTCACTGTGTTGTTTTCACTTCTAGCCCAGCCTATCAGTGTGTTGCTGCTAACAGCATTTTCTTGACTTGTCATATCTATGTGTTAAAGCTTTCAGAGCCTTCTTGTAACATGTCCACTTAAGCTAAGTTTTGAGTGGCTGCAACCTGTATGGCACCAGCACATTCCCCATGTGGGAGAGTCTCTGAGTGGATCATCCATCCAGTGCCATGGGACATTCCCCATAGAAAAGGATAAGGAATGGTGTGGTGCATTTGCAATCTTTCCTGACTGTCAGATCCTTTCCTTTTCAGTGTTGACTGTGCAGCGAAGGCAGCAAGTAATGTATTGTTAGGTGTTTGTAGCACACATTGTGGCTACTTCCAGTAATTCACAGTACTGGTGAAAAAATTTTTGCTTTAGTGCTTTCCCAGGGGAGAGGGAGGAGAGCTGCAGAAGCAGCAAGGTTGTGTACCTCATTTGACATACAGCCCATGGTAAAGACATTTCTTTAGCTGTAAGAAGTGCATCAACTTCTGAAAAGCTGATTGCTATCAAAACCTCAAGAGGTGACTATAGGTATGTAGTTATGGAAGAAGAAAAGAATGAATGCAAGATGGTTAGGAAAGACAAGCATGCTACACTGAAAGAATTTGAAGAAGTATTACCCTAGAAACCAGAAGATGACTCATTTAAGAATGCAGTCAGATTCTGTATAGACCTTTCCAGTCTTCAGACTTCACTAGTTTGTGAGAGATTGGATTAAATTCAATGCCAGAATTAGATGTGTTTGGTTAAACTTTTCTGAAGTTATGTCTAGTAAAAAATGTAGGTCTCCTATTCAAGATGGTTTTTAATTCACTTTTGACTTAACTATTTTCCTTATCATGTTAAGATCTGTGACCTGTGAATATATTGACTGTATCAAAAATTGAAGAGTTTTGATATGTTTTGACTGTTTGTGCAAGCTCTATGATTTAAAATGCTTTGAATCCCTTAAGCTCTACTTCCTTGTTCATTGATCAGCACTTAAAACCTGTTCTCAGTTAGACACATTCAGATTTTCTGGTTTCCAAGATAAAAGTGGGAGAGGGCACATCCTCTGGGGCACTACATGAAGTTGGCACCACCTTGATACAGGATTTGCTTTTACCTTTTCTTAATTTGTTCAACAGCTTAACTCTTTCAAGATCATTTTAACTTGTGAACTTCACTGTCCTGTTTTGCAGGCTTTGCTGTAGCCCAGTGCATAAATCAGCACAGTGCATCCCCACTCTCGTCACCATCCCCTTCCAGTGGCAGTGGCAGTACAGGGCGCTGTGATTCAGTGACTGCAAGCTCAACATCCACTCCTTCTGCTGCTCAGAGCCCAGCAGGTATTCACTCACCATCTTCAGCCTAAGCACTAAGGGATACAGAGTAGTTTATTGTAAAATGAAGATAATCTATGGAATTGAATTAAAAGCAGTAGGGCTTTATGGTTTTAGATTGTTTGATCAACTAAGCCAATTAAAAGTAAATTGTGGTACAAATTGCTGTCATCTCTTCATCTTTCTGGAACTCTAAACACCTTGGCATCCTTCAGTAGAGATTTTAAGTACTAGTGAAATAATGTCCTGCTTGTCTGACTTCTCTCCTAGCACATACAGTTTAGAATGTTGTGGGAGTTTTTTTGTTGGTGGTTTGTTTTAACAGAAGTATTACTTTGAATAAATCTGTTATGTAAACTGTTAGCCTTTCACCTTAGTGGATAAGTTGATTTCCACATGAAGCATCTTTTTTTTGAATTGAGTGACATTTGCTTTTGTGTATTGATCTGATCCTCATGTTAATTAGTAACAAGGGGCCAAATATAAAATATTTGAAAATAGTTATTTAGGACGTTAGTATTGTAAAGTTTTTGCAATAATGCTCTAGTGGCTGAACACCTCCACATTTCAGGAGGCTGTTTCATGGTGCAGAAGAGGCTGCAGTATAAATAGACTGACAGTGTAACTTTGACAAATGTAGGTTGCATGTGTTTGCATTGGTCAGTACATTTAGTGGGTGTGCCTAAACTGGAACTTCTTGTTGTGTTAATCCTCCTTTCTGTGTAGTAATTGTAGAGAATCTTGTAATAGTGTCTGTTCTGAGTGCAAATTGCATGAGGCAAAGCCTCAGGCTGAAGACTAAACAAGAAGTAAATCCTGAAGGGTGTATACTGAAATGCTTTCATGCTAGAATTGACCTACTCTACCTCATTTTGGTTATAAAACAATAGAGGTAACTTGATTCTCAAGACCTTTTCAAGCAAGCCATCATTTTAATGGTCACTTCCAATGTCGATCACTCCTTGAGAAGGTTGTTCTGGCTGTGCCTTCTAAGACATGCCATTTTGCCTTGATTTGGAAGGCCCCTCTATATAAGCGTGCATAATTCTTCAAAGCTGCTGCCCTGGTCTGTACCAAACTGCTTAGTGCAGGTGCAAGCAATAATGAACAAGCAGTGGTTTAAAACCTGAGTGGCTGACAGTGTCTCAAGGTCCTTACCATAGACTAGTGAGAATTCTGAAAGCCCTGGAGCTAGGTTTTTTGGGGGCTGTGAATGCAGGTGGGGTTTTCCCCAACCTCTGGAGGTCTGTTGGCACTTTTTGCTAATACTCAGTGTCAGATCAATACTGTGGTTTATTCTTGGGATCAGTGTTTCTGCATTAACTGACTGACCAGTTTACTGCAAGTGTTTGAATGTTCTCCCTTTTGTAGTACTTGCATGTAATTGTGATCTGTAGTGGAAGCTTGCCAGGAACATGGCATAAAGAGAGGATCTGTTTAGCATGTTCAGGTAGCTGTTCTGTGGGCTTGTGCATGAAGAGAACTGTGCTGAAATAGGTGACAGTGCCATGAGCACTGTATGTATTCTATCAGGTCATACTGACCACTCTGCTGGGATCTGGAAACAATTGTTGCTATTCACCCACTTCAGAGTAAAACAGTGATTTTCCCTTAGCTTAACCAGTTGAGGAGAGTTGAAATTGAACTGCCTTAGTCTGCTGTGAAGCAGAAGAGGAGACTTGAATTAAGTTGCTCCTTTGAGAAGGAAATAACCAGTAGCTGATGAGTAGCAAGCAGTTACCAAAATCGGGTTTATGTCCCAAGGTAGCATTTGACTGCTGCTGCCACCTGTCACGTTTGAGTCTGTCTCATTTCCCATTCCATTTTGAACACACACAAACGTGTAGGAGCTCTCTGCCCCTCCTTCCCTGTTCCCCTGTTTTTTCTGGCTCTGCTCAAGCTGTCGAGCATGAAGAGCATCCTGGGTTGCTCAGGAACTTCAGACAAGGGCAGGCAAGATAAAGGGGAGATACCTATCTGGACTTAAAGGAAACTACCTCAACTGCCTTTCCTAAGAGCAACATCTTAAAGCAAACAGCTTTTTATACTGTGAACTTGTGGTTATAGTGTCCTAAGTTACTGTCTGTTGACAGATTTAAACTGCTCAGGGCTTGATATATTTGAGATAATACTTGTAAATCTTCACAGAGTTGTTTCAGGAAATATGATTTGGAACATACACATCAAGTCTTACATAAAACAGTGATAGATGAGAACAAAACAAAGACAAATTCCATGTTTGTTAAGAGAAAACAATGTTACAACATAGAAGCTATAATGATGATTAAACAGCAAAAGAGCTTTCAGAAATGTGTCACAGGAAAAAGTTATGTTAATTCAGTGTTTTGTAAAAATAATGTACTTGTTATCACTTCAACCTGCATCAGGCAGTCACACAGTGTTGCAACAACTGCTTTGTCATGAGTGCATTAAACCCCTATGATTCCCAAGTTTATTTGCTGTTCTACCTAGTAGGTATCACACTGCTTTATGGCACAGACGTTTTAAAGCCTAGCAGCTCCTTCATTTGCAGTGTTTGGGAATTAAGCTTAGCCCTTCACAAGATTACTGTTCTTTAAAATTGAAAAAGCAGAAATCATCCCTTAAAGAAAGCAGAATGCTTAGCAAGACAGAAAAGCCAGTGTCAGGTTCTGCAAGTGCTTCTATCAGATTGGTTTTTTCTTTGTATTTACATGGGTTTTTTTTTATTATTATCATGTCCTTTTGAAGTGTTATGCATAAGGTAGAGATGTTCTCTTGTTAGGCAGATTTTAGTCATCAAGTTTCAGAGCTTAGAATACAGTCATGTCTTGGCTACCCTTGCTGGAACTGTGCACTTCTTTAAAGTGCTTATTTTTATATATGCCAAGGATTAGATATAGAAGCTCTCTTACTGTAAGTTAGCAGTCTTCCAGAATTATGAATGTGCTAATGTCATCTTTGTTGTATTTTATTACTTTTTTAAGCTGTCCTAACTTTTAAAAAGCAGTTGGCTTCAGTACTTAAGAAAATGTTTACATCAGAGCAATAGGTAAAGAGGACTTCACAGGGCACTGATCTGTGCCACTTATGCTGTATTTCGTGCTTCTGGCAGGTATTGATCATAAAAGATCTAAAATAAGTACTAAGAGCTGTCCTTGTTGCAGAGAACATATTGGATTCCAGTCTGTAAAATTAAATTTCCATTCCAAGGAGAGGATGATTAATCAACATGGAGAGCTTAATAAGAGCAGTGCCTGCCTTCCTACTGAAACCATCTCTATCTCTTCCCTCTATGATCAGTAATGTAAATGTGGTTTGACCTCCTGTTCTATGATGCTCTAGTAATTTTCTGACTAGGTGAGGAAGTACTTTTGTTCTTAGAAAGTTTCTTTTCTAGGAACTTTCTATGCACCAAGCATCATCATCTGAACTGCTGCTGTCTTTTCAAGCCCTGTGGTTGGCTTTGTCGTAAACCAAATGTAAATGCTAATGTTGGATATGAGAACAGTAGGGCTGAATGGTCTGAAGTGTTGTCACGTGCACAGCACTGCACCTCATATAATTTATGGCCAGGGGAAAGGAGACTAATTCTGTGTCACCAGAATTTGTGGTAAATAACTTCTCTTAAGGTTTCTAAAGCAGGTGAGTAGACTGTAATGTAAATAAATACCTGCCAGCCCTCCTTGGTGTAAGTGCTGTTGGTATTGCCAGACATAGCCCAAACTTATGAACATTTTCAGATAGGAAGCAAAAAATTAAATTCATTTAAGCTCTTTTATTTCTAAAGAATGAATACTTCCAGACTCAGAAGTATTTCCCAAACCTAGAAAGCTCTTGGTGTGGTATCAAATTGTATTCAAGATACCAGCAGTTACGGGTGTGTCCTTGTCACTTATTCTTGTTGCTGCTCTAACATTTATCCTTTGTCTCCATTCCAGTTTCCCTTCCCTGTGTCATTGTTCAAGCCTCTGTATGATTTCTGGCTGTGTTTCCCTCTAGTAAGGTCTGGCAGGAAAGGACGCCGGCGGGTGTTTAGTCTGTCGGAGGCTGACAGTCACGGTGGACACTGGGTTTAGGCCTTCCAGCAGCAGCTGCAGCAGAAACTCCCGCAATACCCACTCAGGCAGGTTCCTCCATAAGCCTTCACAAGCCCATAATACTCAATAGAACATATTTGCTTTCCATGCTGACAGCAATGACAGTGAGGTAGGAAACTGAAGAAAGCATCGTGATATTTGTCTCTACATTTTGTTTTGGGAGAATTGTAAAGCAATAATGAGCTGTTTCTGAAAGCCTTGTCTGCAGCTTCTCCCATGTCTCTGGGCTCTCTTGCCAGAGGTGGAAATTGTGCTATCAAGCCTCCAGCTTCAATGCAGCCATGTCTTCATATGCACAGGGCAGCCCTGGCTGTAGTGAAATTTAGTAAGGACAGGCTCCTGAATGGACTGTAATGCAGGCCCTTGGCCAGCAGCAAGCAATCTATTTATAGTGCAGGTAAAATGGACAGGCATTCAGCATAAGACTGTCCATGGACTCTGATGGCACAAGCTTAATATTTCTGTGATCATCAAGCTCTGGCAGATGACTCTATGGACTATTTAATTGTCCCCACCTGAGGAGGTGAGGACGGGGAGCAAAAAAGTATGGAAATACACTTCAGATGACCTTTGTTATATAATCTATTTTAACTTGTATCTAATTAATTTCTTTTGTTATTATCATGGCATGAAGATACTTTATTCTGCTAATATTATATAAACACATTTTTCCATCTTTATAGATTTAATTTGCAATGTTTTGCTTAATGTCTTGTAATTTGTATTTTTGTTACTTTTTCATAGTATGTTGCCTGTACCAGCTTAGGACACTTCCCTGTGGGTGATATTCATTCTCTCCTTTTTCTGTTCTTTTCTATCTTCTCACACAATAATCCTTCTTAGCACAAGTTAATATACCAGAAGTTGAGTGTTCTCATTGGGATTTTTTTGCTCTAATGATAGTCTTGGTAGCATTAAAGAAGTGCTGAAAAACATGTAAGGCTGCTGAAAGCTCTGCATCCAAAGAGAGCTACTAATATTCCAGAACTTGCAAAATTACTGTACTTGTGTTTAATAAGTACAATAAGTTTGGAGGTATGAAAGGCGGTTTGTTAGAACTCAGTGTTAAGATCAGACCATTTTAAGAAACTGACTTCACTCTGCCTGGTTTTGTTGAAGGTCTGGTTTGTGTTTTGTGCCAGAGCATTCTTGCTTATATGTGGAGACCGAGGAGAGATAAATAGAAATGCTGTTTTCTAGTATTAGGTGATAACCTTTTGATATTTAAGAGTGACTAGTGGTTTTATTCAGGGAAGAATTAAAAAATTTTTTTTTCTTTCTATCAAAAAGTCAAACTGAAACAAATTGTTGTGAGTTTGAGTTTTTTGAAAGCCAGTTAGTATTTTTATATGCAGTATAAAGGGAAATTCCAGATAATGGGTAGAGAAATTAATCTGTAAACATGCTGGGTACATGAAACTCTTTAGGAACAAGAGCTTGGTACCTGCTTAGAGACAGACATTCTTGTGAGCTCTAGACCATGTTCAGAATTCTCCCTCCTCCACCCCTTTGTGTGCTGGGATTTGCTTTCTGGTCATTTTGGCAGGCATGCCCTCCCTGGGTTACAGCAATGGGCCACTGTTCCCTGAAATACAGTGCCAGGGTGATGGAATGGGGGCTGGCAGTGACTAAGAACAGAATGAAATGAGAGGAGAGAGAGATCAGCTTCTAGCAGTAGTAGACAAAAGCTGCAGGGAAGCAGAGGAGAGCTCTAATCTTGTATTCTCTACAAATGCTGCCACTGAAATACTGGGCAGTATGTTCTGCTTACATTCTTTGATATTTTTATCTTTATTCTAATTTTTTTTGAGACTTTTGAGTAGAAAGCTTGGACTTGTTAACTCCAGATACTTTTTTTTATGGAGACTTTTTTCCAAATACTTTTTGTTCGTGGCATTAGGAAGGGAGTCACTTTAGCATTAACTTAGAACCTACCTGGGAGGATTTGGGGACAATCCAGCATAACAAAAGAATACATATCTTTCATGATTTCAGTAAATGCAAGTATTAAGAAAATACATTGATATCTATTGGGAGAGGGGAAGGAATGATTTAAGAAATGAGGTGCACATTCAGAAGTTAAATAGAACTGCAATAGAAATGTGCTGTATATAACATTCTGAGCAGAATGCCACTGATTGATAATACTTTACTTACCAGAATGCCTCAGGTTTCTGAATCCTGAATTTTGGTGAATATTCATGCTGTAGTGTAAGATGAAAAATTATCTTGGCAAAGAATGTAAGATTTTATAAATTCAAAAAGCAGAGACTCACTGTTCTGTGCATACTGAAGTGTTAGTGTTTAGCTTGGAATTCAGAGAAATAAGGTTGTATTTCATTGTTCTGGCAGTTCATTTTCCATGTGATTCTTTCATCTCTTCCTCTGTTATCAGTTGCTACATTCTCACTAAAGCTTCTTGACAGCTAAAAAGAATCTGTAGGGTTACTTTGAATCTGTCCATATATTTCAAAAATAACCACTGATGTCCCTTTTATTTCAAAGAAGATTTTTTTACCATCTATAAATCTTGTTTTTATTAAAGCGAGAAGGTTTAGCCAGCAATTCAGCACTAAGTACATCTGAATGGTTTCTGAAGTGAGAATACACCATTGTTGGGGGTTATCTTACCAGAAAGGTAAAAAAAATCCAACAATCTCAGTGTTACCCACTGATACCTTACTGATACCCATTCCATTCTCTGCTTTGTTTTTCTTTTTTTTTCTTTTTTGTTTTGTCTTATGTTCATGCTTTCTGTTCTTTTCCAGGACTAATTGGGATCATATTGAAACGGAAATATATTTAAGGTCACTGTGTATTAAAACCATAACCTAGTTCCTAGCTTCTGTATTCACTACATTGCCTTGTAGACTTTTCTGCAGATGCCTGTACATTTGAACACATGCTGTTTCTTACAAAAGCTTTAAAAGTGGTGTGTCTTGAAGCTGGATACCTGTTACTTTAATGGCATCTATTATTGTAGTCTGAAAAGGAAAAAAACCTGACTTTTCTGAGCATACTTGCTCATCCAAGGCTGTATCACTTCATCCCCTCCATTCCCCCTCCATCCTGACCCAAATGAACAGCTTGCTTGACAGTCCACTGGGATTTTTAGGGGGAAAGGACAGTACAAATAGCTATTAATGCTGGAGGGTTTTTTCATCATGTGGGAAGGTGCAGTAGTGTATCAGTGTTCTGTAGCATTAATGTTTATTCTCAGTTTTATCAGTGTTGGATGCTCCATGCTTAGGAGGACACAACCCCCATGTCTCACAAGGCTGTGTAAAACAGGCCTCTTTGCACCACTTTTCAGTTGCAGTAAGGACATTTTCCTCCTTCCTCTTCTGCTGTAATTCTCCTTCCCGTAGTTGAGGTGTCGCTTAAATGTCAATTTGGAGGATGAATTGAGAGAATAACTTCCAAATTTTTGTAAGAAACAGGCCACCTTTGGGAAAAGCTGGCTGTGGAGTGGTTCTTCAGCTTTTTCTTTTATTTCTAAAGATCTTCCTGGTTTGGGGTAGTGGTTCATTTTAGTTCATACTAAATACTGGAGAGGTTTTCTTTCCCTCAGTTTCCTCTCTCTTAAGAATATTTCTAATATTGCTACATATTCTAATACTAAATGTATATAATTGTCTGGTTGCTAATTCAAACAGAATCCTGCTGGCATTTCAAGTTATGCCTTTATAATATTTTGGGTTTTTTCTACTTACTAAAAAGTGAATGTGAAAGCATAGTGCTTCACAGAACTGCATTTTCCACCTAATTATTCTTGAACAGTTATGAATAATGGTATATTGTTAGGCTTAATGTACATATTGACTTGAATATTGATTGTTCTTGGTATTTTCTTTTCTCAGATGATGCTTCAGCTCCAGATCAGCCTCTGATGGCCAGTTCCGGTCAGACGATGGTGACTGATGAAACTCTTTTAGCTGTCTCAAAGTCCAGCAAAAATGCTGTAAAAATTAGTGACATAGAAACAGCTAACCTGTCTCCCAGCCTGATTCCTGCACAGCAGCCCACAATATCCTTAATCACAGATGACAACACGGACACGCTGAGCGTGGAGTCGCTCACACTGGTGCCGCCAGTTGATCCACACAGCATTCGAACATTCAGCTGCATCCCTCAGGCCTCTTTGCAGACTGAAGTTGAAGCTGACAAGATAAAAGAGGTAGGGGAAGAATGTTCTGACTGAAGCCACCATGCAGACTGTAATAAACAGTGAAGGAAGAGCAATCAAATTGTGATTTGTTTTTTCTCTGGGAGTGCAGATACTTCTGGAGGCTGAGAGGCCTCGGGTCCGCACAAGGGGACCAACTGATGACAGAGAATGTCAGCAGCTTTTAGAGCCAACATTGGATTCTCAGCGTATCTGAACTGGAGAGGAGAGAAAAACCCCAAACTTTTGAATCTGGACTGGTTCTTTCCTACCAATTTCTGTTATACAAGAACGTGAACATATTTCAGAGGACCTACTACCTTTCTAATAGGTACTAATTAATTGTACAAGGTCTACAGTATTACAACAAAGTGAAGAGATTTTTGGAAACCCAGCTTCATGGTACTGCATTATTACGTCTCTGAAACAGGAGACATGCCACTGACCAGAAAAAATTATATATTGTAGGACAGAGGTAACACTTCCATTTGAGTCAGGGTGTGTTTTTTCAATTTGGGGTTTGGTTTGGGGTTTTTTTGTGGAGGAGGGTTTTTGGGGTTTTATTTGGTTTTTCTGTTTGGTTGGTTTTGTTTTTTAATCCTGATCTTGTTTATCTTTTGGAGGTCTGCACAATACCAGCAGGCTTGCCCACTTTTCAGTATTGTCTTTGTAGGACTCCAGATGTCAATATTGTGTTTTCCCTATGTAATATTTATTTCAAGGCTTGATTTAAAGTTGATACAATGCTTGTTCAAATTAACATAAGGGATTTTTGAGACTACGTTAGTCTTTGCTTAGCCAGCTAGAGAAGAATGTAAAATATTTTAAAAGATTGCTGTAGCTTGTTTGTTCACTTCTGACAGTCAGATTGCCACACATCTGAGGAATGGTGATATCCCTGCAACTGGAAGACAACTTCAAGAACAGACAGAAGCAGTTTTACTCTAAAGAGATTTTTGACATTTTTCATAGTCATGTAGGAAGAAGGTCACCATATCTAACTGATAATTCCTTTGCAAGTCTGAACTCGAAAGGTATTGTGTAATTTCTTTTTCATGTCTGGGATGATATCCCAGTTAAACAACATTGCTGCGTAAAAGGGATTCTGAGTTAACATTACTTTCTAGATCCTGACACCAAGTTGACAGAAAGCAGTTAGGTGTTGATTAAAGTTTGGAATGTTCTTTGCTGATTTGATACATAATTTAACATGAATAGAGTTTAAAATTTTTCATCAATTTCAAGTAAGTTAAATTATTAGCAAAATGAGCAGGTTGTCATTGCTGGTCTGTTCATAACACTGAGTTGGCAGTTCCTCAAAGAAGGAGGACTGCTGTTTACTTGCTATTGATTTCAGTCACCACTGCAATCTGTTCCCTCATTCTGTCTCTACTAGCATTGAGTTCTTATCAAAGAGGTCAATCTGAAAAACTTACCAATTCCCAGTTGCTTATCATACCTCTTCCTGGCTGTCATAGGGAATGCTTGAAGTGATGTTTCAATGGTACTTATATGTATGAGATTGACTAATTCACAGGTGCCACTTTGCTCACTTCTTCTAGCTTCTCCTTCACAGAATAATTTGATCTTTGCCAACCAGGTGGATGACATGTCTGCTACTGAATGCCAGTAATTTTTTTCCTCTTACTAACTTGTTTGTGCAGTTTTGTTGGTTTCTGTTGTTCTGTGACTTCTACTATCTCTCAAATTGAATTAATTGTTAGTCTGACCATTCCAGAGTGGCCCAAACTCTAAATGAACTCAGTTAGGTGTCCTCAGCACTGCAATGGATTTTGTGTAAAAATTTGACATTGCTGGAATAAGAGCCTACTAATTAAGTATTTTGGTCTCATGCTTAGGGTGAATTTGCACTCATGCAGTCACTGTTGCAGCTAATGTGCATGTACCTGAACGAGCCTAGACATCAGCAGCAATTTGGGCACAAGGACTACATGAATTTTTTTTATCTGAACTGGTTGCAATCTGGACTTTCTCTAGAATGTTGCAGCATTATACTGTAGTCTCAGTAATATTCTGAAGACCCTTACAAAAAATGCCTTACTTAATTTGAAATCATTTTATGTTAGTTGTTAACCTTAAATTCTTGACCTAGATTACACAAAATGCCACTGTGCAGGCTGAGTTCCCTTAAATAGAATTCATTTTAGACAGGAAAACCTTGGTCTTTATCTTATTTCAGATTCAGTTCTAGCAAGATTAGACCCATGCACGAGGAGTCTCTTCAGTGCACAAGCATAGTCTCACCCCTGGGCTGCACTGCACAAGAAATGGAGCAAAGGGGAAGAAAGATGACTTTGTGCTTTTCATTACTTTTGAGTGGCTTTTAAATTTCCTGATCAGTTGTCTAATGAGAGCTTCACAGGAAATGACTGACATAGATACTATTATTAGGGAAGTAGAAGACTGCTGTGGAGTCTGCTGCTGGCACAGGCTTGCCCTGCTCGAGAGGTGGTCAGCTGGGGTATTTTCTAGCAGCTCTGTCCAAAACTCTGCAAAAAATGGAATTACAGTAGGAAAGCTGTGACTGCATCAGCTTTACCAACATTGGGTTGTTGCATAAACGCTGCAGCTGACCCTAAACACAGACCCTAAATCTGAGTCAGATTTCTGACTTTGCCTGTGATATTAAGGCATATGTGTCTAACGTTTGTACTTCATGCTGCATTAGACTTCAGAGTGCAAAACTCTGGAGATGCCAAAATAATCTGCCACTGGCAACTTTTAAGTTCTTCAAGTACAGAGTTACTTATTTACAATTCCTGGAAGGGTGTTTTATCTCTTCCTTGTCAAAAAGTCTTAAAGGCTATTTCCTTATCTTCCTTTCACTGTAAAAAGGAAATTCACCTGGGCACTGCTCTTTTATTATCTATAAGTCTTTGGTGCAGTTCTCCTGTGCTTGCCTGCTGTGTTGTTCTCATTAGCACGTCAGCCACAAAAAAAACATTGCTGTGAGTCAGTGTAACATCACTCCCTCTAACCAAATCCAAATGGCAAATTGCAAATGAAAGCAGCAATTAAACAACTGGTCATTTGAAAGCCTCACTATTTCAGTGAAATACTGCAGAGGGAGGTAGAATCACTGTTAATATAGCAATGTTTCAGAGCAAAATGTCAAAATTCTGGAGATATGCTAAATTCTCTGTTTATTCTTAGAGGCTGTGCCTATCTTCAGCCATGTTCTATCAATATAACATAGTTCTATTCTTCTCTTCCTTTTGTGAAGCCAAAGAAGCCAGGGCATACTGAATGTTATGTTGTTATTTTATGGTTGGTGTGTCTTATTTTAGCAAATTTTACCAAACTATTACTTGTTGAGCTGTGTGTTGCCTTCACTGTTTGGTCTCACTTCTTGCTGGTCCCCTTTGCTTTTCTGTCATGCAGTGTAGAGCAAAGAGGTAGTTGAGCTTTTCATTTGTGAAGTAAGTATGGCAGCAGACGTGGTAATTTGGTAAAGAAAGGGAGGGGGGAAGCGCCAGTGCCCAGTTCTGATGTCTGCTTCACTATGTGAGTAATCCTTGTAGTGTAGAACTTGGATGGAAAACTCAGTTGTTTTGCAGAAATTCTTTGATACAGAATGAAACCAAAGGTGAAGCTTCCTTTCACAAGCTGTGTGCATTAAACCAAATTCATTAGAAATGTGATCACTATATTAGTACTAAAAGCTCTGTTTTGTCTGTGAAGTCGTGAATTATATAATCTGTAAGGACTGAGCTCATTTGTATTCTCCACTGCTAAGTCATGATAAACTAAAATTCTGATTACTCTTCCTTAAATTAAGCTGAGCTTAAAAAAGAAAAGATATAAAGTCACACCTGCTGAAGAAGCTCCTCAATAGTCTTCATTTTACAACGCAGTTGGAATTTTTGCTTGAAGCCACTTGGAAACATTGGGAATACCTTCCAGAGTTCATTTATTCTTTTGCAATATTGTTGCTAAAGGACAGACAGGTATGTGGCATTTAAAAAAATCTTTTTCCATATCCAGAATTTCAGACTTTGTATTCAGAGTTTAAGTCAGTGAGACAGAACACAGGAGGAAATAAGGTTCCTTCCTGGATTTGAAGTATTTTGGTTTGTAGAATTTGAAAAGTGAGAGTTAAAATAGTTTGTTTATGGCAAAATATAGCATCTTCAGGATTAAATTACTGTGATTTTATTTCCTAACTAAGCTGTAAGATATGAGTGACTGCAATTTCCACACTTACTGCAATTGTCTTTGGGTGATGGCTTCAAGCAATGCAGGAATTCAGTAATTGCCCTGGAATTGAGTGTCATTTCACTAGCAGTAAAGTAAACTTTATGCTTGAAGACATAGGTAAGCTATTAGACAAGCAGATCAAACTGTGTGTGTAAGGATGAAGCTGCTTCATAAAAGTAAACACTTCACTCACGTGGTGCTGTCACGCTCTGGTGTAATCAGTCACTTCACTGCACAGTACAGGGAGCTCCAGGAGCAGTGGCACTGACTACCAGGGACTAGTAGACAAAAACCCCCCACCAGACTAAACATTCTGCTGTTGTCTCCACTAACCAGCTGAAGTTAAATTGCTTTTATAATAACATTGCCCAGGCAGGCAGCTGCTGTCTGGGAAAATCAGTGGTTTAGTCCTGTAGGTGAATCAGAGATCTGTAGCTGGGGGCAGGGAGATCGAAGCCTTTTGCCTTCAAGATAATTAGTCTCCTACTTTCAGACAGCCTAATGTAGCCACCTAAATATAAGTTGAAAATTCTTATCTTAACTGCTACTGTCCCTTTTCTTGAAAGAGTTTTCTGGTTTGTCCCTGCTTCACCACCACTGGATATCACTCACCTGGGCACTGCTCTTCTGTTATCTAGCAATCTTTGGGGTAGTTCTCCTGTGTTTGCCTGCTGTGTTTCTCTTGACCTTTCCCAGCATTTGCAGCATGAATCAGAAACAAATGGAATAACTCTTCCCATCTCCTATTGGATTCTGAAAAGCAGGTGGTGATCCAAGCAGGGCTTGCTAGGGTGAGATGTTTTTAGGGGTTGGGAGGGGGGAAGTGCTTAGGGGTTTTCTGCTGCTCAGGACTTGAGCAGCAGCAAAGACATAGGAGATGCAGTTCTTGACTGAGTCTCAAACAGAGGGTTCTTTCATATGGAAACATATTTTTATATTATATTTGTACAGAATTTTCCCTATTTTGATCTCCCAACATTTTTAGATTTGTGTGTTGCTCAGATTTGATTTCTTTTGCAAGTTGTTGTATATTTTGTGTTTGTTGATGTATTATAAAGATAAAGCTAAATTTTGTTTGTCTAATAAATGTGCACTGTGGTGGTACCTGGTTTATTGTTTTGCTGACTTGAATTCATTGGTTCTTAATATGAAAAGGAAAAACTTGTGTTGCTGGGACTGTCTTGTTAGCATCAATAAATGTGTGGAGTGCATTTATTTTATAAGTAACTAAATGGGGCTTAAGCAGGTAATGACTAAAAATACTTGATAACAAAAGTTAAAGTTAAGGTTCAGACTTGTTCACAGGATTCTTTTAAGAACATAATCTGTAGATTCATGAGATTTTTTACCTTGTTCCCCATTACTTTCAGTTATGGATACTCATAGTAAAGTGAGTTAAGGACAAATAGTAATTGCAATCTGATAATTTCAGTATGTGTGAGATGATCTGAAGGTTAGTGTTTGGGTGTATTTAGGGACTAACTGTGGAAGAAATATTTACAACGAACATGAAGATAACTTTTTTTAAAGATTGAGAATAAATTCAAGTGTGCAGTTTTATAGACTGTTCCAATGTCTAGGAGCTTTGTTTTGCCCAGGGACAGCACTGAATATACACTGTCACAACTTCAGGAAACCCGCTGGAAGCATTACAAACTTTAGAAGATAACTTTAGGCATCTCCACTTGTTGAATAGCTGTGTTGATATTTTTGTTGCAAACTTTTTCCTTCATTTTTAGATGTTTTGTAAGTTTGATTGTTTTCAGTGCAAAGAAGGAGAAACGTATTTTTCTAGAAGAATGAATGTACCTGGGATTTAAGCACTACAAAAAACATTTAATTAACATGAAGGACTGTCTTCCTATGAAATATATTTCAAAATAATTATATCTGAAATGTAGTTCATTGGAGGAAAAAAAAGTCCTGAACATGCACTTACATTTACATGGAAAAAAGCCCAAACACGGTGTGAATTGAATTCTGAAATGTCTTTCTACAGGCAATAAGTATTAATTATTTAATGTAAGTTATGTTAGACATTTGCAGTAAATGTGATATTATCGTATGTTAATTTAAAGAGCAATGTAACTGTCTAGAAAGGGAGTGAAATTAGACAGTATTGCTGTATGTTTCTGAAATCCAGATTTCTATAGGTGAGTCTGTGTTTGCTGGCATTGATCATTTATGGTGGCTGTTGAAAATTTGGATAAGAACAAGGAATAGACCTTTCTTTGTAAATGGAACTTGGCAATAAAAATTGTGTTACTAAGAAAACTTCCTTCCCTTTCATGTTCTGTTGCTGCATTTGATGCACAAGTACATCCAAATGCAGTGAAAGGCAAAATTTGCAGAACCTTGCTTTTATTTAGAAGAATGTTGTGCATATGTCAATCTCAAGCATTTTCATCTTTAAGCCAGGGTAATTTGCACTGTGTATGCAGCAAAGACACACCGGGGGAGGGAGCAGAAACAAGGCTGGAAGAGCAATGGAAAGCAGATGAGACCAAGGGTTAAGAGTGGCTGGGCAACATCTAAAACATCTGTGAACAGCGTTGAAAGTGCCTGTCATGTGTGATTTCTTCCCCAAATACATCCTTTTGCCCTCTGCCTCTTCCTCTGGTGTATGTTGCCAGTTCGGTACATGGATTAAATCCAACCAAGTTATTAGTTAGGTTCTTGTGAATGAGCCTCTACATCTATAGGAATTCATCACAGTCAGTGTACATTCCTTGGGAGATGTTATTTCTCAAAACAGTCACTGTTCCAGAAGCTTGAGATCTTTTGAAATAAGTTGAGTGCTCTTGCCAATCCTCAGACACTCAACTCTACAAAGCTGGGAAGTGGTGTGCTTGTTGAATGGAAAATACTGATCTCATAATTCCATTCTCACTGTCTTGTCCCCAAATAAAGGTTTAGATTTCACACAGGCCACAGTAAATTTTTTGGCCTCTTTGGATGACTGATAAGGACAGATATTTGGGCTCTGTTTCTTAGTTCCACATCATTTTTCTCAGCTGTAGTATGGAATAAACATAGTGACAGCAGAAACCAAGCTGTTATTTTACTATAGAAAAAAAGTTGTCTTTAGGTTAATTGGATGAAGACATCATTGTGTAAATTTGTCCTCACTTAGGGGTCATTTATTTGAAGTACATTTAAGCAGCTGCTTGAAACTGCATGCTGATGGACCAGTGCCTTGAGAAGGGAGATAGCCAGCCAGGGTCACCACTACAGAGATGCTGAAAGCTGGCTTTGCCTCAGCAGCCAGAGCTACCAGAGATAGAAAAAGGATTTTCTGAAGGAGGAGAGAGGCAGAACCACCATAATGTCTCAGGAAAAAGGATTTCTAGTCTGCAGAGGGAGGTGGGGTCAGCAAAGGGTGAAAATAGTCTCGTTCTTCCTAATAGCTAATTCGAGGGACAAGGGAAAAGAAATGTCATTTTGTAGTATTTTATATGTAATCATGGCCTCTGCTCAGGAGATCAGTTACTTAACTGATACTACAAAAAGCACATCACCAGTAAGAATATCAGGTATAACTGTCCATAACTACACTTGTGTTCAAGTCTTGCTCTTTCTACATCACCCTATTATCCTATCAAACCCAGCTGCTGATGTGAGAAGGGCGTAGTTTAATTCCAGAGTTCTTGGGAACAAGATATGAGCAGCTTTGCTTTGCTGCTTCTCCACCATGCAGTTCACTTGAATTTGCTTATCACAGTTTATCAGCTTCAAGGCTTTCCTGCGAAAGTGCTGTTGGTAACCACTGTCTGTTAGATAACTTGTCGTTCTTACGTAGCTGCCAAAGTGCTTTGGAGGGAGATAGGGCTCGCTCAACTCACTAAATTTTGGTTGAAACAGGTCTTGCAAGCTTCTTTGAGAGTTTCTGAACAGATCTTCAGATGAGCTGTTTTTTGAGGGAGGGATTTGTGTCAAATTTTGTCAAACCACAGATCTCTGAAGAACAGTCTTGGAGCTAAGCTTCCTCTGTTTTGTCTGAATCTGAAAAGAAAACCAGACCTGTTATGGGAAATCAGAGCTGCCTTTTCTCTCGCTGTGCTTAGATCAGCTCCCACTGCACGGTGTGTGTTACGCTGCTATCAGCAAGCTTCACCTGTGCTTTAGCTTAACAGGACATTGGATAGGTCCTTCCTGAGTTCACCCTTTTTAAACAGGTTTACATCTAAGTTAGTGGTGCGCTTGGGAAGCTTAGTTCACGCTTGTAAAGTGCTTTGACGTTGATGTTAAGCATTAATCATTTTATTACCTTGTCATAAAAAAATATCCTTAAAAGCATCATTCCTGTCTTACTGCTTGCACCAGTTAACATAGTTCCTGCTAAATACCTGTAATTTTCAAAGCAAATAACTTTGGGGTTTTTGTTTGCACCATATCTCTCAGTCATTTGAACAACTTCAAAATCATAAGAAAACAAGTCTTTCCTCCTAGTATCTAGGAATGTTTGATTTAAGATTTGATCATAATTTGCAGTGGTTTACTATTGTTCAGAATCATTAGTTCACAGGAATGGGTTTGTTTGAAAAGCCTGGTTTCTTTTAAATTTAGGAAAAAGAAAAGGAAGAGGAAAAAATCACCATATTTAAAACCTTTTCAATCTTTCCTGCTTCATAGTAATGATAGTAAGGAAGTGATTAATCCTCTTAGAAATCAAATTGCATATGAGTCAGTCTTAGGATGTTGAAATTTTTTAAGTGTCTTTATAAACAGATATGATATAGGCTAAAAGAAACATGAAACTTAAGAAAGAGAAAGAAATTCCTAAGAAAAGCAAAAATGTGTGAGGAGTTTGCCTTCAATTTAACCATAGCAGTATGATGTACAGACCACCTCTTCAAAAGCTTCAGTTGCACAATTATTTGGAGAAAAAAAAATTGCAAGAATGGCACCATTTAAGACATGATCATAAAATGCCGAGTCACTACAAAGGAGCATGGGAACACTTCTCATCTGCTTCAGTGGCAGCCAGGTGTCTTACCTGAAACTGATGGCAAGTGTAATCTGAAATAATGTGGAGGGGTTGGTGTAGGTGAGTAGATGTTCCCTTTTCCCAATCTGAGTTGGGACCATGACAAACTCTCCTCCTTTGCTCTGTTAGAGGGATGTGTTACGTCTTGGTAGTCATGAAGAAATCCTTAACTGCTTGAAAGTTATCAGTTACAGCACTGAGAACAAGGTATCTGTGAGCCTAAGAACCTCCAGCAAAGGTCGAATACAGTATAGGACTGTTCATTGGAATAACTGAACAATCCCACTTGGGCAGTCTTTGCACAGAGTATCTGTCAAAGGCCATGGGAAGCTTGGCTTTGGTACATTTTTTTATGTGGAGCCTGTTGTACTAGAAAAAGATTTATCAGGAACTAGCTGAGAACAACTGTAGTGGGAATAAAAAGTCTGTATGCAGAAAGAAATAGAGAATTCCTTCTAAAGGTTTTTTTAGATATCCCAAAATGAAGAACCAGAAGTGGCCAGCAGTCGAGGTCCTATGAGGCATTACAATGAGACCTAATCAAGTCACACTCATTAAGTATTTCTTACAACAATAAATTAACCATTACCTGAGTGAATGAAGGGAATGTATCTGAGAGAAACTAGTCTGTTGATTTCTCAGTATTTTCAAGACAACAAATGCAGAAGTCACCGCAACCTGGTGCTAGAATGTACCTTTGTTGGCAGGATTTCCTCAGCTCCCTGGTTGATAATGTACCATTTATTCTGGAAACTGAAATTTCTGGGTAGTCCTGTGACTAACTTTTTTAAAATGAAACACTTAATGAGGTATTCTTTCTTAATAGTTTACTGACACAGAGCTGGGTAACCAGAAGTTGATTCAAGAACTTCTCATTCCCCACCATAATATGTCATAGATGTCCGTGCTCATACTGAAAATGCCATAAAAAAAACAGATGTGAATTGAGTCAAACCCTATTACAATGAGTTTGCAGTGTGTAGGGATGACTTGTATGTAGGGTTGGGTATGTGACTCACGTGCAAGGCAGTGGCATTGTTTCTGTTCTAAAGATAAGGAAAGCATATCCCAGGCTGATAGCTCAGAGCTGTACATGAAGTCTGTGAATGACTCAAGAACTGAACACAAAGTAACTGCCTTTACTGATGGCTGGTTTGAATTTCCAGTGGCAAGAGAGATTACATGCAATATCTGATCTTAAAATACATCTTCTAGACCAAATCTTTTTTCTAGTGTGTATGAGGAAACTTTTCCATGTAATGCTAGTCCTCAGAATAATACAATTACTAAATAGGTGTTTTAAGAAAAGTAATAGGACAAACTCAGAATGATTGTTCAGCCAATCTGGATAAGAATCATCTGGAATATTGCCTCAGCTGTCAATAAGAATTGATAAAAGAGCAGTTTCCCATGGTTTGGTTAGATATGAACTATCTAAACCAACAAATTTTTGGGGACATTCAATGAACAAACTCTGATTTCAAGTTTTTTGATAAGAGAAAATGGGAATGAAAAAACTGTATTTCAGATCTTTTAATGGGACTATTTAATTCATAAGTGCATTTCCATGCAAGCCTTTTATAGCCAGAATTACTAGAAATCTTGCAAGAAGTTACCTCTGCTGTCCAAGCAAGCACAGACACAAGCTGTCTCTCAGAGTACAGCAGGATGCACTTTTCCTCTGAGGAGCCATTTCAGGGGAAAGGCCGCAGACAGGCAGATACAGTGCTGACTAGGGATTTGTCAGTGTTAGCTCTTGTTATTCTGCTTTAGCCAGGAGCTGTGATGTTTCTGAATTGCTTCTAGAT
The DNA here is from genome assembly GCA_013399225.1 of Rhipidura dahli. Lineage (NCBI taxonomy): Eukaryota > Metazoa > Chordata > Aves > Passeriformes > Rhipiduridae > Rhipidura > Rhipidura dahli. Next base: position 299,918 of record VXAC01000005.1, read on the forward strand.
TAAGGAAACAATAGGAAAGAAAACCACAGTATTTCCCAACTCTCAGAAATAAAGTTCCCCAAACAGGCAGTTTCCAGACATTGCAGTGCAAATGCTCTGCCTTTGCCATGTTTGAGATACAGCCCAGGCTTGAGCTCTCGGGCAGTTCTTAGTTTACCATTGCAATGTTTCTGTTGTTTTGTTTTGGATTGTTTTGTCTCGGTGTAAGAAAGAAAACTTAAAAACATAATCCATCCCACCTAAAAACAGAAAGCTGTGACATACTTCCACAAGTATGAGCTGGCTTTTGTAAAGATACTCTTGTGCACTGGGCTTTAGATGTGCAGCTGTACCCAGCTTCAGTCTGCCTGGAAAAGGAAACTTGTACCTCTTCACTCAGACACTCCTTTGCAAGAGCAAGCCAGTGTTTGGCCCGTGGTGTGGGGGGTTCATTTTGGAGCAATTCCTGATCTGTGCATGGTAACATTTCCATGTAAGATGTTTTATTTTTAGGTGCTTGCATTGCAGCAAGGAAGAGGCATCTTGAATTGTACTACTTACCATGCCAGGAAACTCCCGGACTTTTCTGCTGTCTCTTAGGTCCTGTAATCACTGGGGCTATAAGCAAGATTACCTGTCAGCTACAGAGCTTAGAAACTTCAGAATCAAAGCCTAAGTGTGTACTTTGCACTTTTACTCACAGGACCTAAGTATGTAAAAAAGTACTTTGCTGTCTCTTTTCCTTCACTGAGGATTTGTTGCCTGCCAGAAAGCAGCATATTTGGAGTTGTCCAGGCATTACTGGAACTGCAGAATCACATTACTGCTTCCATGGTATGGTTGCTGGCCTCCAATGTAAGATCCAGGTGTAAGAATTTTGTGGGAACATTAATTTCAACAATTTTATTAATAGAGAATTTATTTGTGTTTATATTACAGAATAGCACTTCTAGGTTTGCCTGGAGGTCATGTATCATTTGGTGCTTGCAGGAAAGTCTGCACAGCTGCTTCCAGTAAAAATATTGGAGTTTTTTAAGAAGTAGATTAATAAGTATGAGCATCAGTACATGTGTGCATATGGACTCAGCAATGTTCACTTTGTATATCTGAGTCCATGTTAATTCAACAAGAGCTAAAGTAGAAAGCCAAGAGAGGAAGTCGAGCGTTACCTGGTGCAGGTGTTTGGTACAGAACACCACTGGCCTGGTTCTGGTTCTCACTGCAGAATGGAGACCTGCAGCCTGACCCAGGAGCCTGTTCTGCCTGCACAACCACTCCAGAGTCTCCTTGGTTTCCCTTTTGCTGTTCCAGCTCCTCTAGGATGTGGTTAATTCTCCAATGTTGCAGTGCGGCTACAGGGCAATTACTGTTTGTGTGAAACTGGAGAGAAATGGGTGGTTAAGTCTGCCTCAGATGTAATTAAGTCTGAAATGTCTCAGTGGTCACATTAGAAACACTAATTTTAAGCTCTCTTACTGGTTTAGACCATAGCCATTTGTTACATAAAGAGGCAAAGGATTTTTTTTTCATTCTTCAAATGATTTTCTGTGGGAACATGAACAAAACGGGGTTCTTCAAAGCATCAAGACAGTAATACCCACTACAGACTCCTTGGCCTGCCAAAATAAATTAGTTAAGAAACCTCAAACCATTTTTTGAATGGAAAAAATATCTAATCATCCTTTTTAGTCCATTGGTGAAACAAGCTGTGCCTGCAAGCTCATCATATGGGTGACTATTTCACTATCTGTGATCCAGAGATGGAATTTTAATGTCAAGTTAGTCATGCAAAAGCTTAAATTGTATGCTCTTGGGAGTGTGTAATTTAAATATATTTTTCCATGCAGAAAATGTTTTAAGAAGTCATTTTGTCCTGGCTTTATCTTGGAAGTTTCTATGTCCTTGTATATATTGATGCAATTCATTTTGGGTTGCATATGTTGCAGCCAGTTTTGATTAAATGAAATGGATTTGAAAGTACAAAAACATGAAATATATTGGGGGGGGGGGAAGTAGAAGTAGCTAATATGAAATTGTTGATATGAGGGTTTTTTCCATACTCAGTCCACTTGTGAGAACAAATTAAACAACAGAAACAAATTTACATTAAATAGGTGAAACTTTGTCCAGAACTAAAACACCATATTTGTGTTTTGAAGGAGGACCAGAGCAGGGGGAGGTCTGGTTTATGCATCCCTGGCCTTTGGACGCAGTGCTTATGTGTCAGGAGTTTTCTGTTTCCTGGGAATGTTTGTGGAGATGTTTGAGGATCCCTCAGCTTGGAAGCATTCCTTGTCAGACTGCAGGCAACCTACGGGTAAAGAGACTGTTTCTGAGAAACAGAAACTGAGCTCCTCCCTTCCAGATGGGCACAGCAGAATGAAAAGTGAAACTATCACCATCCCTTCAGGCATTTCAACAAAGACAGTATAGAACAGCTGTTCGGGTTGTTACTCAAGCTGGAACTCAGATCTGCCTCAACTTTGATAGCTGCCTATTTAATTCATCCACCTCTGGCTCCCTGCTAATGCACCAGGTGAGAACCCTGAACACAGGAATCAACAGGTGGTGAAAACCTGTCTGCAGACTGGTTTAAGTCTGAAATAGGTGTGTCATTTCAAAGTTAGCCCAGTTCAAAGTTGGGTTTTTTCTTAAACCACCTAAGAAAATGTATTAAAACATATATTCCTTTTTAAAGTGGTGTTTGAATTCCCTACAAACTAGACAGAGACCTTTTATCTTAGCTAGCTTTGAACCTGGATGGGTTAGGTTGATGCAAACTTTGTCTGATGCAATTTAGTAGACTAATTTCCCCTGCCTTGCAGAGCCTTTTACTTTTGCTTTTACATGGCACTACGTGCTGATGTGGTGATGCCAAAATGTTCATTTAACACGTTATGTAAGTAAGCCTAAGTATCATTAACAGAATTGAGTTAATAACTGTATAAAAGAAAGCCCTACAAAGGTGTCTGTGAAGATCTGCAATCTTGCAAATACCACAGGGAGATGAATCACTCAGGTGGTGATACCAGAGTTCTGTTTCCCTTCTCTGCCCTAGCAAAACTGAATAAACTACTGAATATACGTCTAAGAAGACAGCACTGCCAAAAGAGTAGGAGTGAGATGGCAAGTAAAATGAATGATAAATTAGGTGGAAAGGTGTAAGGGGGACAATCAATAACAGCAAAAGTCAGGAACTGTGTCTAGAAAGCTGGCCCTGGAGTTATTAATTTCCAGAGTGTTCTGCACACCTGTGCCATTGCTTTTCCTGTAGTTCCCCTGTGGATCCTTCACACAGTTCCTCAAAGCTTCTGTCAAATTCAAGTGATAGGGCAGGGTGTGGGCTTCTTGCTTTGGTTTCCCCTCACTCTGTCTCCACAGGGTTAACTTCCTGAATTTGGCACAGTAGAAGCAAAGACTTCATGGAAGAAAGTTTAAGGAATGACTGATTTTAATTGGGAACTATATTGATTGCAAGGAAAATTATTATTTGGGATTGTTTTTCTGGAAATTTTCTTACAACTGCCTGCCATCAGATGACTGAATGAGCTTTCACTCAGCTGATAAGTCAAATTAAAGACATGTCTTCAGTGTAACCTCCAGAAATTGAGAAAAGAGCATTTTTAGCTATTGAGAGAGTTTAGGTAACAAATATCTTAGGAATCTAGCAGGCAAATATATTAATACTTCTCAGTATTGTCCCCCTTTCCACCAGCACAAAGGTTTTTTGGAAAAATGAAACAGCAAAGCAAAGGAAGCCAAGTAAAATCTGAAGGCAGAACAAGTGTTGAAGCTTTTTGGAAAACAACCCTTTGATATCTCTCACATCCCTGAGTTGTTCTCTGCATCTTTCTCGCTGATCACCACCTTACTTTGTCTGCTTGGTCTTCTGCAGTCTCATGTCCACCCTTAGTTTAGCTAATGCACTTTGACATGGTTTCACAGAAAGGATTTAACCCTGAAACCAAAAAGTATTTGGAGCTCATGGGCACTGTCACATGGATCCAGACCTGCTTGTCTGGGGCTGTTTGTTCTGCCTGCTTGGATGGGATACTACAGTACAGCACCTACCCTGGCCTGGATGGTTTGGGGCCTTTGGCCTGCTCCAAGAAACAGGGCTCTGAGTGATCAAGTGGGATGGGGTAGGATGGAATGGAGAAGAATGGAACTTTCATTTCTCTTTGGTTTTTTGCAGGTTTGTGGGTGTGAATTGACAATGGTCTGGAGCAGTAATGCAGGAAAGGGAGAGGAGTGAGGGAACTGTGGACTTCAAGGCAAACGAGGGAGGAAGCAGAACAGTAGGAGAAAAAAAGACAATGTCTTCTTGGGATACACCAGCCAGAATGTGCAGATTAGTCTTGGAAGCATCGTCCTGTATGATGAGTGTGCCCAGAAAAGAGAAACAGGTATTTATGCATGCCCAACACACTCTCTTTGAGTCAACTTCCTCAGTCACTAGATTGTTTTCTAGTCACTGAAGATAGGTCACAGCATTCTTGGGAGAGAACATGCATTGGATGTTCTCACACCTTTCAGCACTGAAGTGAAAGGCTTAAGAGCAGTGGGAATAGTTAAACATATTAAATTCCCTTCTAGGAGTAGAGTTCATTCAGCTTCTTACCCAGGAAATGTTCATTTATGCTGTTTGCTCAGGCAGGCACCTCCTGAGGGCACAGTTTCAGCTGACCCATGTAACCAATCACATGCCATTCTCTGACAGCACTTGTTCTTTATCAGCCCATTAAGTGTGGGCTTTCAGCCAGTGAAAACATTGAATATTTGGCAAAGAATTTATAATTAGTAAGTGTTGTGGCTGAATAATGGAATCTGAGGTCTCAGAAATGATCAAGCGTGTCCATTTCCAGCCAATAATCCCATGGAGACAACAAAATGGAAAGTGAAGAATACCAAATTGAAGGAAGCAGTAGGACTGTTTGGATTTACTGCAGAGTATCCAGGCTCTTTCCAGAGTTTGATGTGCCTGAAGACCTTGCAGAGAAGGATGTCCTCTCCCCTTCCCTTTTCTGTGTTTAACAGGCATTGCCATGCCATGTTGCCTGTACCATTTGTTCCTTCCCAGTGCAGAACACTTCTTGTGTTCTGGCAAGAGGTGCACTTAAGGAACACATTTTCATAGTCTTGAAATGGTTTGATATTGAGGACACAGTCACACTGCTGGGAGGGGAGGCTGACAGAGGCTTGAAGTATACTTTCTGTAGGTCTGGCTGTGCAGATTTCTACTCAGTCCCACCATTTATAAAGTGGGCATCTTCTTCATTTATTTTGGCTGATGATCTAGGATGTTTGTATCCAGCCATCAGCCACTTTCTGCTCTCAGGCAGGGATATCAAGACATGGCTGCTTTCTGTCAACAATGGTTTTGTTTTCCGCTCTCTTAGTGTGCATTTGACAAGCTTCATTTGGCACCCTCCCTGTCTTACAGCCTAAGAACTGTCTTCCAAGCTTTTAACATTTTCTGGCTAGATGTCGTCTTGCCATAGCAGAAATTCTTCTCCCCTCACATCAGTGTCCACTTGGTATTGAGAGCCAACCTGTACAACTTAGATGAAAAGCTTTTCTGCACTCAAACTGAAGTGTGCCTGAAGATAAAGTGTTCCAGTGGTTCAGTTAATTAATGCCAAGTGGGTTGGCAGTGTGTGAGATTTTTTTTATATACTTTTTCTAGAAGGTTGCAAGAAATGAGGTGAGGCCTTTGTGAACTTGTTTACTAGCAAATAGGGCTCCTGTGACTGTGGTGAGGGAGATAATCTGCCTGAAGTCAAATTGGAAGACATAGAATTCCAAAATACTTAATTTCTTCTTTCTTTGCCAGACATTTTTGTTACAGAGCCACATGAGCTTTACTGCTGGCACAAGAAAGAGGGAGGGAGGGAGGGACAGGCACAGGACCACAGCATCTGGTCTGAAATTCATTTAAACTTCCATGAAATCTTACTCAGTGCTCTCAGCATGTCCCAGGCCAAGTGCCAGGCATGTGCTTTCTCTGAGGTACAGTCTTTGCTGCTACTGCTCTCTGCTGCTTTCTTATCTCTGTAATAAAGCCTGTCATTCACTTTGTCACTCCTTCATCTGTGTCCAGTTTAAAGGAAGCCCTTCAGAAGTACGATTTAGTCCTTGTCAGAACTTGGTATGTGCAGCAGTACTGTGGGCTGTAACTTCCTTTAGATTTTATCTGTTATACAAATATTTGCATACAAAGGAACAGGATTACTTCTGTTCTTAATCTGAAGTGCTGAGTGAAAGGTGCTCAGCAGATCTGTGAGACTCGCACTGAGGGATCAAAACTGTACTTGCAAGCAGTCCTTATGGCATGATGACAGTATCCTTTCCATTTAAAATGAGGGCTCAGAAGATATGAAACAGATTTCCTCTAACTGCCTAGAAGGGAGATGGAGAAAAGCAGAACGTCTTATTTTTGAATCTCTGTATCCAGCCAGCATCAGAGCCAGCAGAGTCTGTATTCTTCTGCTCTTTCTGGTTTGTTTCCTTCTTTGGAGCATGATGGATGGTTTGGGGAGGGAAGACACTGGCTCAGTAGATACAGGGTTTGTGGTCCAGGGGCTCAGTTCCAAGTGCAAAAATCAAGCTCTCAAATGCTTGTTTCTGCACTAACATAGGAGACTGTGCTCCATTCAGGATTTTCCCTCTGCAGTCTGAGCAGTGTCTCTGTGAGTGTGCTGCCCACAGAATCCAGGCCCAGTGCATTGAAATGTGCTGGGTTCCAGAGCACCCCTATGCCGTGATGCCAGTACATGAGCACTGGAGATGTCTGCCAGGTCATAACAAGTATTTTGCAAAACTAAATGCAGGAGTGGCAACATGGGCACATCAGTAATGCATGTGCTATTGATTAGAGGCAAGCCTTTACCACTGTGCCCATAAATTGCACTTACTCCTCTTTTTGTTACAAATGGGGTGAAGCTCTTTCCCTGGTGAGCATTTGGCCCAGTCTTAGGTGTTAGAGCAACTTCCTACAGAGCAAACTCCTACAGAGTTGTGATTTATAGTTCTGGTTTTTTTCCAGGATTGTGGCAGACTGGCATTGGCACACTCAGTGGCAAGGCAGTGTTGCACAAGAAGGAATTGCAGGATTTTTTAGCAGAGTAGTTTCAGTACTGGCCCTTGAGCAGCCTCAGTACAAACCATATCCATGGGAACTTGCCAGACTGACTTTGCTGCAGCTGAACTGATCTCAGCATTGGTGGCTTCTTTCTCCAAACCTTTTTTCTCCTTCAGCATTAAGCAAGGCTGCTGCTATACAGAAGCTTTTCCCAAAACTGAGGGGAGAGTTGTTCTTCCAAGTTTTTTCTTCCTTACCTGCTGATTAATTTAAGGTGTTCCTTTGTGTCACCACTGCACTGTCTTAGAGCGGCTTTGGGGATGGGAAACCATGTTGAGTTCCTTTGCAGCTGTTGAAAGATGGGGTGTTCTAGTAAATGCCTCAGGTTGTGTAAGTCAGACCCTGAGATAAGGTAGCTCAGTGGAGTCAGATAACATTTTATGATACTTGAAGTTTCACTTTCAGGTTCTTGGATCCACTGCTTTTCCCTGATGCAGTGAATGGTAGGGCACTTGTTTCGATATAACTTTCATTCTCCAGTTTTGAAACAGAAGTTGTAATCTTAAATTTTTCAGTTTAGTTTAAATAAATAAAAACTTGCTTTCATGAATAGAAAGATGGACCTCTTCTGAGTTCAACATGCACATTGTTTGAGGTTTTTTTTCTTTCAGTGTTTAGAAATATCTACTGCTGTGACATTTTCCAGTTGGCTCAGAATTTAAACAAACTTTTGTAGTCTTTTATTTCCCAGTAGGAAATTTCTGAACAAACCTTGCTTTGTCTGAGGCCCATCTCCCACTCTTTCTTTTCCCTGCTGAAAGGTATAGCCTCATTCAATCTCCTTAAGGGAGTGGATGGAAATCCTAATGTCTTCATAGTTGTGGGAGAAGGCAGATGGAGAACACAGAAACAGAAGCAAGGACAACTTCATTAAGAGGAAGCAGTAGATAACCTTTGGGAAAAATAATTACACAAAAATTATCTGATAGGATATGAGGCAAAGGCTTGTTTGAATGGGGAAAACCTTGTGGAAAATGGTTGATGAATAGATCACAGGAGATGAAGTACTCCAGAGAAATAAATCCACTGATGCCTAACTATAAACACTCTCCTCCTGCTACACTGACAGCACCAGCCATAATGCAGAACTCTGTTCCAATCCCACCCTTAGAACCAGATCCAAAGCCAGCACACTGTCTGGAGAGCATTGCAGTCTTTGGCAATAAAGCCAAAAGTGATCTCTGGACTTTAAGAGAATCTTCAGAGCCCAAAAATTGCTCAGCAGAAGCATGCATTTGTGAGCACAGTTTTGAATTTAGGAACCCAAAATCTGCCATAATCTTGCTTCATAAACCTGTATTTCTTATCTAGCTTGCCAGGGGGAGGGAGTTTAAATGTCTTATGAAAATGAAAACCTCATCCTATGAAAGAAAAACATGGACATAAATTATGTAAGACTTCTTTTTTATTAAGTAGAAGCTATGAAAGAGCAATTATGGGAATTGTATGGTGAGAGGAAGTAAGATAATACTACTACCCATCTCCATGCTTTTGTTCTTCTCAGTTTTAACATATTTTGGAACAAGATGAGATAAATATTTATGTAACTGAAGGACAGCAGAGAAGTAGCTGGAGAGCTTTACCTTACACTGTAATGGTCTATCAACAACAAGCAGGAAAGATAATTGTGAATTTCCTGTGTATTCAGGTAATTTTTCCCTCTCCATGAATTTTTTCTTAAAAAATAAAGTGAGGAACTACAAAATGAGGCAGTCTTTTAAAACTGTACAATGCTTCTGCCAGTGATGCATTGGTATTTGTACAGGAACTATTTTACCAGAAGTACAGATGGGGGGCAAGGAGGGATATATGCTGTATTATTCCTCACAGAAAAGAAAAATCAATCCATTCTCATAAATAATATACAGAATTCTCAGGAAGATCTAAATTGAATACACTTAAGATGTCACCAGGGTTCTAAGCCTCACTGGCCAAAGAGCTGGCTGGGAAGAGCTTTATTCAGATCAATTACTAGCAAAATCTGGGTGGACCTGATCCCCCTCACTGTCCATCACAGCCTCTGGAGAGAGGACAGCTCTTTTCCCTGGATAACTGAACAATCAGTGCATTGCTGCACTAAAACATTGCAGGGGGGTGGGGGGGCAGGGGGGCTGCTCCTGCCTCCAGCAGAGTAAGCAGCACAGCCAGTGGTAGATTTTCTACCTTCAACTGAAACACTGTCAGACTTATATAAAAGCAGGAATTGTTCAGTTTAATTCAAGAGCTGATATTGTTGTCATGTACTTAGCCCTAAAAGAAGTTTGATGTGCCAAGAGCTTTAGTGTTCAAAGTAAAATGATACCACGTGTTGTTTACTGGGGTTTGGAGTTTTTACCTTTCAAATCCAGTGTTAATTCCCTTATTTTATATCTGCCTTGCCACTTTTCCTCTATATTTGCAGAGCAAGATAATTGAGCTACAGGTTGTTATGAAAAGGCCATATCCAATGGCTATATTTAATTGTTTTCTGGACAACTGGCTAATCCGAGACTTGAGTTCATTCACATGGCAATATGTTAACATTTTGCTTCTCTTGGATTTCAGTGCCCTTATCAGAAATTTCATTGATTGCTCCATAGCTTTGTTTCTGATGTTTGCTTTTAGTTTGCCTTCTAATGTTGTAAAAACAGGAGTTTAAATCCAGCAGTATAGAGGAAGCCAGTACATCATAGGCTTTTCATCACTTGTAGTAAGTTTAATGTTTCTACTGATTCTGTGGCTAATGGTCTGTGATGGCAAACTAGGAGCACATGGGCTCCCTGTGGGTCTGTGAGTTCAGGTGTTCCTAACTGAACCTCCTTTGAGTGCTGTCTTGTTGGGGGTTGATGGTTTGGTTTTTCATAACTGCTGAACTAAGTGTGTTGCTATTGGTGCTGGTCCCTGAGTGGTTAATCTATTGTTTGTGAGCAGAACTTGTAACACAGCCAAGGTGATGGATCATTAACTGTCCAGGGCTAATTAAGAAAGAGACACAGCTCTCTGCCTGTTGGGTGCTGAGTGTAGTGGGAGAGCAGCTCAACCATTAACAGCAGACCTTACACAACTGCATCTTTCTGTGACTTTGTCCTGCATTTCTGAGCTCCTCCTCAGGTCTTGTATAAATTCCTACACAGATGTACTTTTAGGTCCCTTCCTGCCAGTACATAGTGGCCGAGCCTCCACCTCCCTTATTTTTTCTCCTGCTCACAGGGCAGGGAGCAGCACATCCTGTGGCTGGTAAAGAGCTAAGTAGCTGCTGGCTCTTGCTTCCCAAGTAGGAGATGGGTCATCCCAGACAAATCTGAGTGGAGCTGTTTGTACTTTTTCTTCTGAGACTAGATGAGCAGAGAAAACAAAAGTAGTTTCCCACCTCTTCACACTTGTGGGTATTCAGAGGGTTGGACAGAGGGGGTAACTGGTGTTTTAAGATTTGTAGCAAACTGGATTGGAATCAACCAATCCATTGAAGCTTTCATGGCAGGAATAGGAGGCAGAAGAGGTAGCACAGTAACATGAACTATATTTTCTCGAAAAATCAAGACCAAAAACCAGTGTGCTTTGAGAAAATTCTGGTATGTGCATCAGCAGATGCTGAATTTAAGGCAAGGGAGCTGTTCCACTGAAATTTCCTGGCTGTCCCATGGAACCGTAATTCTGCCTCCACTGTATTTCTAATCCAGCTGCTTTCCTATCCTAGGTATTCTTTCTAAAGTAAGCTGACACTTTTCTCCTCAGTCACCTCCCCAAAAAACCAAATTCTCCATCATTTTCTAGAAGTGAGTATGCTGCAGGTGGTTTAAATACCAAGTGTCCTTCTATTTAGAAATTAAAGCCTTTTCCTTATCTCTGGGCTGACAGATCTTTGACTAATGGACCTTTTTTCCTATAATAGAAAGTTTTTAAAACTATTCAAAAAGACTTTGGCAAATATTTCTCTGTCAGGCAGTAATTGAATAAAGTCTCAAGTTGCTTGATGCTGCCCCTCCCTTTTCTCCTGAGTTTTTTTTTGTATGCATTGCTTTTTGCCTATAAATAACACAGAGATATCTGAAAAGGGAAACCTCTTTGAGAAGAGATATTGTCATCTGGCAGCTACCCAGTAAGGCCCTATTGGCTGTGTCAGTGCTGCATTTCCTTAAGAAAGTCTAATGTTAGTTTAGGCAAAAACCCAAACTAACAACAACAAAAAACCCACTCAAAACATCACTGTATTGTGTTTGCTATTTAAAGGGAAAGGAACAGAGAATTGTTTATCTTCCTGTATAGGCAGGCAGACTTTACTGCTGCAGCTGAGAACATTTCTTAATTCCTTTTATCACTGGAGATCCTCTAAAGCTGAGGATATGCTTTTCTGGCAGGTACCTGGCAGCCAGGAACAGGCAGCTGGAGCACAAAGAGCAGTGCCAGGTTTTTGCCTGTGCAGGGAGCTCCAAGTGCTGGGACTAGAAACTTCTCTGTACTCTGTATCTGCAGAGCCTGCCTCTGCCTTGGCTCAGTGCTTCAGCTCGGTGCTTCACCACTCCTAGGATGAGGAGCCCAGCAGGGCAGAGAGTTCTGTGATGTTTCCCTATGGATGTGTCTGTCACGCTGCTGTAACTGCCTCTGTGCTCTAAAATAATACAGCAGAAAACTCGTACCTGTGTGCAAACCACAAAATGTAAATGAGTGTGTGGTGATGTCATGGTTCAAAACTTATCAGCTCACTGTCACTAGTTATTTTTACTTGACCATGCCTAGGAACTGAAATTGTGCAAAAATTTGTTCTGGCCAGCTAGGCATCCAAAAAACAATGTCTACTCTTCCCACATCTTGTCCTTTTGATTTCTTAGTTGCATTCATGCTCTTTTTCTAAAACAACCTGATCTGGTTAGTATTACTTCATCACATATTAGGATGTGATATTAGGGTCATAAAAACAGGGCTTTTAAAGATTCTTGAATTTAGAAACTCCAAATTAGACTGAAATAGTTGCAATAACTTCATGAAAATGTCCTCCTTTCACTTCAAAATGTTAAAAGATGAAATACCTAAGTTAATTACATCTTTATCAGATGGGATTTTTTCCTCTTCTCTCTCTACATAGAATTTAATGGTATGTGCATTCAAAAAGCCATGGTTTGCATATAAGTTACTGAGTTACTGACACCTTCTCTGACCTCTCTTTATTACATAGAAGCTTATCTTGGATTTTCAATTACATATTACCATAGATAGTCAAATCTGGTTTTTCTGTTATTATTTTGAAAAATGTGGAAGGACCAAATAGCACAAACTTACTCTCCATTTTAGACAGATTCCAGCCTGAAAATAACTTTGTTTGTAGTTTGGATATAGCCAAAAGTTCCTTGTAAACTTAGATAATTGTTCCTGTGCTTCTAGAAACAAAAGGAAACAAACTTGGAATGAAATGCTAAACATTAAGTTGGTGGCTAGGCTTTAATCAGGTTTGAGCATAGTCAAACAGCAGTCCTTGTTAGAACTTGAACCCCTTGTTCTCTACCCCATATTAAACTTCAGAAATCTGAAGCACAAGTAAGATAACATTAAGCATGCACATGCAAGTCAGGTCAGTATATCCATGTGATGATTTATGGCCCAGCACTTTCAAAATCTTAACGAGCTTTGTAAAGCTAATTTTCAGATGCCCCCTCCTATGGCTACCCAGAGCTGCATAAGCTGCCACCTCCTTTCTCCCAGCTATATCACCTTTGATCAACTTTGGACTGTATCAAAGCCACTCATACTTTGCTACATCTTGAACACAGCAGGAAGATGTACCCCGGGTTCTCTTACAATGTGTTTTCCCAAGGCACTTCTGGTTTGCAGCAGGAGCAGGGGAGAAGGTGATGAGAAGTGTGTGAAGAAGGGTAGGCTCATCCTCATATCCAGAAGCTAAACCCACTTTAGGAGATGGCTTCAGCTGTCACTTAGTGTTTGAGCTAGAGATTTACAGTGTTAGTGTGGTTTAAGGAGACTTACAATGTTGATGGGTATCTGGTGTGCATTGGCCTTAAGAGTAAGGAATATATTTAGCAGAGACTTCAACATTAAAATACAGAGATTTTCATGATTTCAAAATTGAATCATTGCTGCTGTTTCCTCTTTTCTAGTTAAAGTCACCAAAATTCCCTAGGAAATATTTTACAAAGAAGTACTACCTGGTTTCTGTTTCTGCTCATTGTCCTTCTGTGAAATAAGTAGTTAATTAGTTGCTCAGCTGAAGCATTTGGAACCACGGAAGTAGATCTGATTCATCAGAAGGTGAAATTTGCTTTTCTTAATTGCTGTTATGTAATAAAATTTGATTGTTAAAGGCTTTGTAACCAAATCCCAGTCCACGATAAGCAAATATAGGAAGGAAATTGTTGGAGGTTTAGACTGTCTTTTCCTGGAATGATAAGGAAATAGATTTCTTGTTAAAGCTGGTACAGCTCAGGGTTTTGTAATGGTTCATGACGTTGCAAGAACAGTGCTGAGACAAAACCACTCAATGGGTCAGGTTGGTAGGGACCACAGTGGCTCATCTGGTCCCACTTCCCTGCTCAGGCAGGGTCATTACAGAGCACAGGACACAGGATTATGTCCAGATGGTTCTGAAATAGTTCCAGTGAGGGAGACTCCACAGCCTCCCTGGACAATCTGTGCCAGTGCTCGGTCACTCGCAGTGATGATTTCTTCCTCATGGTCAGGTGGAACTTGCTGGGTATCAGTTCCTGCCCGCTGCCTCTGTCCCATTGCTGGGCCCTGCTCTGAGCCCTCCCTGCTCGCACTGACAGACAGTGGTCAGGTTCCTTCCCAGCCAGCTCTTCCCAAGGCTGAACAGCCCCAGCTCCCTCAGCCTTTCCTCACAAGAGAGGCTCCAGCCCCCTCACCCTCTTTGTCACCCTCTGCTCCAGGAGCTCCACGTCCCTTTTGTCCTGAGGAGCCCAGAACCGGACCCGGCACTCCAGAAATGGCTCAGCAGGGCTGAGCAGAGGGGCAGGGTCACCTCCTGACCTGCTGGCACTGCTCTTCCTAATGCACCCCAGCATCCCAAGGCTGAGCTCAGTGCAAGCATTGGGACTTGGGGGAGGAGAAGAGTTCCTGTTATTGACAAAACAAATGAAAGTGCTCTGAGTATGTTACAGTCCCTGTCAGGATCCTCCTGGCTCTGATAACTGGTTGTTGTAGGGTGATCTTCCTTCCACCGTGTGAGCATTCCTTAGGCTCCCACACCCCTTAAGAGGCCACACAAATGCTTGTGAGCTATAATTATGCTTCCAGAGAAAAGACAGGATTAATTTTGAGGCATGGACCAATTTTCTTCTGGGTTTTTTTTTCCCTGTTTATTTTGGATATCAGAAGTAAGCCAACAGAAATCACAGAGGATAATGCAAAGGCTGTTTCTCAACTTGTTTTTACGGGAGAAGCTGAGCCAGAAAGACTGCTGGAGAGCAGAGCATGTCACATCAGCCTACACGAATAGGAGATCTGCATATGTGCACACTGCTCTCTTTTCAACCGAGCATTTGAGCAAAAGCAATGATCAGGAGAACCACATAAGGCTACTGAAAAATTATTTGACTGTCATCAAGGACAGTTTTACTCTCCTTAACCTTCTTTCCTCAGTTGATTAATTGAAAAAAAAAAAATTAACCTCCTTCTAACATTCTCTTGAGTAGAAACTGGTGGATATAAACTACTAAGCAAAGTCAGTGGGCAGCTTGTTGCAGGCTGTATTTTGTAAACTTGATATTGTATATCGTGTTGAATTGTTTATCAGGAAGGAGCCTTTAACCTGGCAGCAGAGGTCAAGCTGCTTCTGTTAAAGTCCACAGAACATTTCCCACCGAGCTCTACTTTCAGTTATGCTGAACACTGTTAAGTATCTGAGGGAAGTCCTGTGAATTCAACAGTTACTTCCCTTAAGTGGGAGCTCCAATATCTTGTTAAAGAAATCAGTGCAAACTGTGCAGATCACACTAAGCCAAGATAGCTGGGAAGTTATCTGTGCTGACCATGGGGCTTCCCCACCCAGCTGAGAGCCCATGCTTGTGTTCAGCACCCTGCTCAGTAAATTAGTTCTGCTTCTCTACCACCCAGCAGCTTGATAATCCTAAGACTCTTATCTTTTATACTACAGCTGATCTATTAACTTGCCCCAAAACCATTCAGTCTGCAGACATACTCTCCAGTTAGTCCTTTATTAAGTTATTGACTAAACAACAGGAGACTGTCCAGACACCTCCAAGGAGCCATTGTTACAGAGTGCTGATCACGCAGCACTTCAATCAGAAAGTGTTCTAAGGAGACAAGTGGATGTTGCATCCTTAGCCAGCTGCTGCCTCACACCTTGCTGCTGACACACAGCATGCTGTAAGAGACCCTGCATTCCCTAAACCTACTTTTGTTGCAGAGGTGTTTCCTTGATAAAGAAATTAGCAGATGGATGAAATTCCTCTGGAAACTAATACAGGCTTTTTATTCAAACATTCGTGGATATCTGTAAGATATCTCTATTTAAATATTTGTGGGTTATCAGCCTTGACAGTACCCATAAGTATTTCAACTTAAATTCATTCTGAAGGTAATTGAATTTTTTGGCTCTCTAAGCCTTTGTTGGGAATACAGCGGTTTTCTGAGAAGCTTGATAGAAACTTTGGCACCACCACACATAAAAGCAGGATATAAAACACTTTGTGGTGTGATATGGGTGTATGTTAACACACGGGCATCTGCTCTGCTGGAATTGTGTCTGTAGGCATTACCATCCTGTTTCAATATTCCCCATATCAAGCTGCTTATAGGTGCTTTCTTTTGGAATTAGCATGGTTATGTCATATTTATCCTGGTGAGATGCAGAGCAGGATACGCTGCCAGGCAGCCTGCCATAAATGCTATGGAACAGAACAGAAAAACAGACTGGGTGTGATGCAGATCTTAGGATCCAAAGCTAAAATTCTGCACCAAGCCAAATCAGGGAGACAAAAAGCCCGTGGAGCAGGTTAAAAAAGAAAGGAGGGGTGGGAAAAATTGTCATAAGACAGACAAACTGTTGCTTAAAATGACTGTGTGGAACCACCCCCAGGATGCAGGGTGCCCAGAAATATCACATAGAAAGTGGCAGAAGATTCATAGTTACCAAAACAAGTCCAAAACTTTATTGACTAATAAGTGTACCATACAAAAATATTTGGGATCTGTGGCTGCCGGAAGCATTTGTTGCATGGCAGTTGTCTGGGAAATCAAAGCAGTCCATGATGAATTGGTTCCTTACATTATCTCTGTCTGTCTCTGATAAGAGAGAAGTACCTCTGGCAAGCCTGGAGGTGTACAACACCCTCAGTACTTTCCATTAGATCCACACTTACTGACTTCCTCAGGATAACTTTGTCTCAGGCAAACTCTTTTTATTCTTAGCATCTTTCTTACCTCTTTACAGTTCATCATATCACTGAAATGAATCCTTATTTTGTGGGAAGAAGAAATATCCCTGCAATTCGGGCATCTTTGTAACACAGTAGTGTATAGCAGATGGAGAGGTGTCATGTCCTACCACCCCAAGAGACTCCAGCCTGTAAGTGTGTTTCGTGTTACATATTGCACTAAAAGTGGTGTGAGACCTGACTCACCAGGGCTTTTTATGTCTCCTGAGTGCCTGTTGGGTGCTGCCACCCTTAAATCGGTTGTTTTCATCTGCTGAATGCTGCCTTCGTCTGCTTCATGATGAAAGTCACACAACACAACAAGGGTTGCAGTCTCTAAAGAAAACAAAGGGGATTTTAATGCCTTTATCCTCAAATCCAGGAAACTAAGACTCAAATTGTTTAGAACCTTTGGAAATCACAGAACCCTGGCTGGCTTTCCTGCAGGAGGCAGCATTTTTCTCCTCCCAGTGCCACAACAGGAGACAGATTTTTTGTCCTTAGCTCTTCTGCATTAGCAATCAATGCTGCCCTTTGCCTGTCACCTGCATGGCCACATGACTCTCCTTCACCCTCGTGTCCTCATCTTCCACTTTCCCTTTCCCCACTGCTCTGATGCTCAGGGCATCAGAGAGCATCTGCCTCAGTCAAATATCAGTAAGATAGCCACATTTCTGTTAAAACCGTTGTTGGTTTTTGAGAAGCACTTGAAGGAACCATAGAAAATTCTGATTACTCTGTGAAACAAGACTGAATTACAAAAATGTTTTTAATTTGCTGGTATGGTGCAGCATCAGTGCAGCCACCGTAGCCATGCAGGGCTGTGAGGAGAGAGCATTGCACGACCATGGGAATACCACCTTGTGTTGAGTTGCATTATACAAAAAAGCATTTTACAAGGCTTCTTGCTATGGTTTGCTTTATAGCAGCTCAAATGTGAAACCTGTAACATTTCATTTGTGAATGACACTTTCTGAACTCAATGGAGAAATTTTTTTTAACATCCTACACCTAAAAACTGGTAAGTTCTCTGCATCTTAGTATAGATTATACAGGAAAGTGTAAAGATGTCCAGAGGACCTTGGGATAACTAGAGAATTGGTACTAAGGAGTTTACTCCAATGCTGAACAGAGATATATTAGGTCAAAATCTAAAATGCTTTCTTGGATTTTATTGGTAATATATGGCACCTTTTCAGTACATTTAATTATATCTCAGTGACTAGTGGTTTATTGTGGTATGTGTAGGATGAGCCATGATGTCTGTGCTGGTGTCAAAAGTTGCTGATGGCCTATGAGTGAGCCCTCTGCCTCCAGAAACAAGGGATATGTGACAGCTTAATTGAGAAATTAAACAGCATGGTAGAGGCGAAATCCTGGAAATAGTGAGCAGAGGCTCTGAACAAAAAGGCTGAGCCAAGGACAAATCTGGAGCTTTAATTGTGTTTTCCCACTGATTTGTACAGTAAAGGTTCCTGAGGAACAAAAGTCTGATGATTCATTCAGTTCCTGACTGGCCTGCAGTGCCTTTGCAATGTACCAGTAACTTGGGATGTAGTGAGAAGCAGTGCATTAATCCCTCCCTGCTGCCCTCCTTGCAGCAGAAAAAAGCCAGCAATGTCAGTCCTGTTGAGACACTGAGGGGCACAGAGTAAACAAAGATTGCACAGCAGGTCCTTTGATTCTTGTGCTGCTTCTCTCAAATTGTAGCTGCAGAGGGAGGTCAGAGCAAAAGACAACTTCATCTGAAGAAAGCAGCTGTGTGAGGGCAGCGGGTCCCCTCCCGTTGTGTGATGGGGCCAGCACTGACTCAGCCTGGGAGCTGGGAATGTTTGCAAGAAGTGTGTTGAGCCAGTGCTTTGCCTAGCTGCTCCCATCTGGGAACCTCATCCAAACACAAATGTTGGAGCTATGTTGGTTTTCCAGGCCAGCAAATTAGATTTATCCCTGCTTTGATCTGCTTTGGTTTACTGGAGTCATTCAAGGACGAGTCTGACAGCAGCATACCTGGCAGAGCTGAACATCAGGTTTGAGGATGGGGAAATAGGAAGGTGTGGGAAGAAGAAGGGAAGATTAAGATGGAGCCTTTTTCCTTCATATTGTGAGGCTGAAAGTGACCCCTTCCCCAGACACAATGGATCAAGCATTTCCAGGATTAATGGGACAAGTTAGAGTTTTCATGTTGAGGGGTTTGAATAATTTTTCCTCATCTTACTATTATGCTCTTATGGATCTCCTACACTAACAACATAGTCTCTGCTTTTCTCATTGGCTCAAGACTTTGACCCTTGTTGGGACCTCTTCTGAGCAAGGAAAGCACTGGCCTCGACTGCAAGTCACAACAATTCCTGCCCAAGTGCAGTGTCTGGGATGGGGCACAGGATGGTCCTGGTTTCCCCATGCAAGTCTGCAAGGAATGCTTCATTTGTGGCACATGCAGAAAATATCAGAAACTCCCCCCTCCTATTTAAAATTAAAAATCCACATCCCCCTCTTTTTTTTTTTTTTTTTAATGAATCCAAGCCAAACAAATGAAGAATTCTGACCAAGAGGCTGCTTTTACCAACTGACCACAAATAACAGTAGGAATAATGCCCCAGTGGTCCTTTGTGATACTCAGTCCCAAAAGATTGTGGCCTCTTCCTTATTTTTAACAAGCATATTTATGTGCTCCAAACCTCATCCACAGGAATGAAAACAGCATCAGCTGAAATTCAGGTGGTGTGAGCATGAATAACTTCCTCTGGAAAAAAAAAATATTGTTTAGATTTCAAAGCATGTTTTACCAGTCAGCTAAAGAAATCTCTCTTGCAGGAGAAAGAGGAGGCTTTGTCATTCCCCACCCCCCAACACAGGCACAAATCTCCTAACATGTGAATGAAAAAGGCTTCATGCCCTGATGTTAGAGATCCCAGCTTTTTCAGGATTTTCTCTTGGGTGAGAAGGGACTTGCAAAGCAGCTCAAGTTTGTGCAAGGATATGTTATGTCAAGACCAGGGAGAATAATTCAATGTTTGTCCAGGCATAACAATGACTTGGCATGGGCTCAGTTCTGCTCAGCAGCTTCTTGTCTGGGGCCAGCCTGTAAACTCAGGAGCAAAATATCTAATCAGCTGGTCCAACTGCTGTAGGGTGGTTTCTTTTTAAAAACTGCCATCATGTTCGAACATGTGATTTATCTTCTAATGAAATAACATCCCCACCCTTAATTCGTAATTTAAGGACACAGAGACTGTGATGAGCCTTTTATAAATAACATTCATAAAATCATTTACATGTGTCATAACTGTGCTGGAGGTTGCCAAGGTTTTGCCTTTTTCTGGAGAGAAAAGGGCTCAGACAGGCTTTGAGTGTGGGTGTGTTGTCACACTGTAAGAGTGTTGATTTATGGTACATTTTTTGCATCCCAGTCACCTGAGTTGGAACAGCCACAAAGCTCCATCAGATGAGTTCATGCACAGCAGTTCAAAGGCTGTCTGTGCAGCACTCTTTTCACTTATTTCCTTTTTCAGCTTTTTTTTTAGGTAAGAATTAAGAGATAACTGACATTGTAAACATTAAATGAGCAGTAATTGTGAAAGCGGGAGTGCCCCAGGATGCAGAGAGCAAGATACACCCAGCAAACAAGCTTGGAGAGGAGCAGGAGGTTTACAAAATCCTCTGTCTTTCTTAAGGCTCCTGTGCCCATGATCAGTGAAGGTAATGTGTGGCTGAGCAGACTCCCACAGCAGTGAGCTGCAGGGCAGGGATTAAACTGCTTCCAGCTCATTATTGGAGCATCATCCTTTGGTAGTGCCAGCAGCACAGAGGCCCCCCAGTTACTCATGCCATGTTTTGCTATGTTCCAGCAGGAAGATTCCTTGCAGAGCACTACCAGCTGTGCTGGTGTCCCAGCCATGCATCTTCCCACTCAGGGTGGCCTATTTCTAGCCCTCCTCGCGGGGCCCAGTGCCCTCCTAACTGATGTGCCATGGAGACCTCGAGTTGCAGGAATAGGGAACTGTAGATGCCAGTTTTAGTCCCTGTAGAAAGAAAATAATCTTCCTGCCTTCCCCAAATACAAAGATTAGCTGCTGAGGATCAGTCGGGGTTGTCATTTAGCCAGGAGCTGATCAGATTGCCCGAAGGGACCTTTGTGTGTGCCAGGTGTACCTGTTAATGGCTTTCCAAGGAAAACAAGGGATCATCAGTGTCTGGAGGGGCCACCTAAGGAGTGGGACATTGACACATCTTTGCCACGAGCTCAGAAAACCTTTTAGAAGTGAGAACAGTGTTAGCAATAGCAGTTTCCCTGGAAAGGAGATTCAAATTCCTGTTAATCACATGTTCTAACACAAAAACTGAAGTACACCACATGCCTCTCCTACCCAATGTTTTTTCTTCTTCACCTTGCTCCATTGTTTTTCAGAGGCCAAGTTTTCCTAAGGCTGCTTTTTTTTTCTTTTTTCTTCAATTGGATTGATTCTTTGTTTTCTTCTTGGAAATGGCCTCACTTTTCCTACCCCCATATTTTTTTTTTACCCTCTTTCTCTTTTCCTTCTCAAAAAGTGCAGCTGAAAGAGCCAGCATCACCACACAGTGCCTGCCTTTGGGATGCAGGAGAATGGTGGCATCCCCTAGCTCTCTTCGGAGTCAGTGGAGAGAAATGAGCATTTTTAGGGCAGAAATGCCCTGAAGTGTGTTAGATAATGCTTTAGGTTGAGATGAAACACACCTAGGTTTTTTAGTGTCCAAATCAGTCAGGGACAAGACTACATTTAATTAAATTAATATTTAACCCCATTCTTAGAGTCAGTTACTGACATAGTGAATGATTTGGGCAAGTCACCAAGCTGTAAACAGAATAATATTGTGATTTTACTGAAGACTGTAGCTTGGTTAAGTTTTACTTTGGCTACAGAAGGATTTGGCTTTGTGCAGTGCTGTTATCCTATACTACTTTTGCCTTCTTTTTTAACCTTTGGACTCTTTTGCAATAGGAAGTTGTGTCATTTCTTTAATTGGCAAGGGCTGGCCCAACATCTGCAGGCTTAGAGATCAGAGCTAGAGTTTAAGACCCCT
Organism: Rhipidura dahli; assembly: GCA_013399225.1. Classification (NCBI taxonomy): domain Eukaryota; kingdom Metazoa; phylum Chordata; class Aves; order Passeriformes; family Rhipiduridae; genus Rhipidura; species Rhipidura dahli. The sequence goes on from VXAC01000005.1 coordinate 321,482, forward strand.
CTCTTACAGGCCAGGGCTCCTCTGTCCAGAGAGCAGCTAACCCATCTCTTTCCAGAGGGCTGCTGCTGTTTTGGGGAAGAGAGCAAGAAAGGATGTTGAACCCTGTCCTCTTTGCTCAGGAGCAGTTTCTTGTCCCAGCTACATGATGGCACTAGAAAGGTTCACTGCATCAAAACAGCCCTCCAACCTGTGACAGGTGGAGGCAGCAAAAGGGCAGGATCTGCCCCTCTTCTAGTCTCCTTGGGGGAAGGTGGGGATAGGACAGCTGGAAGCATCTGCAGGTCACAAAATACCTGAACTCAGGCAAAGCACAAGGCACGGGTGAAGGGCTGAGCAGAAGGCTCAGCAGAAAATGTTCCTGATGCAATGGCTTTGGCAGCCTTACCAGGTCTCTCAGTTTCATTATGGATTCATAATATTTAGTGATATAACATTCTCAGTCTGTTTTCAAAAGCAAACAAACAAATCCCCAAACAAAACCATGTTTTTGTCAAGGAGAAACAAATGGCAAGTATAAAACACAAAGTCCAAGCCAAAAAAAATTGTTGACTGGCAGGATCCAAAGTTAATTGTGAAGTTGCACAGTTTTATTCAATGCTATCAATTTCTAGGGTCCAATTCACAGATGTTGAGCATCCCCAAGCCTCCTCTATTTTCTGTAGTATTAAGACACATCAAGGCCACCCCATGATATTTCCTGTCTCACTCCCTGCTTTATCCCATTTTTAATTGCATTTCAGATCTGAGGTCACCAGATGCAGCTGTGCTTGCTTTTGCACAATTAATGAACTGCACATCAGAACAATTGAAACCAATCTGCTATTTTCATCCATGCTGATTTTTACCCAACATTAATATTCTTCATTTTTATATTCCACAGCTTTACCAAATTCTTCCTTTGCTATGCAGTTCTCTGCTAGGTTTGTTTCTAGTATTCATGATTTCCTCACAGGAACATCTTGACTTATAAAGGGAATGACAATTCATCCTGCTCTTCATCCTTTGCAGGTTGGGTTCACAGATTCTGTAGGTTGAGGTGCTGGTCCTGTCCTTGAAAAAAACCCCTGCATGTTCAGTTCCATGCATGGCAGATAAAATAACAGGATATCCGGTTATTAGTTTTCTTAAACACTTCTGGCTTTTGGTACAGGGTGTACCCAAGGGAACGACCTTGCTCAGTCATCATTATGGTGACAGCTTCCTCCATCTGCCCTCTGTGGAGGCATCTGCAAGGACTCCCTGTTCTTTCACTTCTCCCCAAAAGGCAAGTTTGTGCAGTTTGATGCCCACAGTCCACAGGTGCTGTGCTGTTTTACCAAGGTGCTATCTAGCTCTTGTATGTTGGACCACATGCATGAAAGTGGCCTTCACCTGTCAGAGCATCAGCATTTAAATAAGACAGGATGGTTCTGATGCTGTGCAGTACTGAGGGATAGCACTTCTCAGCTTGTCAGTTAGATCTGCAGGACCTTTGACCCTTGTTAGCCTCAAAATTTACAACTTTCAAAGTGTGCTGCCAGAAAAATCTCATGCTGTGATGGTGTGAAAAAAAATTGCATGAGAAAGAACAGCTTCTGATGCAAACCCCTTTGGTTATATCTTCTCTCCTTTTACTTCCTCCTCACCACCTGAGAAAAAAGCAAGCAAGAACAGCAAGGACCAAAAGCAATTGTAGCACAGAGAAGCTGCCCATAGTTCTGTTGCTGGCAACTGAGCCCCCCAGTGGGAGGGAGTCGGGAGAGTAAAAGTGAGAAAACCTGTGGGTTGAGATAAAGACAGTTTAATAGGAAATGCAAAAGCCCCACACAGAAGCAAAGCAAAGACAAGGGATTAAGTCACCACTTGCCATGGGCAGGCAGGTGCTCAGCCATCCCAGGAAAGCAGGGCTCTGCCATGCCTGTTACTTGGGAAGAAAACGCTCTCATTCTGAACATCCCCCCTTTCTTCTCTAGATTTCTATGCTGAGCATAACACCTGTAGGATCTTGGATATTTTGTGGGATCACCTGCCCTGGCTGTGCCCCCCTTCAAGTTCCTCCACACTGCCAGCCTCCTGGCTGGTTGGGTGGGGTGAGGAGCAAAAAAGGCTTGGTTCTGTGTGAGCACTGCTTGGCAATAACAAAAACATCCCTGGATTATTAACATGATTTTCAGCACAAATTGCAAACACAGCCCCATACCAGCTAACTAGACAAAACCAGCACAAGTTCTAGCTCAGCAGTTCTTCCTACTGGAGCTAAAGGAGAACATGATGCAGAATATGTTTTCTATATCCTTAGATTTTTGGCAGTTACAGGCACTAAAAATACATATGAAAGAAGAGGACATAGTCTGAAACCAGCCTTAATTTGAGGTAGCAAAGTGACTGAGTTTCCTATGTATCATTTGGGAGTGAGCATCAGGACAAGCTGTGTCTGTTAGTGCTTCCTCCAGTTACATTTGAGCTTGTGGTTCCAGTTTTAAACCCTAGTAGTTAGTCCTGCTTGTGTAATTTGCTCTGCTCATACTGATAGGCTCCTTTCCTCTTTCCTGTTTAATTATGTATGTTGGAAACATACTCTAACTATGTTAGAGTACTCTGTGCTACTCTGTGCTACTAGCTGCAGCTTGCATATGGAGGCAGCCTTGAAATTTTCTGTCCTGAATCGCAGCTGTTTTTCCCAGGGAACATTCCTGGAATAGAATATATCCACATTTTCCTGCAAGACATTTGGCTAAATCATTTAGCACACAGTGCATGTGGTATCTTCTGGCTTATCTCTTCAGAGTGCTCTCATATCTACTGAGCTGCTTGTTGCCTGCACAGAATGTACTCATTTGCTTGAAATTCTTGTTAACATCTGAGCTCTGTGTAATTTGGGAACAATCCATGTTTCCCGTAGTCAGAACCTGCTTCATGTGCCCCAAAGGCATTTATGCCCTGGAATATCCATCCCACTAGGACAGCTGGTAGCAGCCCAGTGATTTTTTTGTTCCTGGATCTCCTTGAAAGAGGATGGAATGCTGTTATAAAAAGATGTGAAAATAGCTTTGAATTGATACCTTAAATCATTAAGAGAGAAATCTGTTCCCCAGTGATGCAGATACACAGCCCTGAAGGCAGTGAAGAAAATGTTCTTTGAATGACAGTCCCTGCCACAGTTAGGAGTGGAACACAGGAGTGAGAAGCCTTGTGAAAAATTTGGGCTTCAGGTAACCAGCTAAACAAAGTATTCTCCCAGAGTGGTTGAGTCTGAAGTACATAGAAAGGTCATAAATAACATGCAAAGGATCGTGCAGCTGCCCAGGATGTGGAAAAATAAATGTGGCTTTTTTTCTAAAGATTGCATCTATCTTTAATTCTGCAAGTGTAAAGCCCTTGCTTTGTAGTTTAAACAAATTGGTACCAAAAGTTAAAAGGAAAAAGCTGTTCTCAGGCAGAAGCATGCTTGCATAAGAGGAGGTATTTACAAGAAGTATGAAGCTGTAACTCCTTTTGGTTTCTACATCTTGTACTAGACCAGAGACCATTATCTCTCTAAAGGCAGAAGTCCTTGTTCATGATTGTAGGGTTACAATAGAGCCCAGCAGCATCAGATGATTAGAAATACACCGAGTTGGAGGTGCCTTAGGCTAATTAAGGTAATTCCTATTGGAGTGGAGAGTGAACTTCATATTGGGGCATATTCTGGTATAACTATTTTGACCAAGTAATTTTAGCAGAGTAAAACCAGACTTGATTAGACCAAAAGTTAGTGTGGAAATTCATTAGTAGTGGCAAACCCTGTAGCATAGTTTGTGCTTCAACTCTTGGTTCCTGCACAGCTGTCTTTCTGAACGGTCACTTCATAAGATTCATGCTGGGGTTAAAGCCTAATACAGGTAAGAGATTCAAAGCTGTTAGCAGACAAAGCTGAGAGCAGGAAGATTAAGATTGTCCCATGTGAATGACAAGTTTGTGCTAAAGTCTTTCTCTTTTCACCCACAACCAAATCTCTGACTCTCCATTTGCTAGCTGATAGTCTTGCTATTAAAGGAGCAGTTTGGCTTGAGGGTAAGGCTTAAGATCCTGGGATATGTGAACCCTTTCATAACAACTTTGATCTTCTCTGTGGGAGGTCTAAAGCCTGCTCTCCATACCGAATATCAACAAAAGAGTGTAAGCTCTATAAACAGGGGATTGTTTGCTGGTGTCATTAATTTTAGCCTAAAGCATTGGTCCTTAGCACTTTGCCTCTGAAGATCTGGCTCTGCTGTCACACACAGGATTGTCCCCACACAAGCTGGGTGTCCCTGCACCAAGCAGCTGCTGCTTGTGTTTATTGATCCTGGTCCTGGTGGCAGCTGAAGGGCTGCAGGCTGTGTGTTCCTGTCACTGCAGCCCGAGCAGGGCTCCCTGAAGCCGTGGGCACTGCAGTGAGGCCACGAGCTGAGCCAGCTCACAGCTGCTGTGGGAGCCATTCATGGTTTGCACTTGCTCACAAGCTCTGCTGTGTTCTGCTCTCCCTAGCAGCAATTTAGGAACTGGATTTGGAGCCACATGTTATCTCTAGCATGTGATCAAAATTGTGTCAAAATGTTTTTTATGCTTAGAGCCTGGAGCTCAGAACCCCCTCTCTACATGCAATTTTGAAGGTTGGTTCTTGAAAAGAGAAATGTCTAAAAGGAGAAGAAAATGTTTTGCCAGCTCTATGATTCTTGGCAGTGTCTTGCTTAACTGGAGAACATGTTCAGCAGATGTCACTGAGTTAACCTCAGCAGGCTGCTGAGTGAAACTGTGCTTTAAACTCCTGCTACAGGTATACACTTTTCTTCTGATACAGTTCACAGTAACCCAGTATAGCATTCCAGAAATCCATTAAACTACACTCTGATACATTTTCTCCATCAAAATCTTTCATATGTCACTTACCTAATACCCAGCTGAAGTTTAAGGCAGCTCAAGTGCCTGTGCCCTTTTAAGTTTGGGCCCAGTGACAGAATTGTTCTGTTAATCCTCTTCAGGACTCTGCAATATACATTCCTCTTTTATACTAAAACACATAAAGCACATTTTTAATAATAAAATAATAGAATTAAAAAATATACTAAAATATATGAAGAAAGGGAATCATTGCATGGTTCATGGATGGAACATTTTACTGAGTGTTTCTAAATGAATACAGGATTTCGTCCCATCTCAGACCAAACCATATCTAGTAAAGATGCCAAAGTAAATTAGGGATAATAGCTTTACAATGACTGTGTTCCTGTAAGCCACTTCTTCCTTTTCCATGGACATTAATTTTTTCTGCACCTGCTTTCTTATTTCCTTCTTGCCCCTATTTTGACAATATAGGGTTGATATCTTCTTTCAGTCCCCTCTAGCCTTTTGCTCTGGGGTTCACTGCAGACACTCCAATCTCATATCTTCCCTTTTTTCTCTTCAAATATTTCTTTTTTGCTTCTCTGGACCTATGTGTATTTCCCCTGCTCTTAAAATATTAAAGCAGCATCCTTTAAGATATAAGTTCACTAAAAGAACTGTACATTAGTTTCATTGACTATGCTCTATAAAAAGCTGTTACAAATATAGCTTTTTCCAAAGGAAGTATAAACAACCTAAGAAACTGAGATCTGTTGGATAGAAGTATAAATATTCACCTATATTAAACAGACTCAGGAAACTGTGAATTGGAATATTTACCAAGTAAGTGTTTTCATTTTGTGATTTACTAGAGCTAGATTTTGTGTAGGTTTTCTGCTCAATGTGATCTTGATACTAACTGAAGGTGTGTTTTTTGTCAGTAGAAGTGAGTGGCACAGAGTGCAACCTAGAGTGAAAATAGAAATTATGTTTAACTTGTCTATGGCATAGCAGCAGGATGTCCTCTTCTCTCCAGCATGCTTCCTGATGCTTTTCCCAATAATTTAAACTACCAAATAAGTGTTATTCTGGGATTTTTTCCTGAGCTAGTTAAGCTCAGTGATATCAAACTATATTTTCCTTTGGTGATGTTGAATTCTTCTTTGCCTACTCTTTTATTGCTCTTCAATGTCCCCTCCAGACCATTCATCCTGGTTGTTGGTTTGTATTTACTACAGCAGGAGTATTTGTTTAGGAGAGGAAGGGCCTCAGTAGTCAAGGGGAGTTTCAAGCCCCAGCTGGGGGATGCACATCTGAACAAGCCGCCAGCCAGATCTCACCAAAGTGGTGTGGCTGAATGGCTGAAGGGGGCTGTGAGTACCCAGCTGGCTGAAGGACTTGCATGGGACACAGGACATGTGAGGTAAAATCTGAGGTCATTGACCTCCTGTTCCAGAATAGCTGAGTGACATGAGTTCTGAGGGGTGCATTGCAGCAATGAATTGCAGCATTTCTGAATATTCCTGGTAACAGAGCTTGCATAAAATGCTCCATGCTCTAAAAATGAATCAATTTCCTTCTTCCCATAATCAACATATGTGTAATCCACCTTTGAACCTTCTTATTGCTTCTAGGATGTGGACTGTGTGCCTGGCTGTTGCCAATTCCTGTAATTAGTACTGCAGCACTGAAGGAGCCTGTCAGGGGATGACCTGAGAAGAACAATACTATCAATAGTATTGTCTGCCACTTTTCATCACACTGAGTCAGAACCACAGAGGATACATTTTTTCCAGCTAGCTTTTTTTTTTTTGGTCATAAAACAAACTCTTGTTTCATTACTGAGTAATTCTGATGCTTAAGTCCAGAGTTTCCTCTCTCCAACTAGTGAACGTATATACCTCCAGAAATGGGTAAGGGTTAACTGGAAATGGTGATTAGAACAGGGGATTTGAATATAGGAAGAAAGTAAAATGTGAGTCAAAACTAAACTTTTTTAACATTAGTGAAGGTGGCACTTAAAATGCTTATCTTTGAAACACTGGATGGCATTCAGTGAGGCATGAATTTTGGATGTGGGCTGAAAATAGCTGGACTCAAGTCCTGGTTAAAGACTTAATTTTAGATTCTATATCTTAAAAACTTCCAGCAAGAAGCATTTGAGCTCTGCCCCGGTCAGACTGGACTGCAGAATACTGGGATGCATTTTGTTACTTTCTATGTTGCAGTTACCTCCAGAATTGGGTGGTATTCTCAGCATATAAATACTTTGCAATGAGATTATTGCTTAAAGAAAAGTTTCATGTGTCTGGATATGCTTAAAAATCCCCCTGTATTTTGAGGACGAACAGTGTAAATATGAATCATTGCTCTCAGTGAACATCAGTTCTGGAAGGCTGCCAGATGAGGTGGCTTTAGGGTGCTGTGTTTGGCAGAAATCAGCAGTGATGCTTGCTTAGTTTGCTGAGCTTTAATGAAGCTATTTTGGGACCTGGAACTCCTGCTCATCATCCACACATGTCTGGGCTAAATAATTCTCTCACCGGATTATTTTCAATTAAAGCACTCTGTCTCTAATGGATTGTGGGCACTGTAGAGTAATTCTGGTTTGAATTAACAGACACCCAGCTAAATGACTTAGTGCTACATCTATGTGTATTTCTGATAGCAGATCATACAATCACCCTGTATGTAGGCTGAAGAGAATTTTGCTGTTTCTCTTGTTTTCAACCCTGAACCTTCTCCCATCTTCCTGACAAAGATGAGTCCAAGTGTCTGTACTGTCCCTGAACACCCCATCTGGAATTCAGCTTCATTTCTCTAGACTTAGGGAAACATTACTACAATAGCAAAGGCACTTGTGAGTCAGCTTTAGCCTGCAGGACACTTGCTTCTGGTCTGTCATTTCTTCCCACAGAAGATACTGCAAACCCAATAAAATACCAGGTATTACCTGAGCAGCCAGGCAGCACCATAACAGGGGAGAGAGAGAGAGCCAGGGTGCTTGTGCCTGCCACAGGGAGGGAGGCAGGGAAAGAAGGAAGGAAGCAAGCAAATGCAGTCCATGTAGTGTAATCATAGCTGCCCCTGTTTGACAGTGCCATCATGGTGAGGGTGTCTGCTGGTACAGGAAGGATCTGTGAGGAGGAGGGAGTTGGGACAAAGCCAGTTTCAGTTCTCTGGAATGGGGGAAAACCTGGCTGGGGTTGTGTAGAGGAAGAAATCTTAAAAGCCAAGCTGAGTGACACAGATGCTGACTGGTCCTTCACAGAGGCAGTGAAGAAGGCTATAAAGAGGTCACCATGCAGCTGCAGCAAAGCTTTCACACACCCTCAGCTGCAGTGTTCCTCTAGGACACCACTGTCTCTGAATGGAAAGGAAGCCCTTGTGTTACTTCTCTGACCAAGATTAATATGTATTTTTCCCTTATTTACCAACCCTACAGACCTGACAGAGAGACAGCCATGTCTAAATCTGCAACCAAGCTCTTACCAGGCCTTGGTTTCATTGAAATTACGTGACATCCCGAAGTGCTCCAATACAGACAAGTTTCACGGGAGTTTGGGACCCTCCTTGTAAATAAAGGTGTGCTCAGGATTCTTTACAGTACAGGTTCTTCAGTGAGAGCATTTTTTAGCCTGGGAATGATGGTGAAGATTTTGTGACTGTCACAAGGCAGTCTCTTAGCCAAACTGCACGCTTGTAAATTTTGATTTGTTTTGCTCTTTGTTTTTTCAGCTCTCTGCTTTAATAAGCAAGAGATAACCCAAGTTAACAACCCAAGTTAATAACCCAAGTTTCCTCTGCACAACAGCAGAAGAGTCTGAGGGAAAAGGAAAGTTACAACTATTTCCTCTTAGAAATCTTTTAACTTTAACCAAAAATAGCTTAATCATAAATTATGTTGTGGCAGTGTTAAATTCAGTTATTCTTAGTAAAAGAGATGAGTCCCTTAAAGGAAAGTTTTGGATCATTTTTCAGACTAAAACATCTGTCTTTAGCTGCTATTTCTGCTCTTGAGGGTTCACTCTGTGATTACAACAGGCAGAGCAAATAAAGCTTAAGGAGACAGCCCACACTAGCTGATGGTGGGGGAAAAAAGAAATATTTAGCAGGGTGACATATGTCCCATGTACAGGCCAGAGAGACAGTTATGTCCATGCATATCTTACAAGGACAAAGCAGAGGAGCAACTAGTTGCATTTATAGTATGGTACCACAATTCACCATAAAGTCATCTCCATTTGTAGCATATATATATGTATGTAATATTCCAAAGACAGAAGAGTTAAACTTTCTTTTAAAAAAAGACTCTAGATAAAACAAATGCAAAAATTTGCCTTGCTGCAGTCCTTTGCCCATGACCCGGTCAATGTATTTCTCAGAATAGGCCACTTTCAGCTTTTCCATGTCTCACTGTGAACTCCTCAGAAGTTTGTGTAAGTCAGCTTCTCTGCAGTACTGACAGAAACCTGGCTGGTCTCCGAGGTGATCTGGTATTTCAGATAACTTGGATTATGAAAACTATCAGCTGTAGCACATTCACTTTCAGTGCTCAGGTCTTTAAGTTTGTGCTGTTCCCTTCCAGGGAGGGACCAGGCCACCCCTCTGCACAGCTCCAGCAGCACCGGGGAGACTGCCCTGGATCTTCAGTGTGCGAGGCTCTGGCCTTGTCTGCTGGGAAAATTTGTTCGATTATATCCAGAATTTTGCAATGCCAACTCTTCCTCACAAACCTGACACTTCTAGAGGAAGAGGGAGGGGGGTTTCCTGAGGCCTTTCATGTATCTGTCATGAGGACAAGTTTCTTAAAAAGGAGTAGGATTACTATAACCCATTTACAAGCCTGTTAAAAGCAAAACAGAAACTGAAATTACACATGCAATTCTGTTAATGAGAGGTCTGAGGTAATTTTGTTTTAATTTAATGACCATTTGACAGGAATGAAATCCATAGACTCAGATCTGTGCTTATATAGTGTCTCTTAGATGACATCATTTTTAAAAAGTTTTCTGAGTTTTCTTAGCCATGCCACTTACATGTCACTTGAATCCCTTGATAAAAACCCAGTGTTGATCTAAACCAATGTTACAAGAGTGAAATGCTAGAAAAAGGCAGCTTCTTTACTGGAAACCTTTCATCCAAGGGCTATTTCTGCTGCACAGGCTCCAAGAAGCTGCTTCATGATATGACGTGATTATCTGAAAGGCTGTACTTTGGAGTAAAAGGAGTACTATTGATTTTCATTCTGAAGAGTTACTGAAACCGAGGAGGAAAGGGGGTGAGGGGTTGTTAAGTTCAGGTAAAGTAAAACAAAGATAATGACAGCTGCAAGGAAAGCAAGTGGATGGGCAGCCAAAATGTCTGGCTGCCTTTAAAGCTGCATAATTCTGTACCAGCAAACTTCGGGGAAACAGACAGGTTTGTTTTCCAGGAAGAGATAATAATGTAGAAACCTCTTTCTTGTGGCTTTCTTTAATCACATGGAGGGATGGTGTTAAAAGCCAAACGTGTAGAGAGACGTTCCCTTTGAACTACAAAAGCACAACTATCCCAGACTCAGTTCACTAAACGGGCACTTTACTGAAAGTTACAGTCACTTCTCATGTTGAGCTGACCTCCTGTACCTCTTTTAAAAACAACTATTTTAGCAGCCTTTGCTGCTACAGTACTGTCAGGATAATACAAGTGTGCAGAGAGCACGTCACTGGAGCTGACATGAACATGCATATGCCACACTGAATGTTCCTCTGCAAACACTTTTGAGCGTATTTGACAAGAGTTGTGCAAATCCTGTTTAAATACTTTTACCAGCTGAGTAGTCATTTCTCCAGAACTGTGCCTGGGAACATTTTGTTGATGTACACCTTAATAACCTCTCTCATTTCAGGTTTGTAGGTTATCTCTTGCTTCTAGTGCAGATTGAGCTGTCATTTTTTGTGTAGGAGCAAAAAAAAATCCCTGCTGTGTATTCCCTCAGTGTTTCCCAGGACCACTGAGTTCTTTGGCACTGTGCTACATCTGAAGTACCTTCAGAAAGCACAGGTGTGCCAAGTTCTGCTACAGGCAGAAAGAGACACACATATGACCCTGGCAGGGATCTCTGTGGCACAGATGTGCATTGCTGGTCAGTGAACAGGGAAGAAGTTAATTTGTCCTGATCCAGCCCTGCCAAGGGCTGATTCTGTTGCACTGAGTTGAGGTGAGACTATACTGTGGCAGAGCAGTTGGTGTATGGCCCTTTTTGTTCCCCCTCTAGCCCTCATTAAATCCATGCCATGTTCTCCAGCCAGAAGGAGTAACCAAAGCACAGCAGACTCAGCACTCAGCCTCAGCCCACAGTCCCTTCTGCTTCCCTTCCTGGGAAGAACATCCTCCAGGGAGAAACTAACTACTGCCCTGAGGGGTTCCTCTCACAGAGCTACCCTCTTGCCTCAGGTGTGCAAGAGTTTTAAAAAAGTATTCTGCAGCAAGATGAAAGGACTTAACAGCTCCTGTGCAAGAAAATAAGTGTACTGGCCTAAAGCCTGCTCTTTCTTTTCAGGGAATTACCAACAGGCAGATTGCAACAATCATTTTCCAAATTATAGTAACCAACCACATTTTCTGTGAAAATGATTTTGGATTCCAGTAAGTTAAAAATTACTGTTGTTTTTTCCCCTCCTTTTTTCCTTCCTCTTCCCATTTTTCCAAGAACTCAGTGTTGTCCTGTATGCCTTCTTTGAAGCAGTGATGATGTGCATGTACCAGTCATCTGAAGGAAGCCTTGTGGTAGTCCCTGCATGTGCCTGCTGTTGGCTGACAGGCTTTGGTTCTTTGTGCACTCAGAAAACTCTCTGCTATTTCTTCCTCTTCCAAGGTCCAAACCTCCACAGATCATTGGAAATATTCTCTCCATTGCCAATGGCTTTTGGATCAGGCACTCAGGCTCTTATTCAGCGGCAGCTGTCCCCTGAGGAGAGCATGGTTTGTGCAAAGCTAACATTTGATGGCCCTACCTGTGAAATCACAAATTAAATCTGACCTGATGCAGAAGGTGTAATTACCCAAATAAAACTGGCTGGTTTTCTCTAGCCCCTCAACTACTTTTTGCACAAAAGAAATTTCTTGTGTTTTAGGAAGAATGCAAATATTTTTGAGATTTCTTTGCAAATTAGTTTTGTGATCACTATCAACTTTGTGCAGCAAATTCAATGAGAATTTGGAATATTTTTTGATTAGTCAGTGACATGTTTTTTCTCTTGTGCAGTCTTTCATTTTACTCTGTAAGTACTCAGCCTTAATTACAGCTATTTTGTGATTGTTCATTGGGGTTTTGGGGTTTTTCTTGTGCTATGAAATCTAAATTTAGTATTTAAAGTTTTAACTTACCCATTCTGGAGAATTAAGAGGTAGGCCATCTGTACTCAACTTTTTCTTCCGGATTTTCATTTCAGTAAGGCACTTTCTGCAATAGAATTAGCAAAGTCAGTCACTTTACATGTTTTTTGGATCCTACGTGTCACATTATTAACAGACTCTGAATGATTTCTCTCAGCTATGGGGTATGTGTTTTCAGTTCAGCCTTTTATTTCCAGTCTGATTCTGCCAAACTCAACAGCAGGTTCCTGCAACAGTTGTCCAGTGACTCTGGTCTGGAATGAGAGGTTTGTCTTTGATTGATGTTCTGCATGATGGGTTTGCCAGTTTTGGTAAACAAAGAGGAGCTGGCCCATCCCAGCCTTGTGCTCCTGCTGCTGCTTTGCACCGGTTGTTACATTCCTTGGACACTTTTTCTTAGCCACTTTTTCTCCTTACTGTGACGTGACTGGATTTTCTCCCCCCCTCTAAAACAGCAAGTTATCTTGGCTTAGAGGAGTCCAAGAGCCACCATAAAGGATCCACCACAGGATTCCATGGTCCAGGAGCAGGGATGGAGAAAGGCCAGGTTGAGGGGGAAGCTGCTGGATTGTCTCAGCTGTCTGTGACACCACACTCTTGAGTTGTTTAAAAAACACTCTGTCTACATTGTTTCTATCATGCAAAACATACAGCCAGCAGCCTTCTAGTTTCTGGCTCACAAAAAAAAAAGAGATAAAATTATAGAGAAAAATTTCACTTTCGGGTATTCAAAATATGCACTGGGACTGGTTTTACTTTACCAGACTCGAGCAGTTTTGATTTAGAGCAACTCAGAGAAAGGTCAGACTGGCTGTTGAGGGTCCCAGCTACTTGGAGTAAGTCCTTCATGTTACCTTTAACATTTTCAAAGGTAAAAGTAAGGTGGGGACAACATAAACAGTATGGATGAGTCTGCTTTTTCAGAGCTTTTTCAGAGCTTTTTTTAACCTGCTTACCAGTTTCAGCTTGGAGGATCAACCACTCAGTTACAGGAACAGACTGAGGGCACTGCAGTGTTTGTGTGGGAAGTGGAAAGAATTATCTGCTACAGTTAAAAAGAGGAGTAGGATCTGCCATGTGTGAATGGTTAAAGGAATTACCTTACAGGTCCTTGGATGAAATTAGTTCCTTTTTCACTTTCCACGAGTAAATGCATTTGGCCTATCAAGTAAGGACTTCAAAGTGTAACAAATCACCATTTTAAGGAAAATCATGGAAATTTCACATGGCAACATCATAATGAATGAATGGGTACCACTTTCCCAATGGTAAGTGTTTCCATCATTACTTTCCAACCGTCCAGCACTCTCTGCTTTGGTTCTCACTTACCTGAGCCCATTCATTGGCCTGACACGTGTCTTTGTGTGCTCACACCACACCCAACTCCTCTGTTTTGCTTTCCCCTTGCCACTGGCACATATGTTTCAGCTGATACGGGTGCGTGGGACTCCTTCTATCAGCTTGTTCATGGCACAGAGATCCAGGCTTGCCAGGCAGTAACTGGGTGGCTGTATTTAGACCATTATCAAAATGACTAATGCCTGCTGAGAGCCTGAGTAGGTTGGCTGAGAACCAGCTCCTCCTGTCCTACAGAACAGTATAGTGCCAGTGTAGACACAGAGAAAGTTTGCCTACCCCTGTCCTTTGCTGTCATCCAGCTCCAGCAAGTCTGTGCTTGCCCCCTCCCACTTGGAAGGGACAGGGCACATTTCACAATTTGTGTAACAACAGTTTTGGAAATCACACAGGAGGAGACACACCGGAAAATGCCACAGTAGTTTCCCTATAGAGCTCTCCTTGGGAAGAGGAGGGAAATCCTCCCCTTTTACTGACAGGTGAGGGCATGATCCCCTTCCCCTGCCACTGTATTTTCCAGCTTTTTGAGGGTGAAGGAGTCAGGACAGCCACCCTTGTCACTCTTTCCTGTCTCTTCCTTGCTTACTTGCAGCCTGGTTGCAATGCAGGAGTCTTACAAGGCTTCTGAAGCCAGCAGAGGACTTTTTAAGAGGACTCCTATCCTCCAGATTGTCTGTGACAGATACTCCATAGTTGTCATTGGGTTGAAGAGGAGCCAAATGGTGGAGAAGAGAGAATGGGGCTGTGATGATTCCCCTGTGTTGTCTCTGTAGAAAGTTCTCTGCAAAGCCTTGTTTTTTCATGTAGAGCAACTGAGCCCCTTTCTGCAGGAACTGTAGCTAGGTATTGATCAAAAATCCAGCTATTAGAATTATACTATATTAGTGGAAATTAATACACAAATTTTTCTCTGGTTCCCAGGCAAATAATTTTTCCAAGAGATTCAATAATCAGATGTGCAAATCTTGACCCAAATATGACTATGGCTTTTAGCTATGTTCTTTGGGATTGTGAAAATAAAACAAAAGAAAGAACAAAATCCTGAAATGAAATTTCAATGTTACTCATATCGAGTGCTAAAAATCAGAACAGAGCCTCTAAGCATCTGAGCACTGGCAAGCTCCTGAAATATAAGAGCCACCACATTCAAGTTTATCACTAGTGAGGTGGCAAATGGAAGACTAATGTTCTGATCTGCAGGCTGATTCTCCTGAATTAGGCCACGCACTTTCTGTCTGTGCAAGAATTGGTGAGGACACATTTCTAACTTTCTTGTACAACAGCACCTGAATTTTCTGTTAGTACTGACACCCTGTTTCTGTCACTGTCAGAGCTACTCGGGCACTTTACAGGTACAACTGACTGGTGCAGACATTATGTGATGGGCCACAGAGTGAGTAAATCTTTGCACTGAAATCAAGACTCTTGACTAGTCCTAGGAGGGGGAACACCTCCTGTGTCAGCCTGATACGTGTATGATCCAGTTCTGCTTTTGCAATCCATAGCAAAACTCCCCCTACTTCAGCAGAGATTTATGGAGGTATTTAGCTCTTGAGGAGTTTTCCTTTTCATACTCTTTGTCTTGGGAAATGGTTGTCTCAGGTGTATGGATGGGCTTGGCCTTTCGCAGCATTTCACTATCAGAACATGAGAGTCCTGATGTAGTAGCTGTGTTTGCCAAGACTTCTCCTTCCCCCAGCAGCCAGACAGATCCAGTGCCGGGAGTAGATTTGGTTTCAGTCCTTGCTGCCTGCCCCAGAGGTGAAGGTCCTGCACTACATAGGCTTCTGTGGCAGAGGGGAAGGCACTGGCCTGTGTAGGCTGTGCAACGGTGGGGCATCCCTAGGGCATCTCTGGCTGAGCAGAAGAGAGCAGGGGAGGCCTGCAAGCTGCTGTTCCAGTTGCTCCTGTGCCTGAGAAATCCTGTGATTTAGTTATTGCTCCAGAAATATTTCTGAATTTTATTTGTTCACTGTTAGAACCTTATTCCATCTCCCATGCACACTCCTATGCAGTTTCCAGATGCTTAATTTATTTTCCTGGACTTACTCCTGGGTTATCAGCTCTATTTCCTAAAGTGGCTGCGCCAAAGGTCACAGACTGGAGTATTTCCAAAGCAGGACTAGTGTTTGCAAGTCTGAGCACCAAGCTGATCATATGAGTATATTTCCTTCACTTAGACTTATGGTAAAATTAGTAGGACTGGACCAGATTTCAAATATTGACTAGTTCATCCTTCTCAGATCTCTTTGTATTGAACTATACAGAGCAGAAAACATGAATTGATTAATAAAGCAGAAATGGAGTTCAGTGGAAAGATGGTTGCTTCCCTCCCCCCCATAACAATAACATTAAAAAGTATTGTTTGATTATGCTCTTTCCCTTCTCAGCCCTTTATTTCCTGGAGGATCATATCTGACCAGCAAATTTAGATGTCCATGACTGCGAGATATGTTCTTTAACTGCAGTACTGCTGGTGTAGTTGTTTCACAGTAAACGTGTCATTTATTGTACATCCTGCATGGAGTGCCATTGTTTGTTCTGTTTAGATTTTTAAACATTATGCCTGTTTAAAATGACATTAATAGCAAACAGGATTACCACATGCAATTTAGCTGTTAGCAGTTACCAAGAGCAGATAATATTTATGCCAGCTTTTTCATGGCAGGTCAATTATTCTGTTAGCACAGGCAACAGTATATTTGTATTGTGCAACTTTTCCTAGGAACTGAGCTGTGCTGGAGAACAGGAAATCATGGGAAGCCGGATGGACTTGAATTAAAAGGAAGGAATTTGTTTTCCTTGTGTTTGAATGCCAGTGCCTGTTGCAGTGATTTACTGTACAGTTTTTACTTCTTATTATGCAACTAGGCAAAAGAAAAACCTGCAGAAAAATAAAGTAAAAGTGAGTGAACTGTACCTATTCTTAATTTGAATTTAGTTTCTTTTCTCCTAATCAGTTTTGATGTGATGCCACATGGTGTCCACAGGTTAAGCCTCTAGATTCTGATCAAAATTTTAAGGTGCCATTTTACAGAAGTTCCTGAGCTACACTTGGCCAAAGCTGTCCTAGTACAAATGTACAAATGATCACATAACCCAACAGAGAGTAGTTAAAATTCAGACACTTCTGTACATTTTAGAACTACTGAGACCAAGCTACTTTCATAATCTGCCGGCTACATAAACACTTTATGACTCAGACTGGGGGAGTTTCATAAATACTTTGCTAAGGTTATTTATGCCTTATGAAGGTGCTTAAAAGGTGTTGCTTCCTTCTCCTTTTTTTCCTCTTCAATCAGCAGATTATCTTAATTGTACACTTAATGTGGATTAAACTTTAATAAAAGGGACTGCATTCATTTCACCTCAAGCAGTGGAGGCTGTTAAAACTGACTACCAAGTCCAACTCCAGGCCCTGCAATTTAGTCAAATAAACTAATATAGTCCAACAAAAAATGTGGACTAAGAGTAGCATAAATTGTATGGAAAATAATTGCCTTCTTCAAGTCCCCAGTGAAGGCTCAGGCCTCCACTGTTGTTAGTGGAAGCAGAGCAGTTTTGGACTATGCTGGATTACGTAACAGGCCTGAATCTTAGAAACTCTAAATTAGGAGTAGAACTGTTCTGCACCTGAGACTCCATTTTTGTAATGGACATAAGAGCTGGCAAGAGAACTTGTGAGAACCACCTGTATCCCCTTGCAGTTCTTATTCCCTGTGCAATTCTTTCAAAACCCAGCTCATAGTTTCTCTGGCTCTCTCAAATACACTACCTCCCTCCAGAATTTCATAGCCTTCCAGAATGGAAGAAATGGATTTTCCCTGGCATGCTACAGTCCTCCCATATTTCACACAGAATTTTTCTTTAGAAAGAAAAGATTTTCTTCCAAACTTACATTTCAGCTCAAGTCTGTTGATTTCACTAGAGATTGAATTAGGCCCCTTTAATTAGGCCCTGAAGTTCACTGGCTATAAGTTAAACCTGGCATTTGCTTCAAGGTGGCCTTGCAGTTATTTTTTTTTATTCCACCAATGGCCAACACTCAAGCTACAACATTCATGGAATTACACATGCACTCATAACTTCATTCAAAGCCTATTTATACCAGCTTGGAATGTGTCTGTGGGTTGTGTTTAGCATTTATATGCAATTGCCCTCGTCCTTCAGCTGGGCTTGTATTCAACATTAACAGATAATAGTTGATGTACTGCAGACTGTGTGCAGCAGTCAGCTCTACCCCATCATGAAACAGAAGTTCATGTCTGGCAGATAAACTGTAGTATTTTAAAATCCAGGGGGTCAGAAGAGATTGTTCTTCCCCACTAGAAATGTCACTGCTAAAACCTATCTGAGCTTCCAGTCCCAAAGTGTATTTTGGGATGATGTGAAATGTGCTGTGTTTTAAAATCAATGTCTTCTTAAACCTATATTGAAATTACAAAGGAAATGAGATATGTAGAAGAGCAAGGAGAAAATAATATGCCTGAGAAAGGCAGCCCTGGACTGTGTAGTCCTCACTTTATACTCAGTACACAGACATAGCCTTACCTGTACTCTTCACTTGTGTCTTTTAATGCAGGTTTGGAAGTCCTAAGCTAGTTCAGTAGCAGTGACTGAAACTGTCATTGTGTTCGCCCTGGCAGTGAGGTTGAGTATGGTCTTGCACACAGTGCATAAATTACACTTACCGGGAAGAAAGATTACCTAGTTTTAATTATTTCCAAAGCATAATAAAAAGATACACAGTGCAGGCTGTGCAGCTCACAAGGGTAGTGTCCTCCTCATTAGACATATTTGCTTTAAGGGTAGATATAAAATAATACTTAGATATATGAGAAAATAATCAGCAAGTATTTCTTGATACCTAGCTAGGCCTTTGTACTTCTAGTCCCTAAAGACTCTTCCTAAATACATTTGTGTATTACAGGAAGACTTCCAGGACTAGAGCATGCACTGATAAGGAAGTGAATGCATGGGGAGGTTTATAGTCTCAGTTTGTATCAAGAGACTTTTGTTCCGCTGTCAAAAAGATGTGAAGCTTGTTGTTGTTTCAGCAGGGCAGCTGTAAAAGGTCTAGAAAGAGAATAGGCCTTAATGAACTCAAAAATAAGCCAAACCTCTCTTTACTGAATACTCTGTAACTGAGACACTTGTAGTGCTGTCTAATGGTCAAAAAAAGAGATGGTACACGTTCTGTTATGTGCTGTGAAAATCAGTCTAAATTATCCATACAGGTAAAAGCTGGGGGGAGATTACAAGGTTAAGTAGTATGATGTATAGAATAATTTGCTGGCAGAGTCCACAACGAAACTCAAACTATATAATGCAAGATTCCAGAATCACAGGGCAAGGGAAAATTCCCTTGTTTGGAGTTCAGAGTTCTAAGCCTCATTTCAGTATCACTTCAGCCAAGGGCTGGATTTCCATTCTTTCCTATTTTCTTTTCCTATCCCAAGTACTTGTGTGCCTAGCTGGATCATCCTTTGTGCCTTACAGTTTCAGCAGGCCCTGATATTTCATATTCCTTTTCACTCTCTGCTCCTGAAAGAAAAGCTGACCTCCTTTATTTGCATTTTATTTGCATTTTCTCCAAAGAAAATCCCTCTGACCAGTACGTACATGGCTCCTATTCCTAAAATTCACAGCCAGAGTGGTATGTAGGCTATTCTTTCAATATGCACCTAACAAGTGTTCCAGGTGTGTTCTGTACAAAGCTGAAAGTCCTCAGAACTGCGTTGTCCCTGCACAAAGTTGAAGACTTTCAGTTTCATCAGTGCTTGAGACCATTACAGCTGCAACACACAAATTATGTGAGATGCTCTTATTTAATTCCCAAGGGCAAATGACACTGCCTATTGAGAAATCCCTTAACAACATCCCTAAATGGCAATGTGACCTGGACCACGACAGTCTTGGCCCTAAACACAAATAGGGTAGCTGAGAGGGTCACCCACACCAGCCTGTGAGGTGTTTACTGTGTCTGGCTTCTCAGGCTTTAGAGGAAGATGAAGGAACCACTCATTTCATCTCTGAGCATCCTTCTAGACTCTTGTTGCCTCAGTTATCCACTCCAGAAGGGACTGAAGCGCTTTGTTAGGTGAGGTGAGGAGTTAGAGCAGCACTTGCACGTCTCAGTTGTTGGGAGTGCAGCAGAGCACTGAGTGCTCCAATATCCTGCATGAGCCTTGGGGTGCTTCAAACAGCTCTGCCCCCTGGGCCAGCAGTGATTTCCCTGTCAGGTCAAAGATTTCTCTCATTGCAACCATTTTTCCTTTTCTTTACTGACTGAACTCGGAGAAATCATTGTCAGTATAGCTGACAAATTAGAACAATATTGTTTGTAAATGCCATTATTCACCTGAGCCTTTGTAATTAGCATCCACAGAAAGGAAAGGTGTAGCAAACTCAGGGTGAACAGCAGGTTGATGGCTCATTCTGTTATCAGAGCTCAGCCTGACACAGCCTCAGCTTGTTCTGTGCAGCAACAGTAATGAGAAAATTTACAGCAGCCAGAAAACCTGGTATGAAAATCGAAATTACATTGCCAAATGTACTGGCCTGAGAATACTGGAACTGAAATTTTTTATTTAAGAAAGGCACCATCTACTTTGCATATAATTATACAGATATGGTGCATGCTGAACACATACAACAGTTAACAGGTACGTGACAGGTTGCGGAGCTTGGGCTACAAGAGTGTACTTGTGCTCAGAACTACTGTGCTGCTGTAATGTCTGTGAAAAACTTCTGTTGGCTGCCAGTTTTACAGACATGGACAAGAATTTTCTTCTTTTCCTACAAAAACATGTTTTCTGCTTTTTCTAAACAAAAAGACCTGCATTTGCATAAGATAGTGAATTACACAACACATTTAGTCTTAGGCCACGATGGATTTACCGTTAATCATGTAATTGTTGACTGACTGTGAGAGATTAGATAAAGAAGAGTTTGTACTTGTAAAGGGAAGATCCTATCTCAAGCTGAAAAAGGCATGAGGTACTGAAATGTAGTTTCAGTTTATTTTAAACAGAAAGCAGTTGTATTTAATACTCGTAAAGCTTTCACAGCTCACCTCATTTTACTTTGTACAGCTGGCCTTGCTGGGAACTAGGGGGAAATGTGGAGAAGGGTTCACACAATGCCTTTTCAGCACCTAGTTGGCAGGTCCTGGCAGTTATGCAACATTCTGAAGCCTTCTGATTTTCATCTAATTCAGCTGTTTAAATTAGCTGGTGTGAACAACTTACCTGGTGGGAGCAAATGGGAATGTAAGTGTGACAGAAAACAAAATAATTACTGAAACATTTGTCAAAGCTATTTCTGAACAGATTGTGTATGCAAAATAGATGCCAGAAAAGTCTAGCAAGAACGTTTATTGTGTTTTATCTGGGCAGAGCTAAGAAAGTAGCTACTAATCTTACTTGTTGTGTAGCAGATGTATCTCCCAAATTCATCCCAATGATAATGTTAGAGATAATACCTATCCTACTTGAGTTTCATGAGTCTCTAGGATATACCAATTCCATCTCCAGATCTCTCTAGACTGTCTGGACACTGATGGTACACAGGCAGGTCAAGAGATAACCAAATGAGACTATTACACTGAGTGTTACAAAATCAGTAAGCCTCAGTCGAGTCTCTGTTGTACAGTTTTGGGGACAATATTTTATGTTCACTTCTGTTTTCAGTGCTCAGTTTGGGAACCAGAAGCTGTTCAAATCCCAGAGAGGATACCTAAAATCTCAGCCTGAAAGTTCAATCTGACTCAAATACCAGTAATAATTAGTTTCTGCTGTAGGGAAGTTGATTTGGGGAAAGTTTGGTTTGGGTGAAAATGGAACACAGTTACCAGTTTCAGTTTGAAGGGCATAGGGTTGACTTGCACATACTCTGCAGAGCTGCAAGGAATGGGGGTAGGAAATTGTACAGAATTTTGTGTACACACAGCATCAAAACTGAGCACCCTCAGCCTGTGAGTTTGTTGGGGCTTTATCAAGTAAGAGTTCTTTGTGATACAGTCAGAGCTCTTGCATTTAATTTTAAAAAGATAATTGCTGTTATTTAATAAAGCTGTCTGTAGAAAAGTCAGTCTTTCCCCTGGAAATTGATTTCAGTGATTTCTACTACAGATGTTTGGATGTTCTGATACGATAAACCTGTAATCTAATATGGTCAATATTTCATTTCTTTCCACAATATGTGTAAATGTTGTGACGAGAACAGATTTACTGAGAGAAATAATGGGTCCGTAGTATCCTCCATAGCTCTTTAAGAGTGATGACTGGATTTACCATTCTTCTACGTGACTGGGAGCTACAAAGAATAACTGAAATTAAGAGTAACTGAGACTAAAATGACAACAGAAAGGTGATCCTACTTTGCATTGCTAATGTTATGAAGAAGAACAGAATGAAAGAAACTGGACATATGGGGATTATGGCACGGTTATTTGCTTTATTCTGTTTGCCTGGTATTCCATCTTCACAGAGTATCTGCTCCTGTCATAGCTGAAGACTATAGAGTAATTGTTTTGCTATGCACAATCATCTATCATACTTGTCTTCAACAGCTACATCCAAAGCATGTCACTGAGCTGCAGAGGGGAAATACTTCTGGCATGTGGCTAACACAGCTCTCTGTCAGTCAGTTTATATTCTGACTCTTTGGCCTTTGCTGCTTTGCCCTACTTGAGCAGTGGTTTGTGTGGGAGAAGTTGGGCTTCTCTTTCTGCTTCCTGCTGGCCCGTGTTTCTGTTATTCCATGGTGACACAAGGACCAAATTGGACTAGGGTGTTGCAAATTTGGCTGCTGTACTGGGAAACAGCTGTGGAGGAAAACTACAGATCCAGTGACAGGATCTGAGTTATGCAGAAGTATGACAACAGACAAGTCAGAGGTGATGAAAGTCTTGAATGGCACTTTGTGGCAATTAAAAGAAACTTCCTGGAAACCTATGGCATGGGGAGTTGTTAGCTTACAGTTTGCACAGAAAGCCACGTAAAGCCCAGATTAAATCCCTGTTACTCTGCCTTTGTCCCAAGTCGGTGGAATCCATGAGTACACACATTGCTCACACAGCTACTGGCACTGTGGATGGAGGTGGCAGGAGAGTCAAGGGCTGAATGCCAGCCCTGGGCCAGAGAAGGGGCTGACCCCGGCTCTGGGGAGAGGGCTCAGGAGATGGATGTGCTGCTCAGCAGAGGATTCACTCACTACGAGCTGGGTGAAGAGTATTGATGGCTAGATACGGGCAGCATGTTGCCCTAGGGGACACTTTTTTTCTTGTCTGTTGAAAATAGCATCAGTGCTGACTGCAGCTGAAGCCTCACTTCTTGTAAATGACTTCAATCATAACAGAATTAGTGTGACCACAGCCTCAGAGCGGGACGGCCCTGCTTGGCATTCAAGCTCCTCCTCCTGAGCATTCAGTAGCTCTCCACAGCTTAAATCAACAGCTTTCTCAACATCTACAGGTCTATTAATTGGCTCTGCTCGTTAGCAAGTGCTTTACAGCTGCTGCATTGTATGTAATTTAACCAGGGCCCTGCTCACAGCCCACCCTGCTGCTCTGGGGGACACAGGCTCCTGTGGGTGACATGCATGCTGTCATGTGTGGGTGACACAGCCATGCTGAAAATGGTATTATTTTAAAGCTGTCCCTTGCCCACTAACTGTAAATATTGCAGCCTCTTCAAATATGTGGCTTTGCTGTGCTCCTCAGCATGGCTCAAATTCTCCCATAGTCCTTTAACAGATTGACTGTTTACTTCACTTTTCGGCCACAGTCAAAAGGTAGAGGAAAGAGCTGGTAAGAGGGGAAGGGACTGGAATCACCACTCTTCATGTACTTTTAGCAGGAGGGATTAAAATCTGTTGCATGTTTCTATTCCTTTAGGTGCAGAGTACTTCAAATTCCCTATTTGACCTTGCCGGTACTTTATTAAAGCTGAGGATGAGAGATTTGACAGCTGAAATTACTACAAAAATCTTCAGGAGATTCCTGCTGTGCCCCTTAGATGTGACACCACCCTTGAATCAGTGTACACAGGTGAGCAGACATTTTAGAGAGCCCTTCATTTGCTCTTACAGAAGGAAATTCAGTGTGACATTGTGAACACACATACTGTGGTTAGGATTTCCTTGTTGCTTTGGAGCAACCTACATATACCTATTAGAAGGAGGATCTGCCTGGGCACTGTATTGTATGCTGGGGAGAGAGACAAAGAGAAGGAAAGGAAGGGGAAGAAAAATAAGGCAGGTGAAGATAATGTAATTTAAAAATACAAGACAGCTTTGTCTCCTCTTTACTTAAGAGACATTCTATACAATTCTGACCTTCTTGTCCTTATTAATAGTTTCGGTTATATTTTTTTCGGAGCTATTCTGTATTTGCATTTCATATTAAAGACAAAATGAAAGTATTTAGGCATCTCATGTGGGAGGATATGGCTTATTTCTGCTAAACTTACTCTATAGCAATAGAAGAGAAAGGAAATAGGTTTGTTTCTGCCAGGAAGAAAATGAAATGGATTCAACCCTTACGTTTTTCATTCCAGGCTTCTCAGTGGAAGCCCCTAACTGTATATCTAGGTCTAGTTTGTCTTGGTTTTACCAGAGGTAGCAGAGAACCTTCTAAGTTACAATGTGCTTGTTCTACCACTGATGCTGTCACGTGGACATTCTTCTGTGTAGCAGGGCAAGAGCCATTAATTTGGGGCATGAAGGATTAAAAGATATTAGTGTGGAGCTAGGAAAAACAGTATGGGAAAGGGATAAGAATCTCTGCTGACAGCAAACCAGTTTGGCAGCCTTCACCCTACAAAGACTTTTTTTACTATTTAACAATGCCATTCACATTCAGGCATTAGCTCTGCTCCAGTCTCCTATCTGCTGCATAGAACAGCATTCACTACTTCTCCAATTTATATCCTTGCAGCTTCTGTGGGAAAATGCATCATATGGCAACTAATTCCAGCTTTAGAATTAAGCAGAAATGCTCTCTGCTGTTTTAGGACTGATCCAAAGAGCACTTTTAGGGAAGCAACACACCAGAAACTCACATGATACTGTGTGTTCTTTTTCCCTTTTTTCACAATGTTCAATCCACTGAGTGATCCTTAGTCATGTCTGAGGAGGAAACCTATTTATTCCAAAGAAACATCAGTGAAGTAAGAGCTGATTTGGTAAATATTAAACAAATGATTCAGTAAGGATCACTGTAGAACATAAACTCAGTGTTTCCTAAAAGTGGCTTAATCTTTAAAAGGAATGTGAATTACAGTAGAGGGAGAGACTTTTATCTCCCCAACTCTGAAGATGACTCCATTTACTGCTTGCAGTTCCTGTAAGCACTGTAGATCTGAGCTGATAGAGTACATTTCTGTGAAAGACTATGTGCCTTCTTTGAAGTGATTTGGTTCAGCTGGTTTTTAAGTCAGCTTTTCATGGATTTCAGGAAATGCTCAAGGAAGGGGAGAATCTTATAATGCAGGTGACATTTTGCCAAATCAGGCATCTCAAGTCATTCACAGTTGCAGTTCTGGGGGCACTGTTTCCGTGTTTCATGAGCAGCTGGAAACAGAACAGTCTAATGTAGTTTAGCTTTCTCTGAATGCAGTTTAGCCACTAGAAATTACAGATGCAAATGCAGAGGTTTGTGTTCTCTGGATCCTGTCATGGAGCTAAGTCACAGACTCTATTAACATGTCAAATCTGTGCTCTGTAGATCAGCAGGAATTTAAGATGAGAAACATATTTTTAGGTCTAAGGATGTCTGCACCTTTGTCCTTTTGTTATGCCAGTTTTCAAAGAGAACTAAGCTATTCTTTCCCCAATGCACCACAGTGATACAGTGTTCACAGACTTTTAAAGCGTGTGAAGAGCATTTCTGGACAGTTTTATTTTTCCCCACTGAGGTTCATGAGGTTTGGTTATGTCAGACAGAAACCTCTTCTAGCTTAGGGCTTCGTACCTTTCAATAAAAATAAGGCAAACCAGAGTTGGTGCAGTTTGCTCAGCCAAGGCTTTGATTTACCAAAAACTATGCATCACTGCAGTCTCAATACACTGTCCCTGTTCTTATGGATTTTTAGGAGAGAGATGGATTCCTGGGCAGATTCACCCTGAGTATATTTTCTACTAGCTTGCACCTTTCTGCTGTAGGCTTTTGTAGGTAGGAATCCCCTGCCTGCTGGACTAGCACTAAGACAGACTAATTTGATAGGGCAAAGAAGCAGGACCACGTGGAGACCTGTCTGCACATAAAACACTCAGTTAAGCAATTTGTCTGTCAGCAGGATAGGTGCCAGAGCCTTTAAAACTAAAACCAGAGATGCTATTTTTTTGAAAACTGTGACAATAAAGTTTATTATGTTAATATCATAAAAAATATTATAAAATAATAAAATATTCTGCTTGGCAGAAAAATTATGCCAGGGTTTTAAAACCCCAGGTTTGTGCAAACAGTTTTTGTAAACATAAGAAGTCAAGTGTTCAGGTTCCATCGCAAAATACAGTAAATTGCTACAAAAATAAGTTTGCTCACTGTCAAACATTTCTAAAAACCCAGGAAGCTGGATTTCGTTACACATCTCTAATGTGTCCCTATACAGTTAATGCTGCACTTATATCTGAAATGGGAAGGATTTCAGATAGTCCTTTAAAACAGGATTGAGTGGGATCTGATTTAAGTTCTCTCTTCCAAAAGTCTTCACGATGCTTTTCCGGCAGAGCTCCTGCAGCGGCTGCACCCGGACCTTGCGCAGGGGGGTAACCAGTACCTTCCTCGGGGAGCTTAGGTAATGTTCCAGCAGCTTAAATAGACAGTCAAAAGTCTCTTTGCTGCCATCCAGGCTGAAACGCCCAGTCTGAAAGTTAATCCGGATACTGGTGGGCCCAGTCGCAGTCTTAACACTGATAGCAAAGAAGCAATTCTTTTGTGTGCTGTCCCTGATGAGGAAGGTGCCCTCGGGCTCAGACTTCAGCTTCTCGTGGGCAGCACTGACGGTCAGAGGGCCCCAGTAGAAGCCACAGGCATCCAACAGGCTGCTGGCTCGAGTGATGCTACTGAAATCCGCTTGGGAGCGAAAGGTTCGGAAGTGTGTGTTGCCCTGTGCCTGCACAGTGCCGGGCCGGCCGGGGCCCTGGAAGCCTCGTGCCTGTGAGTGATCCCGTGCCGGAGAGTCAAGAAGCCGTCTTGGGTCTGCTCCAAGTGCATTATCTGCTGACACCTTGCTGTGCGCTACCATCCTACAGCCGAGAGCAGCGGATGCGGTCTTCCATAGCGTCAGCGGCTACGGCAGGGCGGCCTTCCAGCAGCTATTCTGAAATGCCAAGGAGAGACACCATGTGAGACAAATCCCCAGGGACAAGCGGCTGCAATCGCTGAATTACCAACTCTTCCATTGATACGCCTCTCACCCATTTTAAAAGAATAAAATATTCATTTTCCAATTTCCACCAGGTAAGCAACTGCTCGCTTTCTGACATAGTCTATCACTATGGCAAAATCCAAAGTTCCAAAAATATTTAGCAGGGATCATTAACTGCTACAGAAGAGAATACAGTTTCCATTCTGTGAGCCCCTTTCAGGGCCTAGCAACTCAAATGACTGCTCAATGAGAAGTTCTCATGTACACCCTCTCCCATTCTCAAGCTTTTACAGAAGAAATCAACGAGGTTTTACAAGTGAATTACCAATTTTTCTGTTTTCCCCAATTAGGATGTCAGAACTCAGCAATGTTGTTATTTGTTGCATTGTGTTAAAAAAGAAAGTGGGTGAAGGCTATGTTTCCAGATAATTTGGGGAACAGAGTGAGGTGAGGTGCCTTTGTACGACTGAAGTGTAACTTGTAGAGGCAGCCTGTAACACGGTCAATTTACACAGTAATCCCAAAACTTCTTTCCTCTCTCCTGTTAACCTGAGGCTCAGCCATAAAAGGCAATTTCCATTCCCCCATGTTTCCCTTGGGACAGCAATGCTACAACCTACTAGCTTATACAAATCAACCTCTGTGAACCCTTAAAGCATTACTCCGCAGTCTCTCTCTCTTTTTTGTATTACATGCACTTTAAGTGGCCCAATCTAAATTGCTTCCTATTGATATATCTTTCAGCATGAGGGACTAAATTCATCCCTCGTGTTACTTCAAAGGAATTAGCAGTGCTGCACCAGGAATGAGTTTGGCCTGAAATGTCTGCCTCTGACAGCGTGGTTCAATACATCTCCGCTGGCTGCCTTGACCTTACTGGCAAGCATAGATTTTAGGATTTATCCCTATAGTCAGATATAGATCTGCAGCAGCAGCTTGTTGAGAAACCTTGAAGGATTCTCAGAAATGAATCCCTCAGCAGTCTCACAGTTCAGGGTAACATGCTAATGAGGATTTCAAAGAAAGCATGCCGCTGGATTCCTGTCTGTGCTAATTTGACAACTTGATGTTTGGTTTCATTTAGGTCAAATTACCTCTTCAAGCAGCTACGAGGGTTATAAAATCCTTAAGCTGGAAAGAAACAGGCTGAAAGTAGCATTGGGCTTGCTTTGCGCAGCAGAAGGAAACTGATGCCAGTTTTTCCAATTACTGGGCCAGGATTATCACCCAGTATTTAAAGTTAAAAATTCAGTTTCAGGACACCCTGGGGAGAAATAAGCACTAAGCCCGAGATCTAAAAATTAAAGGGCTCCCTAGCAGAAGCCGTAGGGAGGGAGCCAAGCGAGAGTTTGCAGTGCCTTTCCAAAGCGCACAGAGCAAACAGGGGACATGCAAGTCTTCGGAGCCCGAAAACCAGGGCAGGAATCTGGGGCAAGGGTGCCAGACTGAGGCGGAGCGGAGCCTTCAGCGGCGTCCCGGGCCCGGCCCGGTTCGGCCCGGCTGGTCCCGGCGGCGGCGGGGCCGTGCGGGCACTGCGGGCCCGGGGCTGCCCCGGCTCCCAACCGCCGGCGCGGGGCCCTGCGAGCCCCGCTGTGTGATCGCTTTAGTGTTTATTCCACTGTTGTACACGGGGCACGACAGGTCTGTCTGAGCACGGACACTGAGCCAAAAAGGGAGGGAAAAATATATATTTAAATAAAATTTTAAAGGGCAAAGACCCCCGAAGCCACCACGCTCTTGCACATCTGGCAGGGCTCCTGCTTAATTTGATCTCATCGGGCTGCGGCGCCCGAGCCTTTCGGTGCACGTCGCGGTTCGCGCGGACCCCCCGGACCTTCCCTTACCTCGGGGCACCGCGGGTGGGGGCCGTCCCCGGAGAGCAGCACACGCTGCCAGTCCCAGTCCTGCAGCTAGTCCTGGTCCTGGCCCCGGCTGCCGGCCGAGCATCCTCCGGCGGGGGCCCTGCCTGGCGCCGCGGCGAGCCGGGGCTGCCGCGGGGCGGGCGGGCGAGCGGCACTTCCAGCGCTCTGGGGCTGCACATCGCCCCGGCTTTTATTTAACGCGGCGGAGCTCAGCTCGGCTCCTCCCCCTCCTTCTCGGAAAACATGTGGCCTGTGTTCACTTTCGCTTTACCAAAGAGTGGGTGGCACTGAGCCAGCGGAGAACACCCCGCGGGCTCCCCGCCCTGTCGCTGGAGATGCTCCTCGACCTCTCTTCTCATGTCCGACTTACGTCTGGCTTTACTCTTTTCTTGCTTTTTTTTTCGGACAGCCCCGGCGGAGCAGGCGGTGGCAGTGGGCACGGCCGAGAGGTGCTGCGGGGGAAATAGGAGCACGGGAGCGCTCTGAGGCCCCAGGGAGGCGAGGGGACACTCGAGGTAGGTGATGGATGAGGCTCTGACTGGCAGCTACCTCAAAACNNAAAAAGTGTGGGGGGGGGGGGGGGGAACGGCAAGAAAAGCAAGCAAGCAACTAATGGGGGAGGTTTAACGTGAAAATAGCTGCTCTCCTCGGAGCTAACAGGTCAGCATGGACAGAGGAGGTGAAAGGACTTAATGTATAACTTGAACGTCCAAGAAAGGACAAAATATTAGACCAATAATCTCAAAATGAGAAAAGCATTCGGAGAAGGTCATGATCCTTCCACTGAGAAGACTTTAAAGATCCTAAATTGAGGTTTGAGTTCTCAAAGCAGAACTTCCCTGGGGTTTTCTACAGAGTAATCAGAATTAAAAGTAACTGTTTAAATAGCAGCTGTATTTATAGCCTTGCCAGCAGCCAGGAGATTTAGAATGCTGTTCTGCTCACCCAGGAGATTTGAAACCTCAAGTACCACACCAGTGTCTTATGTGATCCCTTAAGCAGGCCCAGTAAAGTGTACTTTCTTCCAAAGAGGATGCTTCTTAAAGTAATAACCAACACGTCTTAAAGGCCAAGAAGTTTCCCTGCAGTTAACATGATGTTAAGTGACAATGAAAAGGAAATGTCTCTGTCAAATGATTAAGGGGAGAGGGGCTGGCAAGGCCTTGTGAATTGTCCTTTGGGATGAAGTTGAAGGAATGTATTTCCTGCTTTGAGACTAAATATTCTCGTCAAAATCCAGTGTGGTCCCCGACTGAGTGACTTTACTTGATGGCAATACAGCACCTTAGAGTGATGTGCAGCCAGTGTTCTAGGTGAACCTGAAAATTTCTGATGATGCTTTAGCCACCAGAATTTACTGCTTATGTTCTGTCATGCAAGAGCATAGTTGTCATGAATTTGAAGAAGCAGTGTGCCATTAATTTTAAGACCTGGCACAGATGTTCGCTTTATCACTTTGCAGACTTGTCTCTCAATTTTTGAGCAAGAGAGCTTTAGTCAAGATTTGGTGTAAGCAGCTGGGGGAAGCTCATCTGCTTTACTGTGTAAAGCAAAAGCATGAAGGAATGGTGGAACTGAAATTTCCCTTAGAATATGAACATGCAACATCGCCACTGTTTGCTCTGGCATAGTGTGCTCCGAGCAGGAGTAGATTCCATGGCTGGTTTGGGTATGGTCAGTGTTGGTGTTCACACAGGTAAGGCCTTGCCCTTAACAGCTTAAAGTCTACTTAGCCAAGACAAAGTCCCCTTCCTCACCCCCACCCTTCAAATAAAAGAGTTTTGAAGTGCTTAACTCTGTCAAGATAAGGTAAATCTGAAGAAAACTACAGCTCAGATCCTCTTAACTCCTCCCCCAGTCCCCGGGGCGCCCAGCAAGCTCCCTGCCTGCTGCTGCAGCCTTCTCCTGCCATCGCTGTGGCTTTAAGGAGCAGAGCACTGAATGGCTGTAATGCAGCACAGAGCGGTGCGTGTTTCTCACATGAGATGGAGTTGGCTGAAGGTTGCCGTAGATGTGCCAGGAAAGCTGTTTCACTCTCATGTAATTTTTAATTTTGTAAGATCACAGGGGAAAGAAAGATCCTGCAGGTGCACATGCAGCCTGTCTGCCATGGACTGAATAGTGCAGCTGACAAAGTGGCTGTCCAAAAAGTCGTCTTCATTGAGCAGGAATGTGGTAATAATATTTGGTTGCAAAGCTTCAGAGCTTGGCAAGGCTCGAGTGGGTAGGTGAACTCCCAGTTGCAGAGGAAAGTAATGGTGTGAACCTGCCAGCTCGGACACCAGAGGCCAAGTGTGTCAGGCTGCTGCTTATGGAGTTTGACACTATCCCTATGTGATTTAAAGTGAGAATGGTTGGGGTGCTCCATGAAGTGCCTTAGAAAGGCTTTCCCAGGCAAAGGGGGCTTCAGCTGTAGTGTGTGGAGGAGATTTTCACACTGCGTGAAGTTTTTGTGATAGGATTTGAGTGTTTAATGTGAGGGTCCCACAAGTTAAGCTTTCTTGGGAAATCTTCAGTTTTACCCACTCACGTTTCGTTTTGCAATCCTCCATTCCCATCCTTCCGTTTCCTGCATCCTCTCCCTCGACTTAACCCCCCGGCAGTGTGCGCCTTGGGAAGAGCTCCGTGCCAGCAGGATCCGACACGATGCCGTCACTGTACCCAGTAGAGGGCAGTGCAGAAATGGAACCGGGGCAGAGCTGCTGGACAGAGCACATGGGGAAACATCTCTAGATAAAGGGCTGAAGGTGAAAGCACTGCTGCCAGTGCAGGTGATTCTGATCCGTGCTCTGGCAGCTTAATAAGCACTTGATACTTTTTGCGAGGTGAATTAGACTTAGAATCTGTTTGGTAAGTAAAGCCTTCCACGTGAAATGCCTGTTTTTCTCTTCTTCATGAGGAGAAACAAATTGTGTTCCCTTTCGTCCCTGCTGATGGTCTCAGAAAAGAAAAGCAAAATCTGGAGAGAAAATTATTGGGAGACATTATCCAATCTTCCTTTCTCCCTTGTTTCCAGAGCAGGAAAGTAAATGTTTTTGCTCTGAAGGCTTGTATCAGTAAACCTCCAAAAGCTAGGATAAATAACAACTCAGCTTTTGCTAAAAATAAAAGCCCTTAGCCATATTTTGTAGATATTGTTTTGGAAAATGACAGAAAATTCAGAGGAATTGCTGGGCGTTTGTGCAGCAGGAACATTGCTCATTGGCTAGAAACAGGGCAAAGGCAACAGGGAATCTGTTTAGAAAGTACTGGGAATAGGGATGCCAGGTAAGCTCTGCCAGGAGGCAGCAAGAGAAAAAACATTCTGAAGATGATTTCAAAGGTGGGAGAGTACTAGAGGACTGCATCTATTGGGAATACATGAGACATTTGCCTGTTGGTTAATTTTCCAAACTCCACACTCTTAGCTCAACTAACAGCAGAGTAATGCAGGCAGAGCTTCCTCTATTTGTGCTCCAAGCCTTTCCTCACCCTCTGAAACCACCGGGAGGGAGGAGGTTGTGATACCATGTATGGTATTCCCCAGTATAAATTCCATAATGGGGCACTCCACACCTTGCTGAATTCATCCCCACTGCAGGGACAGTCCTGTGGGGGAAAAAAAAAAATCAAAAAACCTGAAAGGCTTAGGAAATCAGCAGGCACTCCCCATTTGAGCTTTTTCCTAGCTTTTGACAATGGAAGCAGACACTGATCCTGTTATGAATCTGGATTAATTGGCAGGCCAGTGTGTCTGTGGGACAGCACATTGTTTACAGTTTGGTACAGTAAGTGGGTGATCAGTGTGGGAATTAATATAGAATTGCTATTTTCTTGCAAGAACAGTTCAGTAAATAGGATCACGTATTTTACTATTAGTCTTTTGAGATTAGAACCTCTCTTGTTCTGACACTGTACATGGTAGCTCTTACGTGAATGTGTTCAGTATCTAAACTGATCAAATCACCAACATCATCTTTAGAAAAAGGGAACTGAAGCACCAAGAGATTCAGTGATTTGCTTGAAGTCAGAGAGTGAGAGATTCTGCAGAAGGGCTAGGAATGGAACATAATTCAGGTCTTCACAGCACTACACTAGAAACTTAACCACAACACCATCCTTCCTGTTTTAGTGGGTTTTGTTTTCTTCTCCAGAATCTGAATTTTCATTTAAACGAAACCCTTGAAATCGGAATTCTTTGATTTTGCAAGTAAATTAGACACCCCACTGTCTCTGAGTCTGCTTTCACATGCAGTGAAACCAGCAGCACTGAGCCAAGTGTGAACCTCTGTCACCCACTTTGATGAGGTATTTGGGTTAGAATTTGCTACATTTAAACAGGACGTGTCCAAGAGATGCAGCTATTGTGACGAGACATTTCCTCACACATCTTCATTCCCATACTATCCAGTCAATCATTTTCTAAGTTAGAGGTAATAAAGTGGGCCTGATGAATGCAGCTCATCCTCTTATCCTTTTAGTCAACTCTTCCAGGTAAAACAGCTACAGATGTGACTCACTTTACACTGGTATTAGTTATCGTGCTAGGTATCACTGAAGAACAATGTGTGTCTGGCCAGGCTGTCAGTCACAGCAAATTCGTCTTTATGCCAAGGACAAAATACATTTTGAGGATATCACCAAGCCTTGATAAGCATCTACCTAGACAAGGGCAAGCCAGCTGGTACAGCATTAATAAATCTTGTCTGATCTGGAATTTGTGCTTTCTGCAGAGAATGTACAAGTCAGATCCCATCTGGGTAGGATGGATGAGAGGAATTTGTGGTTTCGTCTTCTAAAAAGGATCACTGCATTAGTTGTTAGAAAGTGCACGTCTGCTGGCTAGAATGGAGAACTGGGGGGTTTGGAAGTTAAGCAAATTAAGCTTAATTACACAGAATAAGTTGAGTGGAAGGGACCCACAAGGATCACCAAGTCCAACTCCAGGCCCTGCACAGGACTTGTGGACTAAGGCTGAGTAACAGCTGAGCCTTTCTGTCCTTTAAGTTCCTCTGAATAGTCCATGTTTGAAATATTTCACTGTAAGAGATATAAACTGCTATTTTTCAAATAAGCAATAAATTAACTGTCTGAGGCTATGAGGGAAATTTATTTTTCAGCTGGCTGTTCTAGAATTGTTTATTTTAAATGCCGTTAGTTACTTTTTCAGGGGTAGTTAATGCTGGTTTCCCTGAGCCCAGATTAAATGGATCCTGTCTCATGTTTAGTGGAAGTTCCTTGTTGATATTAACTAAGTCAAATCAAGATTCACATCAGTCTCATGAATTCAAATGCTGAGCACTTAACCACACAGAAATGTGGTTTGGGCTTTCAGCATTTCAGTAGTTTAGACATCCTTCTTGGTAATTAGTTGAGAGGGGGAAAAAAAGGGAAAGTCTCAAATTGTTGGTAAAAGTATTGTGAAAGGGCAGCCTGTTTTCTGCTGGTTTTTTCATCCAAATGACAAATTTGTCTTGTTCAAGTGTGTGTGTGTGTGTGGGTGTGTGTGTGTGCATAATCCAAAACTTATGAAGGAACTTTAGGTCCCTAAAAATAATGTTGGTGCTAATTGCAGAGGTAGCAGGGTGCTATTCAGGGGAGCTGCAGCAATAAATACTGGGCTGGACACAGTAAAGCAGAAGCATATAAAGCTAGTTTGGCTTCCAGATATACCTACTGGACTACAGAGCTTTCAATGCTGGTGGAGGAACACAGATCCTGAATTCAGAGCCAGTTGCTAATTTTATTCCAGTCTGGCTGAACTAGAACACTGGAGTGATCCTTTCCAAAATGAGCCACTACAGAGCTCTGCTCCCTTTCCATTGCTTCCCTTGTTCCACAGCACTCTCCCTTGCTTGAAGCCATACTTTGTTTCTCCAGCTCCTTGTTCTCAAGGATGTCTTTTCAGATCCCAAGCCTATGAAAGGAGAGTGGTAACTTGGCACAGGAAAATCAGCTGAGCTGCTGAACTGTGCTGTGGGTTTTGGAGCCAAGGTTATTGTTTGTACATGCAGTTGGAGTCCTCAGGCAGATACAGATCCATGAAATATGAGAAGGGGATTCTGACTGGAAAGAGTGAACAGGAGAGGTCGTGACTTTAGGAAAAAATTACTTTTTAGTGAGAACCTTGAGGATAAGCAAAACAAAAAAAAATCCAGAAAGGTATCCACTGTATCTTTATTGCTATTTCAAAAGTATCTTCACTCTCTGGTTTTATAGTTTCCCATTCTTTCAGCCATTTTCCACCACTTCTCTTTCTTTTTCGTGCCAGTTTAGATTGTCCTTAATGGTGTACATGACTACAAATTTTCATTTGCTGCTGTAGGTGGACAGTGTTGATGCTCTTTCTGGTGGTCCCACAGTTCCAGAGGCAAATGCTGAGCTTCTACTGTAGTAAGTCAAGGTTTGTGGAATCAGTTTCTGATGCATTTTATTCTTCGGCATAATCAACACATGAGCAGATTTTTATGGTTGAGGGGAGGTAGAGGAAATTATTCAAGTGTTCCCACACCTTTGGTTTTCAGTCCCCAGAAAATGATTAAAATTCATCTTAAAAAGGTCAAATGGATCCAAATCTCAGTTCCATTTATTTGAATGTAGAGAGATTCTATAGTTCAAATTAAAAGGAAAAAAGTGATCTTGTTCTTAAAGTGAACAAAGACTGATGTGGTACTGTTCCAGAAGACAAGAAGTAATAGCACATTGGAAGTTGAGAAATCAGAAGGCAATGGCAAAGCAGTGTTTTGCAGCTTGTCAGCCACATCCAGGTGGATAATCTTATTTCTTTCACAATTCACTAAGACACTTTCAGATGATTTGGTTGGATTTGTAAAACTTGAAGCCATTAAACCTAGATGGCTGAATCTGTATAAATCAGTATTAATACTCAGGGAATAGATCTTCCACGGGCATGATATGCTGACCTCTGTATTCCTACTGTGCATGTAATTTACCTTAATTGACAGATTCTTTTTACAGTTGCAGGCAAATCCCAAATCATAAACCACCAAACTCTTCTGATGATGGAATACATTAGGTTCTGCAGTATCTAATAACTCCTATACCAAACAAATAGAAACTCTGAATGTGCACCTTTTATTCTACTGTACAGATAGATCCAATATAGATTTTATTATTGGCTTGTGGTCTTCAAAGTATTGAGAAATAATCCAGATTTCTGTTCCTCCTCTGTCCCTGGAGAAAGGATAGGTCCTTATAGGTGCGTCAATAGTTTTCTTCACAGTACAAATATTAATTCCTCATTTGCCAAGAAAAGAAAAGGAAAAAAACCCTGTTCTTGTGGAAAAAGAATTGGCTTTTTTTCTTCAGACATTTTCCCTCTCCAGATTTATTGCAAACCTCAGCCAATTTTACATGTGAACTCAACAAGCTGAGTTCAAAATAGATTAGCTTCACCATATTACAGCTCCAGGAAAATTTCTAGGAATCAGGAGAATAAGCTGACAGTTTCTAACGAAAGATAAAAAGTCCTTTAAATGTAGAATTTTTGGCATCTGATGCCAAAGAAATATCATCCAACAATATTAATGAAGCATTTTCTAATTTTAGAGAGATCTTTATTAGTTAGATACAGACCTCACCACACACACTTGGATTATTTAAGAAGAAATATTATGTTGTGAAAATTAGTGTAGCTTAGCATGCAGGCCTTGATGTCCCCTATCAGTAAATTAGATAATTAAGAATATGAAAGTGGGAAGAGTGCCCAGCCTAGAGGATTTCCTGCAGGAGTTCTGGAGAGATCTCAGTGAATTGCTCTTGCAGGGAGGTTTTCTGTCTGTGGTGACTCACTTTTCCAGGGTCACTTTGTCCTCTGAGAGTGCAAGAAGTCCTATTGTCACTTATGCTAAACTGGAAATGAGTGCTGTGCTGTATTACAACTGCAGATCTCTTTCAGTTCACAATAACGTCAAAAGAAAATACTGGAAAAATGTCTGATAATGAGTCTAGAGGAAGACTTAGCCTTAGTCACATAAATTGAATGGAGCTTGCCAAGATGACCTTCAAAAACTTACTGGACGTGTGGGTAGTGACCCGTGGCCTGAAACCACAGGTAATTCTAATACACCTTTATTCACAGAAAAGCCTTTTGGAAAGGTAAGCGGAGCTATTTGTACAGGGGAACAGTTTACATTTGTATTTCTCCTTAGTTCTTTGCTCCAGCTGTCCTGTACTGGCTCTGTCCTTTACCACTGGAGTATGGACTGAGTTACCTCTCAGTTTTTGCAGTAGTACCAAAACTGTGTCTGTGACCTTCAGGGTTTACTTCTAAACAAAATGATCTGTATATTCCTGACATTGCAGCCTCATCCAACATAAATTAATACAGCCTTCAGGTAGCTGCTGATTTAGTACATATCTAAGCTGAAGTTCCATAATTAGATTTCTCTAATCACCAGTTTAAAAATTCATCCCAAGTCCATGCTCAGAGTCTGTGCTCTGGTCAGGAGGACATTTGTGCGAGTTTAGACTCTTTGCTAAAGACTTGGCAGGAGTTTCATCAGAGTCCTTCAGAAGATTTCCCATTCCATTCTGTGTTCTTAGGAAGTGTGTCAGGAATCTTTTGTTGTTGTGCAAGGTGAACATTTTGTTCTGTAGTTAGTGCTGTTGCTTTCACAGGAATGTGATGGATGTGCCACGGCTATAGGAGGATGTAAATGTGACTTCAGTGCAGACTTGACCTCTGCATCCAAAATGCTGCCAGTGGCAGTTGGGCAGAGATCTCCAAGTAGATGTTTTTAGCAAAATGGAAAAGCAGGATTGCACCCAGAATAGAGCAGTCCTGACCTTAGCTCTACTGCTAAAAATAGCCTATTTTTGAAGAGATTTTGAAGGACAAAGACATTCAAAGCTCTCTTCTAGATACACTTACATTACAAACTTTGAATTAGCTGAAAGGATAGTGCCTAACTCCTCCAAATTAATTCTGGCTTTTTATTCCTTGCATATTTTATTCTTACTTTCTTAGTGTCCCATTTTCCTCAGGACATTGACCACTGGGCCACAAACAAGAGGAGCCCCAGGCAGAGGCTGCCAAGAGATCCCTGCACTGGTGTGTTCCAGGTGTCAGGGCTGGAAAAAGCAGCTTGCTTGGTTCAAAGAAGTCCTCACTACTTACTTGCTCATGGGCCATACTAAAAATAGCTCAGCACTGATACGGATGCATTGTGGTATTCCAGCAATAAGTCATAGCATTCCATACTTTTATTCCAGTGTTTCTAGGAAATTCAATTAAAACCTTGGTCCAATACACACACACACACACACAAAAGAATGCATTTACTCTCAGTGGCTGCATTTACCATCAAAGTGGTAATGTTTCCTGAAACTGGTTTCTGATCCCCTTGAAAGGCTGTGGGTTTTTTTTTTTTTTTTTTTTTTTCTTTTTTTTTTTTTTTTTTTTTTTTTTTTTTTCTTTCAAAGGTTAATTTCTGGGAAACTGAACTACATACATGAAACTCAAAAATATCAACCATGCAGATAAGCTGTGGCATCAGGGGCATAATGTGTGTGTGACCTGCCTCCAGTTCCATGAATTCCAGTGAATTCCCAGTTTCTGCTGGGTGGCAGGCAGATCTGAGTGTGGCTATTTTCCATTCATTTTGTACCACCACGTGGTTGTGATGGTGAAGGAAGAGTAGGAGGGGTGTGATGTGGGGGGAGAGGGAAACACTGGGCTGGAGCCTGGGGAGGTAAAAGCCATCGCTGGTAGGGAGCTGCACTCACTGAGTTCTTTCAGGTCGTGAATGAATCCTCTTCATGTGACAGAGTTGCTGCACAAAATGCCAAGAGTGGAACAGCCTGCAGGGCTTTGGCAAACAGATCATCTCTCATCATTCATTCAGCATCCTTTCTCTACTCTGCCTATGATGATCTCTCAAATGTGACCTTGAAAGGCAGGGCTAAAGCTGAATCTGGCTTTAAAAAACCCACAAGCAGAGTTCTGTGCAGCATAAAAAAGAGAAAGTGATCCCGACTGTCTGAAGCTGCCAGCACAGCTTGCCAAAGCAATTCATGCTGGATGAACTGCATGTTTGTACTGGTCATTTAGAAACAGCTTTAAGAGACTTCCCTCTCTTAATGTCACTCATACCTTGACACACTGACAGTGTCACTGCCAACTTCCCAGAAGTCCTGTGGCTGATTCTAATTTACATAAACTACTCTGCATACTGCTATATGCAGACAGAAATGGTATCTTCTTGGGTTTTGTTTCTTCCTTTTATGTCCTCCCACCCCCCTTCTTGGGGCTGGGGAAATATGACAGATGCCTGTGCAGGCAGAAGCAGATTTGGGAGGCTCTGTGCATTTTTCTCTACTGGGTCTACCATGCTGAGGAGCACTCCATGACTGGAGACAAGTCCTCATCACCGGGGATTTAGTTGCCATTTCCCTCTGAAAATGGGATTTCAGTGCAGTCATGAGGCTGTGCAGAGAGCCCATCACTCTTCCAGAGAATCATTACTCCATTTCCTCTTCTGTTCTCCTAATCAGGAGTTTGCACTTCAGTAGAGCACATACCACAGCCTTCCTGCCATCCTGTACCCTGGTACACACACCACACCAATGGTACGTGGTTACAAAGCCAAGAACTGAAAAACTGGGCAATATCAGATTTATATTTGCATATGCAACCTGAAATCTGCCCACTCGCACATGTGTGCACTGACTGACCCAAGGGTGCTGGGGAAATGTGTGATCTCAGCTCTTACAAAACTAGGACAGAATTGGCAGGAAACACAAGGAAGGCCCTGTTTTAATTTTAAGAGCTGGAATTTGCAAACAATTAGATTTTTTAACACAGTTTCCTGTAGATAATTCTGTGTTTTACAAAGAAGAAACTTTGCTAGCATTATAGAACGGGGTTCTTTATACTTACTGTTGTTTTAATTAT
Organism: Rhipidura dahli; assembly: GCA_013399225.1. NCBI lineage: Eukaryota > Metazoa > Chordata > Aves > Passeriformes > Rhipiduridae > Rhipidura > Rhipidura dahli. Next base: position 361,171 of record VXAC01000005.1, read on the forward strand.
GTTAATTGCCAAAAAGATAATGTGCTGCACATGGGAGAGAAGGACTCTCCCAGGTGCTGAATGTGGAAATCTCTGAGTTGAGGCAGGATAGGCTGGCAGAACTGGGGTTCACCCTGCTTTTCTAGACTTTGGAGCTCCTGCCTTACTTAAAATTAATCACAAGACACCAGAAGTGTTCAAATTTTGAAGATAAGTGTTTTTGTGCTACTGCATCTGTCACAAGGCACACACTGCCAACGTGCTGGTTTCTAAACAGATGAGCTGAGCAATGCAAAGCATCTGTGCAGGTCAGGGATGACTCAAACAAATCTGAGTCGATGGAGAGAAGGAGGCAGAAGGGGCAGTATTTCTTCCATCTGAAGTGAATGTATTGAAACCTCATGAAAAACCAATACTAAACATACGTGGCCTTTTGGAAAGTGTCTCTGTGCAACTGCATCCACAACATGTAGAGTGATAAAATCACCTACTGAGCTGAGTCGAATGGCAGAGCTGAAGGAGAGCTGTAAATAAAGTGGTGGGCGGTTTCCTGCTAAAACTCCCCTGCATGTCCAAGAACCCACTGTGACTCAACCGTTGCAGTCACTGGGAACTCAGCACAGACACCCTTTTCTAGTTGGGTGGTTTTACTTCTCTTTTTGCACTCTACCAAGAGGGGCTCCATTCATCCCTGGAGGAATTGTATTGACAAATATGACCCATTACTTTTTATTGTCTTGAGGTAATGATCTCACAGTAGACCCAACAGGACTGTTTAGACGTCTTGTCTGGTTAGCAGTGACCCCACCCACACCTGCAAAATGGTGTGTCTGCTTGGATCTTTCCTGTGAAAGTTCTTGGGACTTATATTCACATCCTTTTACTGGGCTCTTACGTGCATCTCTTGATGGCCTAAAAGTACTAAAATTTTTGTTGCTTTCATTGCATGTGCAAGAATACTCAGAAATTACCTTTCCTTTTTTTTTTTTTNTTTTTAAGAGTATGTGTGTAAACATGCTGAATGGAAGGGAGACGATTATGTATTTACTTATAATACATTTTCTAATGTCCCTACTGTTCCTTCAAAGAATTAGCAGCTATGGAAAGATGAACTGAGCTGGAAAAAGCCCTTATTAAAATAACAGCAGTAGCAATGTCTAGTAGCTCTTAGATCAGCAGTATCCAGTCTCACTTGCACTAGATTATGTCTGAAGCAGTCAGATGTCATTTTACTCCTCTGGGCTCATGGTTTTGGAACATCCTTTGCCATTGAGATAATGCTTACACTGATCCATTTTGGATTTGCACAGACAGTTGTCTTTCCATGTGAAAAGTTCTGTATACACACAGCTTTAAATTTGGCACTGGGAATTAGTAAAACAATTTATTAGGTTTAAAGGTTTGGGAGATCTGCAGGTTTCCATGGGCTGACTAGAAGGGACAGTTCTGTTCTTTTTTCCTTCTTTATCTCATGCAATATTTATTCTGCTGCTTCTTTCTTTACTCTTCTGTTCTTACCTTGTCTCCTCTCCTCCACAGTCTTTTTTCTTATTTTTTAAAATTTATTGTATTCCCTCTGTGCTAGTTCCAGCTAACTCCTTATTGGCTTCCTCCATAATAGTGCTGGAACTTTGTCCCATCTGACCTCTCTCTGTGTGAACAAATACCAATGTCCCAGGTTTAAAATTTACTACAGTGTGTTTTTTCTTCTTTCCAGTCCGATGTTATCTAAATGACCCTTTAATTTCTGTTTAATACCTCTTTTAGTTTCAAGATCCTGTCTGTCTTTTACTTTCTGTCTGTTATATTAAGTAGACTTTGTACAGGGATTTTTTTTTTTTCTGAGAATTGTCTACTTTCTCCAGAGTTTTCAGTTTGGATTCAGAAGGTTATCTGTGGTTCCTTGTTAAGTGAACTTCCTTTCTGGGAAGTTCAGCCTCCTTGTATTCTGACTCAAGTCATTAACATCAAAGTACATTCTTCTTTTTCTTGCAAATTCCTATAACTGCCCACCTTTGTTCTCTTTTCTTTTCCCCAATCCCCTCCAGTGCCCCCCGCAGCAGTGCTCTGCAGGGCATAGCCTTATCAAAGCTGACACCCAGTTGTTTTCCCGCAGCCAAGTGCACCGTACTGAATGGTGAAGGACTTGGTGTGTTTTGCAACCCTCTCATCTGAAAAGCAGGAGTCAGGGTTTTCCCCAAGTGCACCTGAGGAGGGGATACCCGAGGAGCTGGTGCCAGGAAGGAGCTCAGATTATTGCAGAGGCCAGAGGGAACTGAGGGGTGGCTGGCACTGAGGACCTGGCACTGGAGATGGAGGGTGAGGGACACAGAGGACACCGGGTCCCAGGACAGGGGGAGCTGATGTCAGTGGGTGGAAGTGCTGGACATGTGGCCTGGATGAGGGGACTCAAAGGCAGGAGGCGCTGGGGCTCACCTTCTATCAGAGCTGGTGCCATCAGCTTGGATTCTGGCTTGGGAACTGAGGACACACAAGTGACCTGCCCCATCCCCCTTCCTCCCAATGAACTGCCCTAAACCCCTTTTTCATCTACCAGAAATACTAGAAATAGTGTTAGTACATAGTACATCCACTTCCAAATAGAAGGTTTAACAGACAATCTGATCAATCTGATATCCACACTACATGATAGTTTTATTTCACCAGATGACCAGAACTCTCCTCCTCCTCCTTCTCTTCCTCCCCCACATACTCTTATTTTAAGTATATTAGTACTTAGGGAAAATTATGGGGCTACTTGGGCAGCGCCCCACAAACACAGAGTGGGTGCTGAGATCCTGCATCCTTCTGAGAAGAGCTCACCAGAATGACCAGTGAGGGCAGTGAGTGGGCAGAGCCCAGTGCTGGGAGTGCTGCACCTCCCAGCATCCTGCAAGGTGACTGCTCACTGTGGCTCTGACAGGACAGCCATGCCCACATTAGGGAGGGAAAGTGCTGCACCCTTACTGATAATGGTGACTCATTTGGACCTTCTGCTACATCTGGCATGAATTTCATTTTGAGTTACTCCTGTGCATCATTGTTTTCAATATTTCCTTCACCAGAAGCTGGAGCGACAGAGGTGAAATTACATTTACCAGAATCTGTCATTAAAAGTGACAGCTAGTTCTCATTAGAGGTAAAAGAATTAGGTTTTGAACAGCACTGAACAGTGCCATTTTCAAGTAGTCACACGTGGAGTAAGACTACTCATAGGAAATAGTAAAGAGAATATAATTCCAGGTATTCAAATGCATCTGCCTGTATACTTTTCCCCTACTGGAGTTGAAATCGACCCAGGAAACAGTACTTGGGGAACAAATCTAATTAACCATGAAAAGGAGGGATTTACCAGATGACTAGCGAGCCTGTTTTAATTTAAAGGGAAATGTGTATCACTCTTTTGTCTTTACATAACACTGTGTGTAATTTAACACTAAGCATTAGCTTCAAATTGGCTTTCATACCACCTTGGATTACATCCACAGTTTTGGTCTCACCCATACTGTGAGGTTGCTAGTGTCTCTTTTGGCCATCCAGACTGATGTCAATTGTTTATGGCCTCAAATAACTGTACTGTAAACTCCTGGACTACTCAGAGGGCATGCACTGCATTCAAATACACACCTTTTTTGTGTCTTGGAAAACTTCCACCAGGACCTCACCTCAGTGTCTTCTCTGGTTTTTTCTTGTGCATAATATTGAAGTAGTTTTTACAGATACAGGGACAGATTTAACAGGAACTTGGACTCAGCTTTTCAGAGGGATTAGGAGCAAAACCTTTACTTGCATACTGTGCCTGTCAGGTGTAACTGCAAGGGCTTTCTGCTGAAATAGAAAAGCCATGCTGAGAAATAAGGGAAACAAAGATAGTCAGAACAACACTCACTGGAATTGTGTCTGTTTATATTTGAATCTCTTGTTTGGAGGAAGTTATTTTTTTTTTACCTATAATATTACGCAAGTTCCTACAAAAGTCAGTTCAATTTTAGTGTTACTCAATTTCCAAAGAAATCGTTCGGTTTTGTGTTTAGAAAACTTACTGCCAAGCCCCCTCTGCTGGAGGGAAACACCATGTTTTCATCCCTGCATGCTGAAGACATCTAGTAAAAGCATTCCAGTTTTATTACTTATTACTGTGCAAGTAATTAGAAGCTCAGAGTTCACAAGATCTTTACTATCTTTCTATTATTATCTATCCTTATCTGTCATGAGTTGTGCTTTAGAGAAGAGTCTGGATGGTCACTGCAAATTTGTTCAAATTTTTCCTTCTGAATGAGTCAGTGTTTTGAAAATTCATTTTCTCAATTGGTTCTTTTATCATCCAAGTTATTTTCAGTAGTGTCCACCCTCTTTATCCCCCTGCTATATCTTGTATGTATTATTTACATCCTTTGTCAGCAATCATTACACACAGTTAGAGTGAACTCACATAATACACCAAACAGGAAAAATATGACTGCAAGAAGCCACATGCTTTTCCAAGGCAATTCAAACTGCAAAGGTGTGCTTTGCTTGTCTGTCAAGTGTGACAAGAGCAGCCACAGGGTGAAAGACAAGACGATATGCTGGTTAAACCACACTCATCGTTTGTGCATGACAAGCCGTTCTGCAAGGAGCAGCTTTACATTTACAGATTAGGAAACAGGCACAGCAAGGAAAGGCAATCCAGTAGCTTTAGCCTTGAATGAAGACATGGATTTCAGCGCTGCTCTGAAACACACTGCCTTGTTCTAGTTAATTTGCAATTAATTAAACTAATTAAAAGCCAGAAAAGAAGTGTGTCACAACATTGAGCATTGCTCAACGGAAGTGTGAAGTTTCTGAGATAAAGTGCTGGACCTGTTTATGGTCCTCAGTGGTGTACATTGAGAGCACTGAGTTTCTTTGAGAGGAGATCCAAAGCAGCCAGTGTGCCATGTGAGCAGCCAGTAAGGAACTACTGCCTACAGAGCTGAAGCTTTTCCCCCCTCTTGAGATTGTTTAAAAATCAGTCTCTGGAGAATAGCAGTCTTTTTAAAATGGAGCAAGCCAAGAGAACATTTCTGGGGCAGCTGATGAGTACATAGACCTCCTCAGAATGTGGAAATGTGAGACTTACATCCCTGCTTGGCAGGAGAGCAGTCAAACTTGTTTCTCCCTTTTCTTGCAGTTGTCCTAACAAGTAGCAGTCTCCTGTCATTGAGAGGGAATGAGGAGTATTTGTTAAGTATATGGGAACTTAACAGCTAGAGCAGTCACTTGTGGCTGGGAAACACTGGATCCTGGTGAGTCCTCTGAGTGCTGTTACTTACTGCACATTAATCAGTTATTAGATAAGCTACTTAAGTGGTATTTGAAGCTGAGACAGAATTCAGTGGCTTACCTCTGTAAAATCAATGCCCCAACCTGCAGGCTGGAAGGCAAGGCCCATTCTTTCTGTAGGTCAATGGCTCTTGAAAGCCTTTCTGTGAACTTAAGCAAGCTCACAGGAAGACCAGACAATGTTTCCTTCTATTGTCTGAGGTCCTTTGTGGTCTGAGGTTCTAATTTCAAAATAAGCTTGACATGCCTGTCCCCAAGTCCATGCCCGGAAGGGGGTTTGAGCCTGATTTCCCAAATTTATGCCTGAAGCACCCACATTCCCACGAAAGATCTCACTAGTAAACTGCTGGATAAAACTGAGGAGGTTATAAAGATAATGATACCCCTTTAAGGAAGTGTCTCTAATGAAGTCTCTAAAGGGATGAAAAGTACTTCAAACCTCTATTATTTAATTCAGTTTGAAAATACAATGACAATTGTTCCACAAACATGGAACCAGCAACACTGAGGGAAAGAAAACCATACTGAATTGGTGCTCTGTGTTAAAAAATATATTTTTAAAAATAGAATTGTATTTCAGATGAAAACATGAACTAATTAAAGTTTCCCAGAATATACTGTAAGTACAGTATGTGAGGCTAAATGAGTATTCAGCCTTAGCTGCAGTAGCCAAATAAATGTTAAAGTTAACAACAGGTTTGGACCAGAAACAAGTCTAACTGGCCCTGAGTTCTAAGGAAGTTAGAGAACCCAGCCCATCTTTGGAAACTGATGCCCAACAGAGCAGAGGGTTAAAAACAAGTAGTCTCAGTTCTCCTGTATGCAACATTTTGTGACTATGCAACATTTCCTGGCTGATGAAATGCAGCTGCAGTACCTCCCAGGTGGAAGTCATCTGTTGCTTTACAATTTCAATGCAATAAAGAGGTCCCTTTCCTTCTGAATGAGGTTTTATTGCAGGATCTGTGCACACTGAAGGAAGAAGAGAAGAAGGGGGGTTAAAGGTATCAGTAAGTGCTTCAGTCCCAAGCAGCTGGTAAGCAGAGTCAGCTCTGCAACCATCCTGCTGAGGCATTTGGACATGCTTAGGTACACCTCAGAGTTTCTAGGTCTGCAATCTAGGGGTCTCATGCCACCTTCACAGGGCTCTTGTGCTTGTATGATCAGAGCTAACCTCCTTCCAGAGGCCAAACTGTGCCCAACCAAGCTTTAGCACTTAGTAAAAATGCTGGAAAACACAAGCAGGTGTTCCCTCCTGCCACTCAGTGGGATGTAGGGCAGGGACTGACCCAGGACACAACTTGTCACTTTCCAGAGGCCTTTTCATGCAGAGCCTGTTCATTTCTTACCATCTGAAATGCACAGCCTGCCCATTTAGGCAGAGCTGCAACATGAAGATACAACTTTAGAGCTATTGAGTCAAGGCATTACATATCCAGGTATTTACAGATAATATAAATGTGTGAATGAAAATCAGCAGAATGAAAACCATGATGGAAACTTGTTCTTCAGTGTGAGCCTGCAAGAGACACAGTTACCAGGAAAGATGAAAGCATTGCTCCTAAGGCATCCATCTGTAACTTTCTGATGGAATAATAGCACACTCTTTCCCACTCATTTACCAGGAATTTAACCAAGCTTAGTGTAAGGTTACAGACCATAAACTATAATTGCTTGGAATTCAAGGACACAAACTTCCCCCACAGTTTATGAGTAAGAACTTCATGGCACTGCTCCTTTTCTGACTTTACAAGTACTCTTTACAAATGTTATCAGTTTGCAACACTCCACAGCTGTGTGACAGAGATTGCAGAAGTACTGGTGGAGAGAGCTGTACTGTTTTACATCTGGGAAATGCAGCCTTTAGAAGGAAATGCATCTATCTATTGTGCAGATCAAAAGATGAATGAGAAAGATTCTCTGGTTACTTTCAGTTCTGTTTCCTTTGGCTGGAATTTCTGTTTCCCCAGACAATCGTGTGTCCAGCCAGAACCCAGGGTAGTACAATGACATTTCTAAGAAACAGAAGGGAAAGTTGCCACAAGCAAAAGGGACATTCACCAAACACTGTCATATTTGAGTAAAATGTGGCACTATTTAAATGAACACTCCTGTGAGAGTAAACTTCAGAGATCTTCTTAATAAGGACTGTTACTGTTCCTCCCAGCCTTGATTTTGCAAGATGCTAGTGACCATTACTTGGGCTGATACCACAGGAGGCCTGAAGTGTGTAGCATTTTTCAGAAGGCACTGTGTACCCTTCAGAACAAGAAATACACCCTTCAGTGAGAAGAATCAGTGATCGATACTGAGCAGCACTGGCTTTATGAGCAGTATATACTGTTATTTAACTGGGCCAGCCAGTGTTTTGTGAACTACCCACATAATGTATTCTGAATCTAACCCAGATACCTGAATGCTGAATTTTCTGAGCAGGAAAGAGCAGTGGAACTGGAGAGTGATTGGAGGCAGCCCAGTTGCATTTGAAAATTGTCTCCCCAAAGGTATTTATTCCTTCATCAATATGATTAACTGTTGTTCACAAACCTGGATGGAGGGAAAAAAGGGACTTGGAGAATATTTTTGTTATCCCCAGATACTCACTCAAGTATTTCATTTGGCAGAAATGAATGTAAAACCGATTGCATTACATGGCAGCATGAATGCAATAGTGAGTGTGCTTCAGCCTCCTTAGCTCCACTGGGGAGTGCTGGAAGCTCTTGTGGTCTGAAGTGGACTGAAACACCACTGAGTTCCCAGCAAAGGAAGAGCCAGAGGTACCAGAATGCAAATAAACCAGTGGTCTGTGTCAATCAGTAGGGTCAACTGCTAAGTCTCCCTCTGCCTTAAAAATCTATGAAAACAACAAAAATGAAAATACCTAACCCACATCTGTGAGGGTTATTAGTAATCACAGTATTATCTTTATGGGAGTCTAGATAACGTATTGGCAAACTAGAGATATCTGTAGATGAGAAAAAGAAACTTGTATGTGCCTTTCACTTTCACCCCACACGATTTCTCATAAATGAAGCTGTGACCGGCAATGGAGCCCAAGATCTGACAAGCTTTGCCTTGCAAATCCAAGGTTGTGTGCTGCCCTTTTCCGTTGTCAAGTGTCTATTGTCTAAAATTTGTATTTGTTCAAATTGTAGCAGAGCTACAGCTCTTCAAATGCTCCTGTGTAAAATTTGAAATTACTTCCATGTGAGTGCTTGATGTTTGGAACATCAAAACTCCAAAGGTGCAACCAAAAATGTGCACACAGTGTCGTGCCAGCTCTGCACAGCCACTCTGTGCTATGTGACATTTGCATGAGTCTGAGGCACCATCTGCACTGAACTGATGTCTCCTGGTTGGCTCTTAAAGTATTGATAGTTTCTATTTTGAACAAACAAGCACTGATGGCTTTTGCAATAGAGTGCACTACTGCAAGTCTGGTTTTGTGGGCTTGTCAGGTTTTGAAAATAAGGTGTACTGGGTCTGCATTTATCATTTCTTGCTGCTTTTCATGACAAGCTGAATGCTTGCCAAGTTTTTGCCTTCAATATTTTTGGATCCCTGATGAGTCATTTTTTTGGTTGTACTTGAATTTCAAGTCCAAGTTTTGTTGTTTAGCTTGGAGGGCTGCCTTATATAGAGCTACATTCAGAAACAACCATTGTGTTGCACAACTGTGTGCAATCTTCTAGCCTTCTATAAATATCAAATATTTTCATATCAGTCATTAGTAACTATTTAAATATATTCAGGCAACTTCACACAACCATTAGTTCAGTAGAAAGGTCAGCTTACCTGTACATAAAAAGTTATTATAATATTTTTTCTTGAAATAGGTCCTTTTCATAGTTTCTTTCTATGTTTCTCTGGTTTGTGTTGATTTTCTGTTTAGTTCATACCATGAGGCTCTAAAGTCTCACTGGAATGAGCTGATTAAAACCTTGGAGCACCAGTAGGTGTATTTACCTTAACAAAAGCTGAGTACTGAGATGCTCATGCATCAGTTGTCAGTGATGGCTGTTCAAGACAGTGAATGCCAGTAATAAAACTCTGACCTTCATTCCATTAAATTCATATTTGACCTTGCATATTCTGGGCTTAGTGGAAAGAGATGGGTCTAAATTAGAGAGTTTCAAGATAGTGCATAACATGAGGTGCTGTACAAACTACAAACTAAAACCTGTGAGTAAAATTACTTAAATCAATAGGTGGAGGCAGTTTGTGCCATTTTAATGCCAAATTGTATTTTAAAATTTGACATTTCCATATGGGTTGTAGAGGTCTTTCTATAATGAACTGATGAGATGTCTCCCCATTGGTTCATGCAATCTTGTGTCTTTCGACTTTTTAAATAAATTGAAGAAACCTAAGAATGTGAAAACACCATCAATTATACATTGAGTGTTCTGATTTAGGAAGAACTCTGTGATTTAACATGACATTTTAAAGCTTCTTAGACCTATGAAGAGATAAGTAGGCCTTGTATATCCATACACAAATGTGACTTCCACCCAAAATTACTGCTATTAACACACCAACACTCTTTCATCCATTCATTCACTCATGCCAGTAGTTGGGGAGCAGGCTGCTGTTTGTAGGGGCTATAGCAATAAATGCATTCTGCATCCAGCCTTTTAAGTAACTTCTGACTCTGAACCTTGCTTTACAGAATGCACACCATAATGTAAGAAACTGGAAACTCAGGTTCTTACGGGTCTCAGTCCACCTCTGTACACGAATACATGTAAGTGCTGTTGTTGAGCAGCTTTAAACAAAGTTTCATTGCTGTTGATTTCCTCTTTATATTGTTGTTGTTTTTTCAGTCATTCAGCTGTTGTGAATCCATGCCCAGTGCCCCCCTGCAGAGCAGCACAAGGCCAGCCCTTCCTCCAGCTATGATTTTTGGTTTCTGAAGTATCAGTTCCAGGGCCTTCCCACTGAGCCCTTGGCAGCATCCTCCCCTCCAAGGCCATTCGTGTCCCCTCCCGTGTTACTGCCAGCACCAGGTGAGTCAGGACACCATTGCTCACAAGCACTTTCTGAAGAAGATGCCAGTGCTGCTGGTGCCCTGGATCCTTTTTGTTTGCATCCCTGAGCAATCACATGGACAAAGCTTTAGTCCCAGCTTCATGGAGAACTAAGTGCAGCCATTTTGCATGAAGAGTCTCTGATCTCAGAGCAAACTGGTTAATTAAGGACAGTCACAATATGTGTGTCTGTCCATGGGAATACAGGTAACAAACATTGCCCAAAGCATAGGGAGTAGTGAGGACAATTCACTTTCAACATGAATTATCAGTGATTAGAAACAGCTGTCTGGTCTGCTTGGCTGTGCAACCTGCAGCTGCCACCAAACCTGCTTAAATGTGTGTCTCCTGAAGACTCTGCAGAGTAGCACCTCACAGAGTAACAGAGGTGTGGGCTTTCTCCTCTCTGGATCCCTGTAACTCTTGGATGCTCACTTCAAACTTTCTTCTTCAAGTCACTTGATGATAACTTCCAAAAGCTTTTTCCTAAATTAATGCATGTGTGTGCTGAATGTGAGATTGGTGTAAAATTCTTGAGTTATTATATTAAAATTCTAAATTCCTTTCAGTTGTGTTCTAACATTTTATTAATTTGAAATTACCGTGGTTGGTGGTGCTGTAACTGTGTTGTTTTTAGTTAAAACAATATAAGGTTCATAATGAGAGATGGTCTTTTTGTTTGGACCTGAGAAAGATCTTGCCTGCATGAAAATTTGACTATTAGTAAAAGCCTCTCCCTACTAAGCACCAGAAATTTATTTCATGAATCTTTGAAGAGGCCTTGAATATTGCAGAATCCTGCCAATGTATGCCCTGGAATGGCTGTACTTTCTCAGCCTTACTGGCTTCTATGTAGATTTCTGATATGTGACAACTAATATTTTAAGGTTTTGGAAGTAAAATGCCACTCTTCTGCTTACTGTTCTTTTGGAAAATTATTCTTCTCTCACATCACTGAATGAACTGGACGCTGCCCATGCTAATCAGTGTATTTATGCAAAGGCAGCAGCTGTCAGGGGAAGGCACTGTGATCTGTATTCCTCAGCACTGGTTATAGGGACTCTTCAGTCTTGTTAAACTTTTGCTAAATACTCAGTTCTTCTATAAAGTTAAACTCAGTCACAAAAGCTCCTAGCTACTGGCTTGACTTCAGTCGGGATGAAGATCTAATGCTTTGGATGCCATTCATATTTCCTGTTTAAAGAGTTCTTTTTTCTTGTGCAGGAGTTTGAATAAGCCCACCTGGAAGCCAGCTCTTCACACTACTTCCAGAGCAGCAAACAATATTGGTAAAGACTCTGATTAATTATTTTTTTTTCTTTAATCATGTCACAGTCCTATTCCATAGAACACTGATTTATTTGATTTACATGCCAGCATATTTATACCATGGAAAGAAACGAACAGGTGACACCCACTTCTGCAGAACACAACTGGAGTTCTCTAAATATTTCCTCTAAATATTCTTTGTAAATGAAATGAGTCAGCTAAGCAGGACAGCATCACCCTTTTCACAGCCTGCAGGCTCCGTGGCAGGGATGTGTGGTGAGTGACAGGAACTGGGTAAGTTTGCATGCTGGTGGGAGCAGTGAAATAATTTCTCATGCTAATGCTGGCTGTACAAGCTGAGGTTTTCTCACTCTCTGAGGAGATGCTGTTTTTCTGCTCCACACGCTGGCTCCAGCTGGCGGCTCCTGGCAGCTGCAGGAAGGCTCTGGCCATAATCCTCTACTGATTCCACTAAGCATAAGCTCACATGCCATGTAGAGCATCTATATTAAGTTCTCAAGGAAAAAGAGCACTGGGGGGTGCCTTGCTAATGCTTTAGTTGATGGTATTTGCCACAAAAGTTAGGTCATCGTATCTTAGAGTGACTCCTGTGCAGTTTTGGCTGGATGACACTACGGGAGAGGACAGACTCTTGTTGTAAGTACTGGGATTCTGATGTCTGTTGCTCACATTTATCTGCCCTGTCCAAGTCACATCTAAAATACCACTTATTCAGAGCTACCTCCTAATTAAAACCTTGGCAGATTGTACCTGGAGTTTTCCTGTTCCAGCAGATGACTTTGCTGGCTCCAGGTCTTTTGAAATTCCTGGTCGAACACAATGTAGTATCCATCTGCCAGACTGCTCAGTCCCAAAGCACAAATTACGAGCAGCTGAAGCTCATGCTAGGGATGTAAATATGACTGCCTTCAAGTCCATTAATTCCAACTCATTGATCCATTAATTTCAAATCATTAATTAAATTCAGTGATGATGAGACAGTCTTAAAAAAAACCTTGAAGGATGAAGATGTTTTTCCAGACTTCAGTCAGCTTGTCCACATTGCATCTTTTATGCAGTACAAAACAAACACCAGGAACAATTGAGTTTTATATTCTTTTGTTTGTGTCATATAGTTCTGTGTGCAATGTAAGAAAATAAGTCTAAATTAGGGCAGATCTCTTGAAGGTCAAACCTGATACTGGTTGTGCTAAAAACTGCCCTTCATTGAAGTTTCATATGAATACCAGGGAAAGAAAAACAGTCTCAGACCCCTCACGTAGAGAGTAATGCACTATAGCAAAGGATTGTTTTCACAGCTTTCTTGTGTGATGCTGAGCTCCCATGTGCTGCTTCCTTCTCCTGAAGGAGGATATGAAAGGCTCAGTCATATCCCTTTGCTCTGTGACTGTGGGCAGCCAGAGTTGCTGGAGATGCCAGAATACAGCAGATGTTGGCCTTTCCCCATCACAGTTGAATCCTCTGAGTTTCTGGGTTGCCAGAGACAAGAGGTTTTTTTATGTATCTGTTTTATGGACATTTGTGGGCCATTCAGACATAACCTTTATGAACCATGTATTTTTCAGCTCCACACTTCATGACTTTTCTTGCAGATAGCTGTGGAGCTCCCACATAGCCCTATTTCTAAAGCAAGTGCTTACAAAATACTAAAAATAAAATTAAAAAAAAAAAAAAACCAAAACATGATTACTTGGATTCCAAATCTTAGGAAAAAATTTGTTTGAAATCTGGTTCCTAACTTTTCAGTACTAGGAAAAGGAAAGAGAAACAGAAATAAAATTGAAGAACCTGTTCTGTACACACTGGCCAGTGGAGAAGAAGGAAGATATTTTGTAAAACTCTTTTGGGTAGGATGAAAGGCTGTAAAAGATCAGACATCTTGGCCAAGGGAAAGACGGATTTTTCTGCTTGTGTAATATCAGCCTTTTACCAAAATTAGGGAAAGAAGCAGGGAATTGCTTCCATTTTAAGTAGTACTGTCAGTGGGAGCATGAAAAGGTCCAAGCTGGACAGAAAATTTCAAGTTGCTGCTTCTTTGGAAATCTCTTTTCACAGAGATCTGGCATCAAATTCTTTTCTAAGCTCTCTTGGCACCATACCAACAAAACAGTGTCAGTGTAATTGAGGGAGCCCTTCTAACAGAGGGAGCCCTGACTCCTGCTCTCATCTGGACTGTGTGATCTAGGTGTGATTTGACCTTTTTTTTACCTACACTGTGACCATTTCACATCAACCTGACGGATAATGTCCTTGAAGATTGCTTTGAAGTGAGGTGCGTATTGTAGTAGCAGGCAGAAGATTGATTCCTTCTTTTTTAGTCCATGCAACCCAAAACTCATTCAGCATGCTCTCAAAAAATCTGCTCATGTCTAATCCAGTGTAATTTAGAGCCTGGCAGCCACCAACTCAGAGCCTTTTCCAGCTGTGTGCTGAGCTTCCTCTGCTGCCCTTAAATCAGGGGATGATCGCTGCGGGGTCACCTCCAGAACAGTCTCTTGAGGCATCAGACGTGTCCGGCAGCTGCAGAATGTGTCTCTGTGCTGAGCTGCACAGGTCTTGGGTAAGAGCTTTACAGATAATTCAGTGTAACTTTGTGTTTTATTGAAAGAAAAGGATTTTCTGGTTTAGGAAAACAAATCTGTTTCTTGATGCAGGTTTCCAGTGCTTCTGCCTTTCTTTGAACACAGTTTCTTGAAGGCAAATCTTTTACAAGGGACCTTTTAGTCTCTCCTAAATATTACACTCTTGTAGGGGTCTTGCCTTGATCTGTAGATTTAATGGCTTAATAAGCATTAGACCCTCCTATTATGCAGTAACAAAAAGGAATACAATACTTTTATCAATATTTGGCACAATTAATTTTTTTTATGTGAAACTAAATATTGATGCTGTCAAGTGACTGCAGTTTAGGGGCATAAATTACAAATATTCTCCTGTGAGCCTCGCTCAAATCTTGCATTCATATACAGTAACCATCTAATGTCTTTCTATTCCTGTAAGCAATATGATTTGATTGCCAGATTACATGGTTCTGTATTGTGCTTAGATGTCAGTGTTTTTATTGTTATTACCAATATTATGTTTTATTCTTACTGTAAGTGGTAACAGAAAGTTAACTGCTTCCTTACACTATAAAAAGAATACAGTCCCATTTACAGAATGTCTCTGAACAGAAAATATCTCTGGAAAACAAAAAAAAAAAAANAAAAAAAATTTCGGGAAAAAAAAAAAAAAAAAAAAAAAAAAAAAAAACAAAAAACTGAATAAATAATTCACAACATGATGGGTGAGTAGAAAAAAAGGTCTTTTGATGTATTTTGCTACTCAAGACAAAACCAGATTTTTAAAATAAAGTAACTGCCTATTTCAACAGAGAACAAAAGCATTTCTAAAGAAGAATGATTGTAATCAGTGTATTTTTACCTATTCTGCACTTTTGTAGGTAATAGGACTCATGAAAGTAATGAACTCATCCCCTTGGTTTTCCTTATTCTTTTGTCTGTTCCATCCTCCTGTTTTTTATTAGCTTATTTATTGGCTTATTTTCTAAATGAAATGTCAACCCACCCACCCAAAAGAAACCATAACATTTCAAGAATTTCAGACTGCAGGAATGCAGCAAAGTGAACTAGCCTGCCCATAATATAAACAGACAGCAAATAAATTCGTAAAGGCCTTAGAATTAAAGTCTCCCATCTTAAAGCTGCCCGTGCTTTCAGTGCATTAATCTCCGGCTTTCCCCATAAGAGCATCCCTGGGAAAATCAGCATGTGCCTTTTCCTGTTTTCTCACGGAACCGGAGGCGCTTCATCAGCTCCAAGTGAACAGCGAGCGGCCCCCCTCGCTAAGCAGGGTGGGAGCCTGGGCTGCCCGCAGCAGCGGGGGCAGAGCGGGGCAGGGGCCCTGCAGGCCGGGCGGCGGGGCTGGGGCCAAGCCACTGCCAGCGGCACCCTCCGCTGAACCAGAGCACCGAGTGACATCTCACACCGCCTTTTGCACGTAAAGCGGCCGATCCTGAACTGCAGTCAGGAAAAATGAGGGCCAGCCAGGCTCTAGGTCCTTGATCCAGGTGAGGGGCGGTGGCCCTTGATCCAGGTGGGGGGCCGGCACACGGTGCAGCCGCTGGGCAATCGAGCGCTAAGGGGTGGGTGAACCAGCTAGGGAGCACTGCCTGCGATGTGCACCGACACAGCCCTGCCGTGCACAGGCCGCACGGCAGCGTCTGCATCCCGGTCAGTGCGGGCCGCTCCGCAGCTGCAGCGCTGCCGCCGCTGAGGCGCCGCCGGGCCGGGGCGGNCGCGGGGCTGTGGGACCCCCGGGGGCAGCGGGCTCTCTCCCTGCCCGGGGCCGGTCTAACGTGGTTCGGCCCATCCCCTCCGCCCGGCCAGGCCCGGCGGCCGTGCCAGGCCCCGCGCGGGAGGCCCGGAACGAGGAGAGGGATTCTTCTCCTATTTCACTTTTGGGGTATTTTTTTTCTTCTTTCTTTCCTTCTCTTCCCTTCACCCCAACTGCCAGTTCAAACGGAAAAGTATTGGTCTGCAGAACTGCAGAAATTGTGGTACAAAATAGGCACATTACTTAAATTTTCAGTCTTCTGACCTGTCCTCAATCCACGTAGACATCAGGACAAACTTGTGTTTGTTTGGCTCTTACTGTATGTGACAATGTAGTTAAATATGCCTTAAAAGTGGCTGAACAGATAATGAAGTCTTTTTCTGAAATTTAGTTCTAAACAAGTTTCATTCCTTGAGTTTTCTTCCAAGTATTGGTATCTGCAAGTCATACTGTTTACTCGGTTATAAGTAATCTGGTTTATGAATTTAAATGATAATACAAAGGTTAATTAAATGTAATGCTTACTTGTTTTTTAGGGAAATATGTAATGGTCATGGGTGTGGTGCGGTCCTGCAGTCCTGAGCCCGTTCTTCGAGCAGTAAAGATGACAGATCTCTCTGAAAACCCCATCCACAAGAATATGTGGGACCTTGAAGTGGAGGATTTGCAGAGAGTCATCCCCTAATACTTTTACTTTCTGCCTAAAAGAACTGGAAATTTGCTTTCTTACGCTTTTTGGTGCAGAACATTGGACTGTTATGTGTAACCACTCCTGGAGTAAACCAAAGTGAGAAGCTGGGCTCAGTTCAGTGTAGGGACCACTGCTTATCTGATAATAATCACAGTGTTCATGTCTTCCAATCTGTTTTTATACCAACATATTTGAGAAACGCCTATTTGATGTTTTGAGTAAGAAGTCCTCATTATTAAAAATGTTGTATGTTTCTCTGTGTGTAGCTGCTGTTTGTGGGAGCACCTGTTGAGGCAGTTGTTCTACAGCAGGGTATTCATGGCAGCAAGGGCTGCACAGGCCTCCTGTTACCAGGATGAACTCAGTACCTGGCATGAAGGCAAAACGTGTTTCAATCCATTTGGACTGTGATTGGAAATAATCATTTTCACCTGTGTTTTCTCTTTCAGTAATCACCCTATCGTAAACTACTCATAAGGCAGGTGTCTCTTGATAGCCGTTAGTAGAGTCTTGTACTTAAAATACCTCTCTAGTTTCTGAAATACTGAAAGTGGTATGGTAATGACCCCTTTGTTCCAGTGAAGTGAAGTTAATGAAAAGATGTGATGCAGGGTTCCTCGGAACAGGTTCTCCAGGTGCAAGATGCAAATACTTTTTACCTCCAGAAACAAGCATTCTGTCCCTAAGTGCATTTTTCTATTTGAAGGTTTTCTTCTTCCTATGTGTGCTATTTTTAATGGTTTAAATAATTATAAATTATATTCTATTCTTATCTTTCTTTTCTTCTCCTCTGAAAAAAACAAACTGAAATCATGTCAAGAAACCTATAAAAAGTAGAAATGTTACTCTCTTCATTTTCCATCTTGTCTAAAGAGAATTTGGGTCGTAATGAATGCATTGCATTATCTCTGTGGAATGAGTTTGTGATTGGAGACTGTATTGTCCAGCAACAGCCTTATGTTAATTAGGAATGCATATTGGAAGGGGAGATAATCTCTGATTGAATGGTTTGCAATTTAAGATGAGAATCACATGGTGGTAATTAAATTTTCTTATTGTGGGATTAGGTTTACAAAGCATCTGGAAACTAGCTAATATTCTTTAAAGATTGCAGACTAAAGACTGGATTTCAGAGTACAATTCCAGTCTTGAGTTCGGTATTCCAAACTAGACCACATCACAGGCAGTTGGGTAGTGGAAATCCTGTGCTCTGAGATCCTGCTGATAAAATGCCAAAACATATGGAGATAAAGAATTTTGATAGTCTGGGTTTATTTATTAATTTTGGAAAAAATCCACTTGTGGAGTGCTGTAGCCTTTCAGAAATAATCCATGTGGCCAGCATGTTGGTTGGCAACTGGTTCATATTAAAAATTATTTTCCTAGGAATTCAAAGCAACAGACACTTCTAGCCAGGGTGAGTGTTGTACTCTAAACAGAAGACTGCTGGAGATGCCTTTGACTCAGCTCAGCTGTGCTTCACCTGAGAGTCTGCTTATGGCTGTTGGTGGCTGTTTAAGGCTGGGCTGAAGGACCTTGTCTCTGGATTTCCAGTTTGACATTGTAGGGTTCTACTGGGTACTGGGAATTCTCCCTTTTTCTCACCTTGTATCTCACCTTCTGCAGTAGAACATGGATTTATGATTTCTATTGCTGTTGCACAGCAGAGCATGTAACTGAGAAGTTACAGGATAAGGGGCTTCTCTAGCCCTGTGTTGAGGAGGAAGTCAAAGCTGGGCTCTTCTTACATCTCTTTTGGGGTTAAGTTGGTATAGTTTGCAGAAATTCTGTGAACTCTATAGACCTTGGGGGTTCTGTGTAAAGAACATGGTGGAGGTGAGTTGAAAGCGCTAAAACTACACTGGAAAGAATGACTGAACCTATCAGTGCTCTGCAAGGACAGCTGGTGTGGGCTGGTGTGTTCAAAGTGCTCTTACAGCATGAGTTACAGAGGCAGAAATTCCTGTGTGTTATGTGATGGGAGATCAGTGATATATGAAATGGATATTATGTATGTGCCATATGACAGCATAATTTATATACTGCATTACCTGCATCTGAGGCATAAACATTTTGGGTTACTTCAGTCAAGGTGTTCAATAATGTGCTGCATCGTCAGTAGTCATCTGCTAGAAGTTTAGCCCTGATAAAGCCAGGGCTAGGGCAGAGAAAAAAGCCAGTTTTGAAATACAGAAGCTGATGGACTGACCTGATAAATGTTTCAGTCAGATGTTTTCAAGGTGATTCTTTTCCATGAGGTTCACATACGTGAGAAACCACAAAGGTCTCAGTTGGCCTGAGGGATGTTTTGTGCAGAGCTGGCACAGGGCCCTGCAAGGAGACTGCTGTCCCTCCCTCCAGGTACACCTGGAATGGGCTTCCCCACATCCCCCTCTGTCACTTGGCTGTTGTGTTTGCTGATAAGAGCTGCCCTAGGATGGAGCTGCCATCTCTCTTCTGTTAGCTGGGAGGGTGATGTGTTAAGGCCAGTTTTAAATTCCCAAGATGAGACATTACCATGCAGTAAATAAGACACACTTTAAAAATGGTTTGGCTGGATGGTTTCATTGGTTCATTAAAGGTTTTACACAGTTCAGTTGAAGAGCCCTTGGCCTGTGACACTGCTGTGGTTGTGGGCAGGTATTGGGGGAACAGCTGTGACAGAGCATTTTTCCCTTTGTATTAACAGCAGCAGTCTGGCAGGGAGCAAAGGCACAACTGCCAGTGCAGAAACATGGAGATAAGACTTTGTTCATGGCAGCTGTAAATCAGTGCTAAATTCCAATTACGAACATGATGTGGAACACTTCATTTAACTGTCGGATTGGTGGGGTTTTTTTTTCTTTTCTGTTTTTTTTCCCTCACCCCCAGTGGTGGCTCTGTTACCCCTGCTCTGTCTAAGTGCTGCCTTGTACATGCCCTGTGTGTGGGCGGGTGCTCTGGGTCAGCGGGGTGTCTGGACTGGCCCGTGGCTCCAGGGTAGGAGTGGGGCTGGGTCTGGCTCCTGCAGAGCTTCAGGACTTGCGGCGTGGCTGGGGGCCTGTCCAAGTTCCTGCCTCTTTAAAGAGTATCTAGGCAGGAATTATGCTCATGTAGAACTTGGGAACAGCTCACAGATAGCGAACAGCTGGACTGAGTGAAGTGACTGTAGTTCAAAATGTTTATTTGTAGTTAAACGGCTTCTTTATCTCCAGTGATAAGATAGATGCAGCTTTTAGGAGACCTGGTGTCTGCATCCAGCTCAGTGTTGCTGTCTGAAGTTAGTATTTAGTTAAACTCCTGTATTTCTGACTGAGCTCTTCTGAATCTTTTCCTCTATTTGCTGATATTTTTCTTTGTTCTGAAACTGTCACCTCAAGACTTTTTCAGAGGTGTTTGGTGTGCTTAGCTGGGGAGTGAAGTGACATTCGGTGACTGGGGAGAAAACTATGTGGTTTTTTAAATCAGTAACCAGTATAAATATTCTTTAATTTCCAGAAATATTTCATACAATTCTGGCTTCATTACAAGGGTGCAGGTATAAAATTATTACAGAAGAAGACTTGATTTGTACTGTGTTTTATACAGCAGCATCTGATGTGTGTGGGAATCCTAAAAATGGCAGAATTTTTTCCTGACTAGTGTAGGGATCATGCTTTAATTTGTATCAAGCTAGAGAGCAAGTGTTCAGAAAGTGAGTGCAGCTGCAAGCAGTGTACACGAGATAAGAGGCAGCTGCTGATTTTCTCTGAGCCATTCAAACCCAGCCAGTCCCAACTCTCTAGGTCAGTACAACTTTGTTACTAGGAATAATCAATAAAAATGTGCTCCAGCGTAAAATTAAGGCAGTCAAATGTTTATTAGCATGATGTCATAGTTCAGAACACCATTATTTCAATGTTTGCATATTATGCAAAGACATTAGATGGATTTTGCAATATTACCTTTTACCAAGGAATAGCTGCATTCCAAGCATGATGTGGAGAAAGGTAATGCAATTTTTTAATCAAGGGACCTACAGTACAGAAAGCAGTTTAACAGATGAGATGCTGTAACACCTTAACGTGACTTTATGGGTAGGGTAGGTATTGGTCACCTTTTCCCAACACATCAACTGACTGCTGACAAGGGGGTTCTAAAGATACAAAGGGAAAGTGTTAAACTGGTGCACAGAAACCAAGAAGGCTGTTTCTCATTTAACAGTGTATATATTAATTTGGGAAATATCAACCAGCATAAAAATGATAAAATTATTAACTGCTTTCCATTATTTAACCATCTTATTTCTATCTTAGCCTTCTTATGTGTTGGAGCACTTCCCTGGAAAAAAAAAAAAAGATATAACTTTCTCCAGAACCGCTGAACAGCGGAGTTTCATTTCTGGAGAAAAAAGAAGTCAGCATCTCTGCTGACTCAAAGCTGATAATGCTGCTTTCACAAAGTAGTCCACTTGTACTAATCTGAGCTGGAAGAGAGCTTGTCTCAGCTTTTCAATGTATTTGTACTATGGTTCAAGGCTTGTGGAGAGGCAATTTTGCCACTGAATGGGAGAATTCTTTTAGAGTAACTGATGCTTTCATGTCCAATTTCTTTTGGTTGATTACAGTTTCTGTACTGAAATAATTGCTCTTGCCCTCAGGCATTCTGGGTGGAAGGCTTTCCTTTTATACTATATATATTTTATTATATTCACAGTTAACACTAATGTGTTCCCACTTCTACTGTTCTTTCCCTGTTCTTGCCTCTAGCTTGTCTATCTAAAATGACTGTTTTGGGTGCTGAAAGGGTTCTTCCATCTTCGGGGCTGATATCTGCAGTTCAGAACTGGCTCGAGCTGAAATGAAGAAGAGAGAAGTCCAGGTAAGTGGTTAGTAAGTACAAGTCATGTGTAATGCAACCTCTCATTACAATGAAATACAAAATATCTATGAAGGGAAAATAGCATCAGATATATTTATGCCATCAAAAAACTGTGGGGAAAGTACTCCAGCATTTTTAGATACGGTTTTATCTTAGATCGCTAAACTGAAATAAAGA
The DNA here is from genome assembly GCA_013399225.1 of Rhipidura dahli. Classification (NCBI taxonomy): domain Eukaryota; kingdom Metazoa; phylum Chordata; class Aves; order Passeriformes; family Rhipiduridae; genus Rhipidura; species Rhipidura dahli. The sequence goes on from VXAC01000005.1 coordinate 382,813, forward strand.
CATAAGGTTCTCTCATGTTTGATAAATTCACATTTAGGAGGAAGAGGGCAGCATTATTTCTAAAGTTTATGAGGTATGGGTAGTTCAGCTATTCAGTGGAAGATCCTTGACAAGCATGAATTTCTAAGAAATAGTGCAGAGGAAATTTCTGCTGACAGCCACTTTCTGTTTTGCTCTGAGGACCGTAGCTGGTTATCAGTTACTGTGAGTAACCCAACAAGTACAGACTCTTTGACTGTGTGAAACCTAATTCTCCCTTAGTTTGGTCTGTTCAACTTCCTTCTCTTGAGAGTGTTTACATATTTAGAGACTTATGTCTTTCCTCAGCCTTTCCATTTTTTCCCCAGGACTGTTCTCAGCTGGTTCACAGTTTAAGTAAAACATGATGTCCAAAACCAGATACATAAAATAAGCTAAATAGAGAAGTAGTATTTCTTATCTTAAATATGTTTACTCACATGTATATCCCCAATGTACTTTGCTTCTTTAACAGTATGTTCTTGTTAACTGAACTTGTGATCCACCTTCATTCCAATCCTTTTCCTCAGAAATGAGATAATGTAAACTAGCAGTACTAGCTGACTTCAATCATTCAGCTACCAAGCTCTTCCAAAACTTTATTGTCAGCTGAATATTCTGTTGATTCATGTTTAATAAAGTTTGTCTCTGTATTTCATATTTATATGTCGAGAGCTAAAACCACTCACTGTCTGCAAGATGCTACCCAGAAACGTCCAGATCATTTTCTGCTTAGGACCTGAGTGAACTGAACAGGTCTGGCAGATACTGAGATGCAACATTGTTGCAGCATGTGGGAGTGTGATGGGATGCACTCACCGTGAGTGTTCTTTTTCTAGGTTTTTATTTTATGGCCAACAAACCCATCTCCAAGTACTACTCCCTTCCTCAGTGGGTAAGAAACCAGCTAATAATTGTAAATTTTTAAAGGCATACTACACAATGGGTTTGTAGTCACCAGCTCACTCTTTTGAGATAGTAGTGAGTTTGCAAATGCAAATAAATTATGTTTCATTACACATATTAAAAACCCCATCCTCTTTTCATTGCTAAATCTGACCAAAGCATGGAGCATAAAAGGAGTAAACCCAAGTGCTTCATTTCAAGCAAAAGCATAATTGGTTCATTTGTATGATCCTGCCATATATTTGGTGTAAATGTTTCCATTGCAGTCTTGTAAAAATATGGTAAATTACTACTTGGGCAAGAGTATCAATAATGCAACTCCAGTTAGCAGCACATGTGGCTCCAGTGACTTTTGGAGCAGGAACTGTGCTGTTCTGCAGCCACGTGCAGTGCAGCAGTGTGTGCACTTCCACTGAAATGTGAGGATGTATAACAAATTGGCACAATAACTACAGACATGGGCAAGGATTGTAATGACAAAAATTTGAAGCAAGTGCTACTGTTCCATTCAGGCTTTTCATCTTTCATAGCTGGATTCTGGGGATCCACTTTAAAAAGTAATCTGTGTGACAGCTGTATTAAAACACAAGTATTGATAATCTGGATATTCTAGTTTGAAAACATAGATATATTTCATTATTAGAGACTGAAAAGTACAAAAATGTCTCTGGGTCTTTGTGTCTGTATAATATGTATTGTTAATAAGACTCCAAATGCATTATTCAGGCCAAAAAAAGATGGAACCAGAAATAGTATCCAAGAGGAGAAGCTCCTAGGGACATCACACAGTATTCTGCAGGTATCTTTCTGCCTCTTTTGCATGGCAGATGAGGATGAAATAAGAAAAGCAGTAGCGAGTGTGCAGTGGATGGGCTCTGGTGTGCTGCTGAGTGAACAGCAGGAAGGGGAGGGAGCCAAGAAGCAAGAAGAGCATTTCTGGAAATAAGATCAGTTTTGCTCATGACCACAGTCAGATTCATTAGTTTTATTTTCTCATGTGTTCTTGAATTACAAACATGCAAGTACAGGAACAGTGTAGTCAGAAATTAAACTTACCACTCTGGAGGGATTTCCACAGGGACAAAATTCCGGTTACACAAATGAACAAAAGCAGCTGCTATGGTGCAGGCAGCCCCTAAAGCTGGGGAGTCACAGGTGTCCTGTGTACACATGGTGTAGAATGGCTCGGGCTCCACCTGGGCACAAAGAGATGGGTTAGGGGAGCAGGGGCAGCTGCAGGTAAACCCAGAGGTTTGGGTTGTGTCCTCTTGCCCCTGCCTGCTTCGGACCATTCATAAACTTTTTTCCCTTCCTAACAGTAAGGAGGTCATTTCTGTTTCCATATTCTAGACCTGTATCCTAAAGAGTAGTGCAGCCATGCCACTACTCTGTGGATGTCAAAAACTTCCATTTATATTTATGATGACAAAAAGACGTTTTTTCTGTCTGCATTGCTGTTTTGATTATTTCTTAAGTTCTCTGCAACTAAACTTCCCTATCCTTGCAATGTTTATGTGTCTTCCATGGAAGAATGACACATAATTAAGACAGTGCTTCTAGCTGAAGTTCTACTTACAACTTTGAAGCAGTTCCTAAGAAGGGAATGTGGTTCTTCAAAAAACACTTTACAGATGTTTTGCTTAGCTGTAATTGGACAGGGCTTCTCTTTCTTCGGTACAAGACTGCACTTGTTCACCTGGAAAAACAGAATTACTCAAGTTGGTGGATTTGGGGTTTTTTTTGCATACATCAGGGTAGGACGACTTCTTCAGATTTCCAGTGTGAGCTGGTTTGAAGAAAGATATGGGCAGCTCAGTACCCTGCTCTAATGTGTGTTTTTCATTACTATTGAGAGGTACCTTGCAGATTAGACATTGTTTGTTTTTCCTATTGATTCTATTACTAAAGGATTTTGCTGGGTAGTTGCTGACATAAAAGGCAGTTAGCTAGTTCTCTTTTATGTAGATCTGACAGGTCAAAGTTGCACTTTTACCAGATCTTTCTGATGGAGAAAAAAAATTTCATATCCTTGTTGGGTTATTCAAAGGTAAAGGTGGCTTTAAAAATAACCAACAAAACTAAACCACCAAAAAGTTTTAAGCAAGTGTAAATTATAGTTACTAAGGAAAATGAACTGGCAGTTTAATCTATGCTAACCCTCATCCTGCAGGCAGCTCTCTCCCAGGAGCTTTACCACAGCCTTTGTCACACACTGACCTTGCAAAGGACAGCAGCAGAGCTCCACCATCACAAGGCCAGGGCTGCACAACAGGAGGGGACTGTGAGTTTACAGTTGAGTGCAGACCCTTCCAGTCAGTAGTGCAAGTACAGCCATTCTGCCCCTAAAGAAGGGCACTCAGGACTGCCCTGCTTCTTATGTATTGCTTTAAATTGATTATTTTGTTCAAGATCTCTGGCAAGTTTTGCATTTTTATGAATATATTCTATGAATAGAAGTTAATATTTGTAGCAATTACGAAAATTTTGCCTATGGTCAGTCACATTGTGATTCTGCCTCATTATTTACATAAACATAGGCTGCAAGCTCATTAACTGTATCTCTGCAATAGCAAGAAGTAGTACAAGATACTTAAAGCATTTCTCTCTTTTACAGTAAAGTACTGACATTAAGCTGAAAATGAGATTTCTGTTCCCAGAACTTGGACATCTTCTGTGAGACAGGATAAATGGAAGAGTCACAAAATCTTTGTGGTATTAGAATGCTGGTTCCTTTTCTTTTTGGTAATTAGATTCTTAGAAGGGATTTAGAGGATCCTGTCACCATGGTTTGGGAGTATGTTAAGGCTACTTTTCTTGGTTGGTTGCATTCACAAATGGTTCTGTACAACTGCACATTTGTGTATTTAGATTATTTTCAGATGGTGACAGAGTACATGAATTAAGCAAAAGTATAATGTTACTGGTATAAAATTGTTACAGCAAAACTTTTATTTATGACAGTTAGAGGAAGTCCTTTTATGGAAGTCAGTAACTGACAACAGCAGCTAGCCTTCCAAAAGGATCTGAATACTTAGTGATGTGGGGATGGAGAGCAAATTTACTAGTTATTTGTTTCTAAAGTTTTGGTTTTGATCAGATGTAAAGCAGGAAGAACAAAGAAAATTAAGAGGTTCAACATACTCAGCTAGAACTAACAGCTCTAAAAACTTCAAACTGGCCTGAGCGATGAACATACAGATTTGGCTGCGACCTGATAGCACCTGTTCCTGCATTCCAGGAAGAGATGCTCTGAGGAGGAAAACATCAAAGATACTGGGCTCCAACTTCAGTTTCCTGTAAAAGCAGCAGCAGGAGCCACCTCTTTGTTTTACCTTACCACCTAAGCCAAAAAGATTCAGCGCCTCTTTATAGGGAATTCTTGAACAGTTTTTAGCAAATATGTGCAACCTTTTCCCTGGTTAGGCAGAGCGAAACAATACAGTGTGCTGCTGTTTTCACTATCAAGCTTTAGTTCATCTAAGCCAACCCAGTGTGTCAGACATTGCCCTCTGTGCTCAGCAGCCCTGCACACAGAAGCCCCTCAGTTCATTACCTGCCAGCTGCGAGTGAACTCTTGCACATTGTCAGTGAAAGAACCATTAGGCAGCATCCATTCATTGCCAGCTTCATTATCATTGGTACCCAAAAGCCCAGCTGAAATACCTGGGAGGAGATTGAAATGGAATAAATTAGGAGTCGTCTGGAGTAGGTGCAGGAAAATTACAGCAGCTGTCTCTGGGCTCTGATTATTCTGTTGAGCAGGGCTCAGCTCTAGTGTGGAAGAGGGGAAGCTGCCCAGCCTGCATTGCCATCTCATGTCTCAGCTGGTCACGGGCTTCTCCAGAGCACACCAAGGCTTCAGCTCCATTCTCTGGTAATCTTTGGTGGGGTGAGTTTTAGAATAGTGTGGGGTTCATGGATAGGAATGCATTCCAAGTATACCAAAAAAGCCTTTGAGGTTTTGGGCCTCCCTCTGTAGTTGTCTTGCAGGTCTGACAAGCTAAGCCTGCTCTAGAGCATATTCTCAGCCAGGGTTTGGGCCTGGCTCACTGCAGTACCTCTGCCTCTGCTTTCTGTCTGCTTTATTGCATTGAATCAACAGTAAAATATAACTTGCTGTTCTTACTGGAATGGTGCCTTCTGTGCTGTAGTTGGCAATTACTGGGAATGCCTAGGGCCATTTCCAGGGTGTGTATAAATGAAGAGGGGGAAAAACACCTGAAGGGCTGCACAGATGCTGGTACTACCAGTCTTAGAGATAATTCAGAGACAGCAAAAATTGCTACCAGCTCTATGATTGATACTCACCGTGGTGCCACCCAGCCAGAGTGACAGTACAGAGATCATACTGAAAGTCACAAGAGACAGAAACTCCGTTGTGATAAGATATTTCTATTTTGTTGGTTCCTTGCCTTGAATTCAGGGTACTGTTCTCAAGGGATGCATCCAGTACTTGGCAGTTCTCTTCCACAAAGGAGAAGTTATATATCTTGGATATCTGTTTTAAAATGAAAATGCAATTTCAAATCTGTCATAGTGAAAGTTCAGTCACAGGCAAACACAGTCTGGATTTGCAGGTGAGATGAGGCCAGTGTAGTCTAGAATTACGGGAATAAGAACAGGGTTGCGTCAAACTTCCAAAAGAGCAGAAAGCACAAAGCCTCCCTCACTGCCATTCTTTTAGACCATGTCAGAGGAAAGTTGAAAAGTTTCTTTCATATACAGAGAGCAAAGAGGCAACCCTTGAGTTAAACAGGTTTTGCTTTGAAGAGGTGTTTTCTTTTTGAAAAGTGGTTACTTTAAAGCCCTTGTCTGAGAGTGCTTCTGATCTATGTTTTGAGCATTAATATTTTAAAAACTTTTTTTTTGTCAGTTGAAGAAAATTTCTGCCAAAAATAAAAAATGTTTGACTTGCTCTTCCTACCTTTAGTTGTGGGTAGATACTGATCACAGTCTGGTTCATCTCCACATACAGTGATCTTGAGTTCCTAGTTTCCTCATTTAGTATTACAGTGAAAGCATTGTGAACAAAATCCTTGGCAAGAAGTACACTGCACTTTGATGCCAAATCATACATTTTTCCATCAAAAGTCACAAGATGCTTGGTCCCCACTAACATAGCATGATCTGGAGAATGGCATTTCAGAAGAAACATCAGTGAGTTTTCCATAGGGCAGTAAATGCTGTGCATACTGCAATACATGCAGCTTCTTGCTAGCATACTCTTAAAATAATTTCTCAACTTATTATTACACTGACACTACTACACTTGCATTTTAATTAATTACACTGTAGTTGCTCTGCAATGAAACTTTCTCAGAAACAAAGCAATTTATTTTTTTTTTTGTTACAGATTTACCTGAGTGCTGTAAAACTTTGATAAACTTGAATTGGGATTCAAAGCTCATCTTGATTTATCATTATACTACTTGATAGTCATATTTATAAACATACATACTATACATTCTTATGCAGAAAACAAAAGAATATTGTCTCCAAAAATGACCCTTCCAAACCAGTGCATCGAACAGCTGCAGTCCAGGAAACCCTGCTGATCATCACTCAGCTGATTTGGTCACCCGGACCTACTCTCACAGCCCGCTGTTGTGTCTCTGTCTGTGGGGAGGAAAGCATTAAAAAGGGTTTTCTGGAAAAGCCGTTCTCTCTAACGGACAGTTGGGACTGTTAGTGCATTCCTTTAGCATTTAGCAATACTTTTACAGGCAATACTGTCTGAAGCTTACTCATTCTAGAGGCAGCAGAGGTGAAGGCACCAGTTTCCAAGCCTGTCAGGACACAGAGCCAACAAGTATGACTGGCACTGAACCATAGTATCAGCTCACAGGAACATATGGGTAAGGCAGATAAATGCCACCTGCTGATTTCTAGTCTCGAGAGTAGAAGTGTTAGAAGTTGCAAAATTTGCCTGAATATTAAGTAGAGCAGTGTTACTGCATGCCAGCTTTGCCCAGAGTGTTGATCTTACACATACCATCACTGTCTTACAAGAAAGACTGTATGCAAGTTTATAGGAAAATTATCAATTAGCAACCATCTCTATGTAAACTACTATTCCAAATACGATTTTTGAAATAAAGAATGAAGTGGAAATAGACCCAGGTGCAAAACAAAGCAGCACTTTGAAAGGGCTTACACTCAAAGGGGCTCTCCATCAGCCTCCGTTTGAATCTATAGTACTCTGCAAGGATGTTGAGATTGTAGAGGTCTTGCAGAGGCCGCATCAGTTTTTCTCCAATGAGGTAAGTAGTAACATTTGCCAGCTGCAGGGACAGGTCTGCTTTAGGCAGTACTGGCAGTTTTCCTGCCACGGAACAGTTCCTGTAGAATACAAAGAGAACACCCCTTACCTGCTGAACTGATGAAATGCTGTTGCTTTATTATTAGAAATGTGGAAGTGAAATATTCATAAGAACTGTAGTCTGCTTAAAACACAACCCTCCTCTGGCCAAGAGCTGCACTGTCCCAGGCCATCTCAGGCCAGTTATCAGTTACTGATAGCCTGTTTGCTGCCCAATAGCTCCTTTCAAATTAAGTCAAAATGGGGCCTGGGAGCCAACAGAAATAAACATTAGGATGTGATGTGCCCAAAGCAAAGAGTGCTTGGGTGGCTGTCCAGAACCCTCAGCTGCAAACTGACAGGAAGACTATGCACATACCCATTTAGAATGCTGCCCAGAGTAAGGATCCTGCAAAAACACCAGTTACCTGGGTGAAAAACTGTACAAGTTCAGCAAGGGCTTCCGGATCTTGCTCACAGCTCTGGAAAACGTGGCCTCTGCCCACCTGAGCACCTGCTGTGTAGCCTGTTAGAGAGTTAAGAGATTATAAAACCAGTTTCAGTATGGCTTCAGGGGAGGGTCAGTATTTGCAGGTGAGTTTTAAATAAATGTGAAATACCACTTTAGTCTCTCTTGCATTTGTCACCTGCCTGCCAGTGTCTTGTCATGTAGAAGTTAATATCCAGAGGACACACCCTAGTCACAACACCAACAAATAATGGACAGAAATACATTCTTCTCAAATAACATTACTTAAAGTATTTCAATAGTTCACTGAGTTAATGTGCTTCAGTAGCTTGGAAAAGACCGGTATCTTTACTAATATAAACTGGCCTCATTATATGTCCTTTTTGCTTTTCATTTCAACTAGATGAGCCCAGATTTACTTGTACACTGTTTACTGGAATCACAATTCCTCCTCTCTATTGAAGCAAAGTAAAAGCAACATGAATGACAGATTACTGCTACCATTATTTCAACCAAAACTATTAAAACACTCTCTCCTCTAGCTGGAAAAGTACTCTTAAGTATTGCAAGAACAGTAAATAATCAGCTGTGCACAAGCTTATTATGTGGCAAGATAACTACACTATTTCCATAAGCAGAAATAGTTAATGGTTTCTGTGTAGTTCAAAGCTAAGACTTAAATTTGTAGACCTTGTCTTTCAAAGCATTAAAAATGGAGAATTGAGTTATACCAACCATATCCAAGCCTGTTTTCACAACCTTTAATGCCACCTGGATTGGTTCCATTAGCCACACATCTTTTAAAATCTTGGGCAAGAAAGCCTGGATTTTCTTCATGTACTCTTCTGTCTTCTCTCTCCAGACTTCATCCAGTGGCTTCAAGGTTACATCGTAGTAGGCATCCTTCAAAGTTGCTAATGGCTCTGAAGCAAACACATTAATGAGACAAACCTTGCCTGGTTTGGTACAAAGTGGCTGTTTGCTTGTTTGTGTCCACCCAACTTCCAGCATAAGTGCAGGAGTGACACAGAATAATGGAAGAAGCAGCTGTATTTCCATGGCAATCAGGCACATTGCCAGCTGTGACCTGGAAGAGGCATTTAGCACTAACCCTGACCCCCCTACAAATACATTGCTGCTGTCCAAAAGGGACATAAGGGATGCTCTGCAATGTGCCTCCGTCAGAGCTGTACTGCACAAATTGCACCTGCTGAGCAACAGGACAGTTCAGTCACAACTGATTTCAAGCATGGTATATAAACCCAGCCTTTGAGTGGGAAGAGCCTGAAGCTAAGTGGCTCAAAGTGAGTTTTTACCCTTGTGAGAAATGAAGGTTCTTGCAGCTAATTCCAGCTGACCACATTTCTCAAAGGTTTCCATATGGGCCACAGTCCAGCTGAACAGTGAATTAGTGGCTACTGGATAGGCTTGGGAAAAAACAGATCAAGTGAAATCCGATTAGTACAAGCATTAAAAACTCAAGGATGGATATGAACAGCCCTTTGGGAGGAAAGGCTTGCCAGGGAACTGCTGGCAGAAATACTTCAGCTTGGGAATTAAGGGCTCTGTTCTCATCGTGTTGAACCCAGCCTCCTATGACCGAAAAAAAGCCTCACCACTGATTTCATTAGATAGGTGCTCACAGAGAGCCTTCTTAGAGCTTATTGCATCAAGGCTCCCACTCTGTACACTGAGAGCCAAGGTCAGCACTTTTCCTAGATCAAAATAGAAACCCTTGTGCTGTTCAGTATGTTTGATAGTTTACAGACAAGTTTGGTTTGCCCTGCACTGACATTGTCCCTATTCTTGCTTTGCACTGTTTTGCTTACTTTGTAACTCATTCAGCATTTGCTGGACAACGTCTTGAATTTTCTCCAGATAAAGTGGGATCTTTCTTCTCAGAATGTGCCCAATTCCACTTTGCTTCCACACCTGGGTGACAGCTCTACCCGCACTGTGCAGGAATCCAGCTGCCCTTTGCAAAGCCGCCGAAGGCCAGCCAGCCACTTCAGACAGGAAACCAACATGCTGCACCTACAGTGGTTCCAAAAAAGAAGCAATTTCAAAACACACAATGATCTCAAACAAAGCTTTGACTTCTTTGAAAGGCAATTCTGACTCCACAGTGTTGGTGCAGAGATATAGGATCTCCACCATAAAACATGCTTTTTGTCTCTGTATGAGTCACAGGTCAGCACACCAGTAATCACTGAAATGTTTGAGCAAAACAGCTGCAGGCAATATAACGATGTTTAATTAACACTGCATGAACACTTCATGGTGTTTTCACAGATCACGTACAGATACTTACTGATCTCCTGAATCTCCACAGGTTTCCATCAAACTTCTTTATCTTCTCTATCAGTTTGGCTTTCAAAAGGCTCCCCATTTCATTAAGCTTTTTCTGTGAGAAGATTATTAAAACCTTGAATTCATTTCTTAAAGTTGCTTGTGCTGGATACAAATCATTCAAAGTTTGTACTAGTTTAAATGCCAACAATCACAGTAGCCTCACATTTCTTAGGGGAAACAACTTCTGCATTATTCAGTGGATAGACGTGGGAACAGAAAAGTCAAACCATGAAAAGCAAAAAGCACCCCCCCCATCCCCCCAGCAGAGAGTATGTGAAACCCTATTAAAAGTGAAAGCACATTCAGGATTCTAATCGTTCGTTTTGTAACCAACACGCTGGGCAGTTACTGCTGCTCTCACTTTATTTCCTTACCCTCCTCAGAGGATCCACCCTTTAGAAGAAGGTCCAGTATTTTCTATCTCTGGGCATGGCTGAACTTCTAAATTCTCACCGTGGTAACTTTTCACATCAAAAAATAATTTTAAAATTGCATCATTTTTTCTGGTTACTGCCAAGATTCACACCCGAAGCCTACATGGAAGGTGCTCCATCAAAATGACAAATAATATTCTGGTAAAATCACACTGCAGTCAACAGCCACTCAAGGGTCTCACCTCAGCCTTAAGAATTGGATCCCCACATCCATGCGCTAGAAAACTCAAGCTTCCATTAGCGGCTGCTAGAGTCACTTGTCCCACGTTTTCATGCCTTTCACCATTGATGCTGAGATAGGTGTTAATGACAGCCATCTGTTGCCCATCAGAACAAGCTCTGACTTCCATTCCTTCTTCCAAATCCCCTTAGGGAATGAAAAGAGCACTTCATTTACAGGAACAACACTGACAAGCATTGTTTCAAAACCAGCTTTTAATTACTTAGGTGATCAATCAGAGTCTGAGTGTGTTAGGTGTAGAGGAAAAAAAAAACAAAACACAAGAGATAAACAGGAGAAAATTAGATCAGTGTCAGGGTCTGATGTCCCTCTTCTGTGTGGCTTGTGAATGAATTACAAATACAGATTTGCTGTTGCAAAGGAAGCACTGGATTAATGTAAATCTAAATCTCTCAGTCACATTGGTTTCCAGGCCTTTTCTTCTACTTTAGTCTTCACTGTCCCTTGTTGCAGATGTTTTGAAACTGCTCACCCCTTAAATGAAAGCCTGTCAGTTCCACCTACCACACACAAGTAATTTCTAAAGAAGCACTGATGAACATAAACAAGTAATTGGCAAAGTGCACATAGAATCTGGGTTGAGAAAGCTGAGTTGAGTCATTTCTACAAACTTCTGACTTCAGGGATTCACAAACTAATGGTCCTAATCTCAAAAACATCATAACACTTACAGGTGAAGACATGAACATGAGAGAAGCTCCCCCGCAGAAGTGTGGGATGGCAAATCCGTAAGTGAAACGAGTTTGAGACAACTGGGATGCCACCAAATCTACTTGGTTTGCACCCAACTGTAATGTAGCTGAAATGTGGATGAGCCCCACCTCTTGCAGCTCACTCTGCTCATCTGGAAGTCAGGCACAATTTGAACCAACAGCCGTTTTTTCCTCTCTGTTGTCAGTCAGAGCTGACTGCTGTGAAACCATCCCCTGCAGCCAGTGGTTGCACACATCCCACTTCACATATCCCAGCTGTTCCAGCATGTGCTACAGTCTCTGGAGGTGCCTCTCTCATTTCCTTTATTGAATTTGGAATGTAATGATTGTCTTAAATAAGGCATACAACTTTAAGATAGTTAAATCAAGAGGAAATTAATCCTATCTTTTGTTACCATCTATTGTAATCATACGAAAGTGTCTCCCAAACTGACCTTCATAACAAATTTTAAGCTTCAGCTTTTCTTTATCTGAAAGACCATCACTTGAATGAACTGAGCTAGCTCAGCATTAGAGACAGGGCCTTTCTTCCCGTCTCTTCATAGAAGCTGGGAGTCACAGAATAGCTCCAATTGGAAGGGATGCATAAGGATCATCAAGTCCAGCTCCCTGCTCTTGCAGGATGACCTAAAACCAAGTCGTGTGGCTGACAGCATTGTCAGTGAGGTACATACCTTTGAGATAGCCCATGTAGTACTGAAAACACTCGTTTCCTTTTGAAGCAGCTACTTTTACTTTCTCTTTCTCATCAGTAATCCCCTCCACCAGGATTTGGCTCTGGACAGATGTGGAAGCAGCAGTTCCTGTCAGGCCTAGCCAAATATCTTCAAAGGCTCTTAACTGCAGCCATAAAGGAAAAATATTTATTCAAAGCCACCACACAGAATTAATGATCGTTCAGAGATGGTGCTCAAATATCTGTGCTTCCCACAAAAGGCTAAATGGTGAGGGAAATGTTTCCCAATGCTTGTGCACTATGCAGGAGTTACATTAAGAGAGGCACAAGCATCAAGAGTGATTGGCAAAGGAGCTGAATGACTGGATAGCACGAGGCTTGTGGACCAATTTTTAATGGGATTAATGAAAGAAACATAATCTCCCAGTCAGCTTTCCATGAGGCTGCTGATTTTTTATTCCAAACATGGAATAAAGCAAGGTCATGCAGAGCAGCTGATACTTGTTTTATCTCCATCCTCTCTAAAGAGAAAGGGATGGAAAATTAATTTAGTATTTGTTACTGATTAAATCATCATCATAATTTTGTTAAGGGATGGTCTATTGCCTCAGTTAGTGCCTGACTACCCACATTCCTGCTAATGAAGAGTTTGGATGTTGCTGATCCTGTTCGTTTTCTGCCTCACTCCATTGTCTCCATCTGTCTCTCCACCATATTGATTTCACAGGAAATTAAAAGCAAATGCAAATTGGGGGGGAGAGGGTGAGAGAAAAAGGAAGAGATTTGTCTCAGAATGTGCATCATATGAGCTGTTCTGTGCCTTTTTTAGTTCTTTCTTTGCCAGTTCTTTTTTCTGGCAAATGATGCTTTGTATAAGCATTGTATTTTGTTTCCCTCTTTCTTCTGTCGAGGTGAAAACCCCTTACCTCACACAACAGAGCAGTTATGCTGAAGGGGAGTTAGAACAGCAAACAGCCTCTTAAAATTGATACACTCCACTAGAAACTCGCTTACTTTATTTGTGACACGGAGAATTAATGTTGCTGTCTTCCTTTGTCTGTTGGTCACGCCGCATGGACACTGCCTACCTGCTGCTTTAGAGACAACTCTAAAGAAACCAGGAGTGTTTTGTGTTGCCTGCTGTTTTACAGTCACTGCCTGCACCTGATCCGTTTGGGAGATAGATGGCAGCAGGCCTTTAAAAACCAAACCCCAGTGCAAGTAAAATAAAATAGAAACTCACTTCAATTTCCAAAGAATAGTTCTTCACATCAGCAGTGCTCTGATTCTTTATGGATATTCCAATCAACCCCTCATCTGTCCCGTGACCAGCAAGGTGGAATCTGCCCTCTGACTGCAAAATGATGTCATCTTTGTTGAGCTGGTGCTTTCCAGATAAAGCAATTACCTAAGTATGCACAAAAAAAGGTGTTAAAGCTTCCAAATTCTTCCAAACAAATGGGCTCTGCTTTGAGTAGTGAGAAGTTGTACAGTGGCAACATTCTCATGAAATTACACCGCAAACAAAACTTATAGTTTCAGAAACCAGCACATCCTCCTGCTCCTCACAGCACTGACTTCATTACATCTTCAGTTTCTGTGCTATAACAAAGCATGTTCTGTGATTACAGCTGAAGACCAGAGGAACAGCTGCAAGAGAACTATATTTTTTTAAAATGTTCAATGTTTTTTGCTCCTATATTTCTCAGCTACTCTAAGCAGACAATTTGATAAAGTTGGGGGTGCATGGGAGGCAAGGTAAATATTGTCCTGGCTTCAACTGGGATAGACTTAATTTCTTCTCAATAGCTGGTACAGTGCTGAGTTTTGGATTTGGAATGGGAGTGGGCTTGGTTATACACTGATGTTTTGGGTTTTGCTCAGTTGTGTTTATCCTAAGTCAAGGACTTTAATGTGCATTTGTCTCCTGCCCTGCCAGTGAGGAGGTGCACAAAAGCAAAGCTGGGACAGGTGACCCAACCTGGCCAAAGGTATATTCCACAGCACAGAATATCATGTCCTGTACATAAACTGGGGGGAGTTACCCAGAAGGGGCAATTTGGGCTTGGGAACGGGGGTCTGGCAGCAGGCAGCAGGTGATGAGCAATTGTGTTGTGCATCACTTTGTTTAGTTTTTTTTTTTTTTATTATTATTATTACTGCTACTACTGGTAGTAGTAGTAACTATTATTACTGTATTTTACTTTGTTTTCAATTGTTAAACTGTTCTTATCTCAAGATACAAGTTTTACTTTTGAGGGGGTTGAGTGAGTGTCTATGGTGCTTAATTTCCAGCTGGGCCTAAACCATGATGCCTTTGAAGAGGTGATCCAAAAATACAGAGGCACCTGCTTTTGGAGTCACATGCAGATACATTCTTTGCATTATAGACAGGTCCTATCACACCTTGATCTGGGAAAAACCTCTCCTGTTGCTAACAGAGTGTGACTTGCTCTGACAGTAAATAAGGAAACCAAGATGTGTTTCACTCACTGGAAACTCCAGAGAGACATTTATTGCAAGTTCAAAGTTCTGTGTTTGTTGTGAGTCTCTACAAGCAGCTCTGAGGTCCAGCATGAACCTAAGGTAGATCATGGATGGGCCTTCAGTTCATGTGTGTAATAGAACAATAAGGTTACCTTACAGTTCAAAAATCCATCAACTACCAGCAGAGCAATCATAAAAACCTGCAAACTTTTACCCATAGGGGAAGGAAAGCACTTTTACTCCTCTCTAGTTTCGTTTTTGATCACTTATGAGCCTGTTTTGGTATTCTCCAGAAACATGAAATTAAAAGACCTCTGAAAGAGGAATAGGAAAGAAAGAACATGGAGGAAGTGAGAAGGTCTACAGCCATAAAAGGACCTATAGAATACACTACAGTGGCAAACAGAACCTTTCTGCTTCAGTCCATCAAAATACACTGTTTATTTATTTGTATAAGTTACAAAAGTATGGAAATTCTTGTGAAGAGCTGCAGCTGAGGAAAACTAAGCCTCCAAATGAGTAATTACATTTAAAGTGAAGTAGGTTCAATGTGTTTATATCAGACTTACATTTGGAAGGTCACAGAACTCAAAGCTTGTATAGTAATCCAGGCAAGAGCAGTAGTTTGTTTCTATTTTACCCAGAATCTTCTGTTTGGTACATGGGGTCATGAAAATATTTTCCAGAACAGCTTCTAACTGAAACTTACTAGGATGCGAGAGTTGATTTCTCTGCAATGAACCAAGAAAACAAAGTTAAAAGATGACAGCAGGATCTTAGACACTCCTGGGAGCCCACTCATCCCATCCCTGGGCTGGCTTTTGTTATTCCAGTAGCTTCAGGATTTTAATGTAACATTTCCAAAACATAACATTTCCACTTGACAGTGTTTTGGCTTATCAGCCTTGTTACCAGTCCCCATCCTATAAGTTTTGCAAATTTAGGGCAGGCCCTAAATTTAGGGTGAGGCCTCTAGTTTGCAAGAACCCTTTCTTTCTTAACTGTCCTCCATTTAGCCTTCTTCCTGTGTAGAGAGGTATGTAACAGTAAAGTGAAAAAATGGTATCTCACCAAAAATGGTGCTCTACAGAAGCTTTCTTAAAATCCACTCAACATCGCCTCTAAAAACAAAATTTCTCATCTACTAAGAACAGCTTCCATTAAAATGATGAGTCAAGAGATAGAAATATCTGTCAGATACAAATAACTGCCTTCTCTTACCTCATATGTGAAATTGTGTTTGAATTTTTTGTCATCCCAGTTCAGATCTAGGTATTCATTAAACAGTGTTGGTCTTTGCTCTACAGACCCACATGCATGCAGGTGTTCCATGCTTACTATTCTCTGAAGCTGGAAAAGTGGAAAAAATTGACACATATAAGTAGATTTTTAAAAGAAGTATTCAGTACATCCTAGGGCAGTAGGTTTCCTGGGTGAAAATACACCCTGTGAGAACCCCTGGATGGTCTATACCCATAAAACACTGCTTCATTCTCTCCCAAGAAACCTAAGGGGCTGACAGCTCTGTCCTAAGGGAAAGCTGCTGCCCAAGTACAACCATGTCTGGCAACATAAAATAGATTTTTTTTCCCAGGGTTTAATTTTCTTCCTCTGAGACACAAAAATGTTGACTTCAAGGCTTTCATATGGAAACAAGTACAGAAAAAAAAAAATCATTCAGTGAGGATCAAACACAAATTTGGCTACACTCATCCCTTCCAAGGCTGCAAGACTCTTACCTGACCTGCAGTGAGTGTCACACAGCCACCCCAGGCAGTGATGTCCATCCTGGATTTATCCTCCAGGCTCAGCTGGAGGTGAGCAGGCTGCCCAGCATTTCCCGAGACCTGCAGCTGAAAGCAGAGAAAGATTTGTCCCAGCAGCAAGACTAGAACCAGCAGAATGATCCCCATCCAGTGGAGGAAAACAGAGCCACAGTGAAAGCTGTGACAGATCCACGTTAAAACTCAATGGAAATCTGTGGCCTGGAAGCTCCACGCCTGAGACAAACACAGGGAAGCTGCACTTCCACAGCCAAGGCCATGGAAGGTTTTGTTACCCTCTCTGGAAGCTGCCTGGGGTCTTTCATGCAAAACAATTAACGACACGACTGCAATAAGGACCCTACAAGAGAATTTATTCCTCTGAATACGATTCTGGAATCATCCTGAGTATTGTGCAAACCCCCCTGAGCACCAAAGAGCTTCAGATGAACAAACACTGCACAGCTGGCACAGCTTACTGCTGAAAGCCTTCAGCCTCAGCAGCTGCAATGTCCTGACCCACACAGTGCATTGTCAGACAGAAATTATACTGTAATATTTAAACTTGAAGGATCATTTGTGGAGCTCCTCCTCCTCTTTTTCCCTCTATAGGCTTTGCAAGTGCACTTCACAACTATGTTTTAAAGCCTTTCTAGCCTTGTACATTTTCACATCTGTGTTAAAATTTCCTCTACAATACAAAAATTTACATTTTCTTCACAGGGGTATCAAAGGGTCTCTGGTTTTGTTGTGAGGGGTTTTTTTTGTTGTTGTTTTTCTTGTGTGTGCGGATCAGGAATTTGTTCATTGCTTTATGGGCCAAATTTGTCTCATTTTCATTGCTTGGCTGGTCCTTGTGCACTTCTGGGTTCCTCCCATCCAAAAGGGATGAGTGCTGAAAGTGCAAGACTGTCAGCTAGGAACAGTTATGCTTTAAAAAGTAAACAGTGCTGGTGGGTTGGACACAAGGCAGTAACAGCACTCGGTGCTCTTCACATTTTTCAGGATGATCTCTGGTTCTGCAATTTGCAGGGTGAAAGGCACACTCACAGTAAATGCAGCATCACAGCTGTGTATTTTGCAGCCCAGACTCATGATCTCACCTGCTGGTTGTACTTTCTGCCCTTTCTTTCTGACAGAGAATGCACCTCCAGTTGCTTCAGAGTGTAATTAAATGGGTGGACAGCAGTGGCTCTGTAGCTTGTCCAGTGTCTTCCAAACTTCAGAGAAGATGACACTGATATCTGATCCATATCAACAGATGGAAAAGGAACTCGTGAAATAAAACACCTCTCACATACTGACCTCAAACATGCACCCAGTAAGATTTCCCTGTACCTTGTCCTCAGAATAATTATGTGTACAATAAAGACCTTTCTGAAGTAGTGAGGCAAATTAATGTTCAAATTAGGAAAATTCTTGCTACTTCAATTCTCTGCATAGCACAGCTCAAAGCAGAACTATTCTCTGTATTTTACTAAAATCATGAATAGTGCTTAAGTTTGTTGAGGCTTAATTTTGGTCTTATCTTTAGGCACTGCAGGGTGCACTGCCACAGTCTTTAGACACAGCTTGCAAAGTTAAAACACAAAAAAGAAACATTTGCTTCATCAGGAACTAAATTCTGTTATGTTGTTGAGAGCAAAATATTTTTGTGGCCATTTAGATAGTGGTGGCATTTAAATAGTTGTGGTAATTTAAGTAGTAGTAAAAAAACTGATTCTATCCCACTGCTAAAGTAAATTTTGGAATTTTAACACTTTTTAAAGAAATTCTGTGCCCTTTGCAGGCACATTTATGTTGATGTATGGTAGCATATTTTATACATGGTCCTCTATCTTTCTACTGTTCAGAAAATTAAGTAATACTCAGCCAAGATGCTGTTAGCAGCAAGTCAGAAAACTGTCCCCACTTAACCACATCTGGAAATCAACCTACCTCGAGTTCTTCTGGTTCTGTCTTTTATATTTTTAAAGAATAGTGCTGACTTACTTTAAGAAAACAAAGACTGTTTTCAACTGTTCCATATTTGTCAGTCTTGCTAATAAAGAGAAGAATGAAAGAATGAAATACAAAAGAACTTGGACTGAACCAGTATAGCTGAAAATGCTAAGCAAGGTACGTGTCCCTTTCTGTGGGGGTAAGCACAGTATTATACCCATGCAACGAGCTCTTCATCCTTTTTGATCTCAACTAATGCCCACACTCACTCACTTGTCTTCAATTTTCTTTGTCCCTAAGCTGCTTTAAGCATGACATTTGTTCTATTCATTCCACCTACTCTCAGAGGCCTTTACCCAGTGCTTTGAGGTTTATGAATTTCATTACCTTTGGTTAAGCAGCAAGGTGTGGGGTTGCTGTGAACAAAAAAATAGTGTGGCCTGAAAATACTTCCTACAAGAATATCAGCTGCTCATCTTTCATTGTCAGAACTTTGTATATATCCAAGAAGGGGGATAGTTTGCCTTATAGTTGAATTCCCTGACTTCCTTAGTGCCTTTTTTAATTAGGAAACCCCCCAAACTCTTGATATTCCTGTCATTCTCCTGACATTTATTTGTTCTGGGCCACTGTACCTTGTCCTTCTCATTCCAAACAACAGTGAGATCATCCCGGTGATTGCGTGGCGAATGTTTCACATAGAAGCTGACCCTGGCATGCCGTGGAAAAGGGATGGAGAGAGGATGGAGAAGTTCCACTACAAGGAAAACAAACAAGTAAGATTTCCCACCCAGAATCATGACCATTCCCAGGACATTTTCCCACAGGCAGCAGGACATCCCTTGGTTCCTAGGGAAACACGGTCTCTGCTCATACACACACACCCCCCAGCCACAATGACTTCAGTGTCCTGATATCTGCCCAACACGAGGAAATATAAGTGAAAACAGGAACCCTCTCCCTATTTACCAGTAAAACAGTCATTACTGGCAATAATCAAAAGATTGACAGCTACATCCAGGGCAACTCCAGCAACAACAGCCAGGGAAGTAATCTCTGTGAAACTGAGATGGCCTCACACTGGAAGGGGAACAGCTTACAACACTCAAGTGCAATTATCTTCTCTGTTTTCAGATCATAAAGCCTCAACATAAGGGTTTAACACCTCAAGGTAGCAGCCAGTGTGACCAGTGCTCCCTGCAGTACCCAGTACTTAAGTTTTATGTTCCATATTCACAAAGCAGGGAGACTATTCCAAAGTGGACATTTCTAACAGCCAGACCTATAATGAAATTAAAGCAAATAAGATCTTAGAAGCCCTAAATTGAAACCAGGATTGAAACCCTTTGGACATGCATTTTGAAATCAGATTTTATGCAGTTTATTTTACTTTACTGTCTGCTCCGAACACTTGTAAAAGAATTGAGAAACCTACCCTGAATGCCATGACCTCCAGGCAGCTTTGGGAACAGTCCAGTGTAAGTGCCTGTTAGCCTTATCTCTTTGCCATCCCACAGGGCAATGTGCCTGAGCAGATGTGTTCTGTTGCCCTTTTGGTAAATTGTCATAAATACAAGTTGCCTTGGAAGAATTTTTAACTAAAAATAAAAGAGGGGAAACAGTAAACCCCAAGTTCTCTGAGAAGTTAAAAACCTAAGTGTAATTTTGGTGCCCCAAAGTCCTGTGGAGTCTGTAGGAATGTGTTTTTATAAGGTCTAGTACAATGATACTCCAAGCCTACTGTTGTCATACAAGCAACAATTCATTTCTACTTGTCTTCATTTCTACCAGAAAGTCATCTTTGCAAATAATGGAATGTACACAGACAACTGAGTATTCCCTTTACAACAGCCTTTGATTATTGTACAGTTTGATTTTCTATCTTTTATCTCACAGAATAATCCTTACAACATCAAGAGTCCCACTATTCCAGAATAAATCCAGCAGATAGCACAAACAACAATAGGTATTCTGACATATTTTCTTATCTAGAGTAAGAAATATGTGGTACCTATATAATAAAAACTGGCAATTGTTCAAATTGTAACACATTATTTTTCTTATTTCCTATAAATCCTGTATGTGTGCTCCATCTATAGGAGCAAATGAATATGAACTCAGAGTAATCCAGAGTCAAATGTTTGCCCATGCTACTGGAGAAATGAAGGTCAAAACAGCTCACACAGCAGGAGATGTGTTTGCCCTTCACTGCTTGGCAGTCACCCCCTGAGTGCCCTCCTGTCACAGCCTGCCTTTGCCATCAATGGGTGGTACCAACCTGGGCCATGGTCTGTGCCACTTCAATGGCATTAGTGTAGCTGGTTCCAGTGAAAGTTAGCTTTGCTGAAACATTGAAATCCCTTTTTTCCATCCTGAGGTAGAGTTTGCCTTTTGCTTCACTCATATCATAATTTACCTTTCCATGTTCCCATTAAATAAAAAAAAAGGAAAAATAAAAGACTGGATCGTTAACATCTTTAAATACAGGAACATCCTCAACAACAATAAAAATGTTAGAGATACTAGTATTAGAAATAAAGCAGCTTGATTCCTAAAATACTAGACAAGTCTACTTTGCAGTGATGTAGGCAATGGACTACTTGCAGATAGTTACCTTAGAAGACAGTTCTGCTGCACAGGGGAAGTACTGTAGAAAGAAGGGATGAGTCTGGAGTGCTTTTATATTCAACTCTTCACTAAAGGGAAGAAATGAGCTTTTGTTCAACACTATTTCAGAAAGTCCACTCTGGCTGGCAGCACAAGTTCATCTGAGTTAGCTCCAAGGCTGCCACAGCTTCTAGAGTTACAACTGGCAGTGCCTTCCATTGGACACTTACCCAGCTCCCAGTTTTTGATGCATTCACACAAAATTATCACCTCTGAGCTCAATAAAAAAAATCTGTGTATGCATCCTAGGGACAGAATATAGCCCACTGGACCAGAAATTATTTTGCCATAGCAAATGCATCAGCTTTTTAAAAATGAGAAAGGTATGTTGGAATCTCACTTCACAAGCACTGTCATAGCTTACAAACGTAGAATTTACAATTATTAAAGATTTTAACAGAACTTACAAGACTTTTCAATACAACGGTCTTTTGCTAGAAACTTAAGAAATACCTGAAATACTCCAAGGCTGAAGATGTCAACCTATTAAACACCCTTAAAAGGCTACAGTTTTGTGCAGAAACAGCCATAATGATACCAACTTAGAAAACCAAGGCTCCATAATTTTACAAGTTTCAACTGTGCCAAAACAATTTAGTCAATTATGTCAAGTTAAGTTACACTTGTCTGGCTCAGGCCTAGAGTTTTATGGACTCTTTCACTGTCTGCTCCTTGGATGCTGTGTGGGCAGGCAGAGAGACAGGCACGTCCCAGGCTGTGAGGGCAGGAATCTGTCTGCAGCCCTTCAGAAACTCCCTGAGGTTTACAGACTGTTTGGTGTGATTACTCACTTTATCCAAGTTTTGTTATCCATTTCACCAGTGATTTGGTGATTAACACAGTAACTGTTTTCCATGGAATCACAGTGGCCTAATGACATTTTTTATAGTGCTCAGAATGACCCTTTTACCCTTGCTGGTCTTTTTTTCTACTGATGGAAAAGGAGAAGTTTGTGTGTTGTTCATAGGTCAGCCTCAGAGCTCCTACGGTTTCATTTTCAGTCATGACTTCTTGAATTGTCATCTGTGGAAGGGGAAAATAAACAAATCACATCCCATAACTTCTACCCATCATTTCACCTCAACTGAGCACACTCTCTGGACTCATTAAAAACCATTATCTTGACTGAAGTCTCCCATCCAGACAGGCCTTCTGGATGCTTCCTAGATGTAAACCAGAAGCCTCAAGAAAGGTTTTCCTTTTTTATTTTTGTATTTTTCCATAGCTAGTCATTTGCATTATTGACAAATATTAGTGTTAAACCAGATAAGGGTACACTGAAAGTAAGTCTAAAGCTACTGGTTCTTGTTTATGTCTCCCACACTCTCATAGAAAAAAAATGCCTTTTTTTCTTCCCTTTTTTTTTTTTCTTTTAAAAGAAACAGATGGGGCTCCACCAATTTTTTACTCCAGGGCATTTTCTTCCTCCCACAGCTGCTGCATCATCTACAGCTTTATCCTGAAAATGCTAAAGAATCCCTCTGGGAAACATGAGGGCTGTCTACCACACTTCAATACCAATACTGTCTGTGGGAACAGTAATTTCTGAAGTCCCCTGGTTATGCTCATACCTTATACATGAATAAGGCACCTCAAGAATTACCTCTCTGCTTTTCTTTTTTTTTTTCATTCAAACGTTTAGAGGATAAAAGACATTTCACTAAATATTAATGGGGAGGAAGCAGTGAAAGTGTCTTATACCTTTCAATAAAATGTTGGCATTAAACATTCCTTTGAAATACTGATACTTAATATGCAGGTTTAATAATGATCTAATGTTTATGTTCAGGAAAGTTGACCTTTACTCTTGCATCCTTAGCTACATGTCCTGTTATTTGAACAGAAGGTGGTGGATCACTTGGAAGTGCTTCAAAAGGGAAGGAAACATTTCAATTAATACCTCTGGGATAAACAGGCACAGCCTTTGTTCATCCTATCAAATAGTTTGGAATACAAATCTACTTCTGTTTATTCAACACCAAAGCATTTTAGGTATTTGTGCTGTGGTTTAACCAAGCCAAGGAGTTCTCTAGGTGTGAAGGACAGCTGTTTTCTACCAAAAGTTCTTTCTACTTTTGTGAGCCCTATTGGTTGCAAAGTGACAGTAAATATGTACCTTCCTGAAATGATTAACCCTGAAACTGAGGACTTCAGGTACCTGACCAGCTTCCTTGGAAACAGACCACTAGTTCTGTACTTGAACAATGATTCGGATAAACTGGGCCAAGTCAGCTCTCAGCTGCACTTGTGTAAACCTGGAGCAATTTCACTGGGGCCACTGGAAGTGCTCTGGATTAATGCAAATGTAACTCAAGTGACAGCTCAAATCAAAGCACAGTAAAGTTCTGTGGTCCATTACCTTAAGAAAGAAGGGAAGTCCCAGGTGATGGAGAAGTGATATTGAATGCTTCACCTCTGCCATGAACACAAATATACCAAAGAGTTCAAAGTCTGTGTCAACATCCACAGTCAGAGTTATATCTTTCTCATCATACTGGATTTCACAGATAGTCTTGGCTTTGTTTTCTATATAGAAGGGACAAAACAGTGCCAATTTGAGCAGCTAATTTTTGAGAAATTTCAGTACTGCCTGCATAAAATCAATCCAGCCAGCTTTTGGGTTAGTACATTCATCAAGACAGTCATCACTCAGGATTACAAAAACTTTGGGCTGTGGTTGAAGAAGGGCAGAGTTTTTCTGGATGTCCTTGAACTCTGTCCTTATGAAGTCTTGTGGTAACAGAGCTTGTGTACCCACATCCAGTGTTAAGTGGCAAGTCATTTCCTGTCAGGAATGTGTTTGTGCAGCTAGAGCTGGCTAATCCATACAGCCAGCTGCATCCCTGACCTGTAGCAGCCTCTTCCAAGGAAGAGCTCTGAGCTGTTCTGACCTCCACTGACTCCTTTGGTTCCAGCTACAGCAGCTCAGCAATGCCCAAAGAGACCTGAAGACCTTTCCCCACTTTCCTACCAGCTTTTCATTTTTGAAAAGGAAACTACGAGACTGCTAAAAGATAAAAATGAGATGAGAGACATGAAACCCCCCAAATTCCTTATGATAAGACAAAACCCACAGAAATGAATGCAATCACACAGTGACTGTGGCTGTCCTGAGAGCAACCTCATCCTGCAGCTTCTTTCTGAACGTGTGTAAGGAGATGATGCCACTCAGATTAGTATTGATTCAGTGCCTGCTAACCTCAGTAATTCCTGCCCTTTGGTGCTCTCACTGTTGTTGAGTTTTCTTCAACATGAATGTATTCCCCTGGGAGCATTTGAAGTACCTGATCACAGTGTAAGAGGGACATGCAGATAGGATTTATGCCAGGGCAAGCTTTGAGACTAGCTTCATCAGCTAGACACAGATGCAAATTCATAATGACAATTTTACTTACAAACAAGATAAAGCTTCTTTTTAGGTACTAACAGCAAATCTTAGTCAGTTTGTAGCTGTTGAAGGAACAGCTGAAACATCCTCAAAGAGCTATTATAGACTAAAAAAAGGCACCCACCTGATTTCTGTAAACTGAGAATCAAGTTGATTGCCTTAGGGTAGCCAGATGCTTGGAGTACTTCACTGCTGTGCACACTCTGACAGAAGATATCCATTTGGTGGCCAACGTAATAGGAGTTTATTATGTATGTGACTGATGTTTCTCCAGCTGTAACGTGCACATATCTCTCTTGAGTGGTGTTTCTCCCTTGAAAAACCACATCTACCTAAAAAGTGACATGTAGATATAAGGTCTCAAAACAATATTTAAATGCTATTTAATCTTAAGACAGGATAAAATGGAAGTGAAAGAAGGTTCTCTAGTCTATACTTATGTCAAAACCTATCCATTAACAAAATGTATCTTAGCCTTTCATTAATCATCCTTGACTTTCCAGTATGAAGCTCATTCAACTGAATGAATGTTAAGCCATGCCAGCCTCACTGATCTGTGTGAAATTCTCATGAGGTTCTTTTATCCCACAAACACAACTTAATCTACACCTACTGACAATATTTACCAGATAGTAGGTACTCCAATACTTCCCTGGAAACAGCACCCAAAGAAACACTTCTTTAAGTACAAAATTCCCATTAAAGAGCATAGGAGCACTATTCTAGTCCCTGGTGCACTGTGCTCAAGCTATTCTCCTGTAGAGTTACAGTGTCAACAATACCCAGGCTACTAACCCTGATCAGAATGGAAGAATCTCATTCAGAAAGCAGTCAAGAAGAAACTTTCTATTTCAGTAGTTCAGGTTTTAGCCATCCACAGTTTTTAAATATCAGAAAATCTCAGCTTCCATCCTGTACCTTACGAAATGGTAGTTTTCATTTAAGCCATGGGCTTGAATTACATCATTATTCAGGACAATAATTATAATTAAAAAATAAAAAAACACAAAACCAAACAAAACCAAACCAGAACAACAATACCCCAAAACTACCTGTAAAGTTGATGGGATTCTGGCTTGTAGCAGCCATGGCAGAGTGTGATGGAAGTTCCCTGTTATGTTGGTACTTGTTTCAAACTCCTGGATTTGTCCTTCGAGAGCTGTTAGGTGAGCGCCATAAAGCACTTTCATACTAAAGCTCCTGGTCACTTTGAGGTTCAAGATAGCCTGTGTGCAACAAAAGTAAATTGTGAAAACAGAATTGTAAAATTTACACTTCCAGCTGGTCAGGATTCTTTCTTTGGTTGAGACAGTATCATCTCAAAGATGTGTCAAAAATGCATCTTACATCATTTTATAACACAACATAGTTACGAATGTCCCTTTCATTTTAGAATTCAATCATTTAACACATTTTCTCCAGTATGGCCATGCCTTAGTGCTGTTCAAGCAGCTACATGGTTAATAAAGAGTAAGTGGTTTTTTTAAGTCTTGTGTTTCTCAGATACAAAAATGTGCCAGGTGGTCTGGGAGGGACATACCATTTGAAAAGGATCCAGTGAAATAAATCCATGAGTGCTCCCCTCTGCCCTGTGCATCCAGGGGACACTGCAGCTCTGTCAGCACACAAATGCAGTGCCCTCCTCTCACTCCACACTGGGAGCCAACCTCCAGCCCCAGGCCTGTGGAAAGTCCTGGTCTAAGCCATTCTCCCATGAGTCCAAACTGAGCTTCTGGACTCCCCTCAAGAGCAAAGGGAGCACCTGGACTCCCCCTTCAGCAAAACAGCAAATACTGTCACATCTGCAGCCGCTGGTCTTTGCCATCTCACTGCCACAGCTGCTGCTCCCCTCATGGTGTGACTCCAAGCTGGAATCACATCTCCCCAGCCATTGGTAACCTACCTGAAACTCAATCCTGTCTTTTATTTGCAAAGTCTTCAATGTCTCTATGTTATGAGCAAGTTTGTAGTTAAGAGACACAACATCCAACTTCTGGACAAAGTTCAGTTCTTCTGTAATCTGCTCAGTCCAAGTAAATATGACAAAAGTTAACTGTGGCACATCTCTAATATGGAGACTTCTCTGAATAACTGTAATTATTGGACTAACGACTCATTAGAATAAAGTTATGAAAACTATGAAAACTTTATGGTGAAGGATTGTCTAGTTTCTTTAGAAGTCCCAACTTTGTACTGTAAAAGGGAATATACTGTACCAAGTGAAGATACTTGATAAGGAAGGTTTGATATAATTTACAAATGGGAGTCATGGATCATTGCTGATGTCAAATTTGTTGCACAGAAGAGGTGGCTGAAAGATAGTGCCTTAATTTAATTCAGGGCTTTAGAAGTAAACCCACCCCCGCAGAGTATTGCTTTTGGGTTGTTTGCAGAAACAATATTTAGCAAGTCAATTAGCTCACTTCAACCTCTATTTCACATATTACTGATATGGAGGAGACACTTACTTGCTTGCTGTTCACACAGAAATGAATAAATCCTTTGTAGAAGTCACTGTTTTTTTCTGATATCACATCAAGTAACACCCTCATGGGAACACCAATGTCAGCAGCTCCTTGAATGTTATGAGTTAGCACCACATCCAGCTCTTGCCTTTCCTGTTAATATTTCACAGCATAGACAGCAAAGCACATGTAGAGCCCAAAGCTTGCTGCAATACAGAGCTCAAGCCAGAAATCTGTCTGCCCTACACTTAATATTCATTCAACTCCCACTAGCTATGTTGATTCTCTATAGCACAGAAATATGCAAAAGTTACCAGTTATGGCAGGAAAGTGAAATATCACGAGGAAACAGATACCTGTGTGTGTTCTCTACTCTCCTGCTCTGATGACAAGAGAAGCCGAACTTGTAACTATCAATAGACAAGCCAGAGATTCACAGCCTTTCCTGTCCTGCTGTCTCTCTGAATAAACAAACAGCAGTGTCTGAATAATTGCTGCCTGTTGTTTTGCAGGGTAAATCTCAGTGATATAAGGAACATCCAACAGTACCGTACAAACAACAAAAATTTACACATAAAGAGTGTAACAAGGAAATTTTTCAGGAAGTGCCAGAGCCTGTATCCTATTATCCTATACATCTGTTACTGCACACTGAGGGTGCCAGATTTTCAAAGATATTTTTCTTTTATTTTTATTCTGGCATTAACTACTAAAGCTTGACTATTTATTCCAAATAAAATAGGTTAGAGTACATTACTCAGTACTTCGTGCACACACTCCAACAGCCTGCAGGGTACTCACATCAGTGACCTTTAGTATAAGGAGTCCTCGGAATTTACTTTCATCAACAGTGATCAGTGACTGTGAATCTAGGTTCATTTTATCCACCAAAAGGTAGCCTGAACCGTCAATTTTCATTGGTGCTCCAAGATCCTGTAAAAGATGGAAAAAATTTTAAAGATTCACCACTTTTACACTTAACCACAAATACATCACACTCCTGAAACTTCTAATTCCTACTAGTAGCTTTAATAACACCTAGCTGTAAAATCAAGTATATCAGGCAGCATAGCCACAGGATGTTTCACAAATCTTGACAGCTTTTTAATACATTTTATAAATTTTGTCCTTTTTATTTTGAATATGTCTGATTATTTTTGATAAATGAATCAGCATAAATAGAACATTGGACAATGTGGCAGCTCTTCCTGCCTTAATGAAAAGTTAATTAATAGTCTACGCTTGGCATTGTCCCAGTGGCCCAAAGCATCCATTAATTCAGTGAAGCCAGACAGTATACATAAGGGTATTATGGCACTTGTGGTTTTGGGAAAGGGCAGATGAATCTCATCTTTGTAGATTCAGATTTACCTTGACTTGCACATTGAATTCACAGATCATACTGTGATAACATGTCCCTCAAACTTTCCATACACTGAATTTTCTGACCTGAAGATTATCTCTTTACTTCATGTATTGTTAAAATATTTCAGAGTTTGTTCCTCAGACTGCTGAGAGACTGTAACTTCTGATAAAGCCAAAGACAACTTTGAATAGTCATTATTTCTTGAATATAAAAACCCTGCAGAATTCTCAAGCATATTTTAGAAAACACATCAGAGCTAGTACAAACAAGTCCATTATCTGCAGGTAGTGATTAACAGAAAATTTGGCTTATGCCATATGAAAATACATATGAATGACTGGCTCCAAAAGTAGCAGCATCAAAAGAGAATATTTTTCTTACTTCTCTGCTACAACTTTGAAATCCTTAGATTATTGTCTTTTCACTTTAGCAGGTACAAAGGTCCTAGCTTAGATGTATTAATTCAACATTAAAGGAGGAATTTTGCATACCTGAATTGTTTGGCATTGGTTTTCTATAAGTATTTTCCACTGAAGGTTCTTTTCAGGGTCAAAGTCCCCATTCATTTGAAGCTCACAGGCTCCCAGTTTCATTCCAATTCCAATAAGATATTTTAAGTGCTTCCATGCAGTGATAGACAGCTCATTTTCCCTTGGGATTTCCTTCAGCTGGGGAAGGTCATGCCTGAACTGAATTTTCAGAGTAATCCTTGGCTTGCACTCTGCTCTCACTTCAAGACGGGCACTTTTGCCTTCTGTTTCCAGGACAGAGAGAAGCTCTGCCTGGCACTTGTCTTTCTGAATGGATCCTGTGAGCCGTGACTGAGCTGGGAAACTGAGATCCTATCAAGAGTTAAGCAAAAAATCCTTTGGAATATACAAGCACTTTAAGACAAGTGTGCATTGCAGAATAGAGTATCAGAGACAAAACCTACAATCTCCATGCATTTCCAGGGAGGAAAATGGCAACTTTCCTCCCTCCCTACAAGAAAGGTGGTGATTTTTCCTGAATAGGACCTGACAGAAGATTTAAGGACTGTCCTGCAGAATTCACAGCTTCTGTACCTTTACAAAGGTTTACATTTACAAAAATACAAAATACCAGTTTCTTCAGATTGGCAAAGTTTACTGAACATTCTGTGCTTCATTCAGACCACACCAATCTCAGTTTTCAAACAAATTAACATTAAAAAAAATCATAGACCTAACAGACATTCTTGCATCTGGTTGGTTTGGTTTTTTTAGTAATTGAACTTCCAGCTTGTCTTGTGCAACATCCCAAATGAAATGTTTCTTTTCATTCTTTCAAAGGATTTCTAAAAACACTGAAAATTCTATTTTTAATACTTTAGGGGTTTTCATTCCCTCTTCACTACAATTTCCTGTCATTTTTATTTTTATGTTGCCACATTGTTGTTGAGGAAGTTACTCAATTTGAGGATCTGAAAGCAAAATATAAATGCCTATGAACATCTAGAAAAAAACCCCAATTTTGCCATAGTCATTCTTACTAATGTAGTCAGTGAGGCTAACTGGAAAAACCAAGGAAATTCTATTTTAATATAATCCACACAGACCAGGGAATTTATTTTTGCCAGAGCTCAGGCTAATATTGCTGTTCAGCCTTAGAGGGCAGTGTCGGCCTGTGAAGGCAACAGGCAGCACAGGCTGAGCTGATCTCCAGAGAGCACCTACCAGCAGGATGTGCCAGACACTGCCCCTAACCCTAACCCACTGTTATTTTAGCTAAAACCCACATGGCCTTCATTTGATACCAAAACTCTTTAAAAGCTTCCCAGAACTACCTGCAGAAGTTGACAGTCTGTTTCTGTTTCCAGTGTCCAGTCAGCTTTATTCTGAATGCAGAAATCCCCTCTAGCCCTCAGAGTGCATCTGCCAGCCTGCAGCAGGAAAATGCCCTCTGTGGTGGAGTCTGTGGCTGCAGAGAACAAGACAGAGTTTTCAAAAGGCAGCCCAAGCTGGCTGAGCCAGGGAAGTGAATGCCTGAGCATCCCTTGGAGTGTATATTCATGCTGGCAGGAGGTATCTAGCTGCACATCCACTGCTCTGCCATCACACTGCAGGTTCATTAACAAGCCCACGTTGCAGATGTTCTGTCGAAATGAGCCCCCCAAGACTGCAGCACGAGGCAATCCCATCTTCTGCAACAGAAAAGATTACACTGTTTGAAACACACAAAGTAAACCTTCATGACTTCAAGTCTTCCTAACTCATGAGAAAGCATTTCTTCTTTCTGAAACAATCTGCTTTTGGAAAGGACCATACAAGACAGCTTGTTTCATAGAGAAATCAGAAATTTCTCTGTGAAGAACCTGAAAAAAAAAAANCCTACAATAACCTTTTCTTAGATAATGTAGAAGGAAAAAATCTTCAGTTCCACAATTACAAACCAAAAGGACATGCTTTTCACTAGATTTTAGGGCAAAAGTTTATTTTAATTAAAAAACTATTATTAAGCTACATTTTTATGGCAACAACAGTAAAATCTGCCATTGTATTACTCCAAATTATCATCTTCAAATACATTTCCCCCTGCAAGTGCTCTGACTCATTGCTCTGCCAGAACAACGTTAATGACCAAAATTGGCCTGTCCATAAACGTGTCAGGAGACAGTTTTCTGTGAGTCAGTGATCTGAAATACACACACTGGAAAGGCATGCAGAAAACAATCTGGGCTTACCTCTAGACTGACGCACTTGTTTCTAAGGGCAAGCACCCATCCTGTCTCATTGCTTGCCAGGCTCACTTCTCCATCAGCTTCCAAAGTGCAAGGCCCAAGGACAACACCAAGGATGCCCTTGAACTTGTCACTTCTCATGGCTGACATCTTCAGTTGGTTCTCTCTGGCAATTCCCAAAGAACGAAGTGAAGGCAAAGAATGCTGGAAGTCAATTTCTAAATGAGGCTGGGTGTTAGTGGTGGCATAGATTTGCAGGCAGGCAAACAGGTCATGAAAAGAAATATGTCCAAAGAAGATGACAGTGAAGTTGCTCATAAATATTGACCCATTCAGTGAAACTGTTGCTGGAGTCTGAAAAATTACAGAAAATTATTGTCAAGTTTGCTTTCCTGTCAGGCCACATACTGTTTCTAAAAGCTCATATTGCTAGAAGAGAACTGTTTCCCTATACCATTTAGTATTCATCCTACATAATTATAAATGCTGAGACAAATGAAGAAATGGCCTATAATTTTTATTTTAGAGTTCCATAGTAGAAATAACAGGAAGAAAATCCAAATCAATAATTAAAGGAGTGAAAATATTTGAGAGTGCACACAAAACTTCCAGGTAGCTCAAGTCCATTTCTACATGTCTGACACTTTCAGTACTTAGATTCTCTTCATGGTACTTAAGACACTGTGTTATTGAGAGCAAAGCTTATAAATTAAGCCAGTACCTCAAAATGATGAAATGCAATTGCACCGTTGCAAAGGCCAGAAAGTTGTTTGTTAGCAGATTCTCCACTGCAGGCAACCTGTTGATGTTGTCAACAAAGCATATTCAGAGTATGAAGAAAAGCAGGGAGGGATAAAATTCAAAGGAGCAAGTTACAGGGCTGCTTTAAGGATCAAATGGATGAAGGTTCCAAAACACAGACTTAAGATTAAAGGTTAGAGTTCAGTTTCAAAAAGATAAACTGTTTAGTGTTTAGTGCATTAAATATATTACAATATATGTCAGGATTTCTGCAAACCTCTAGTACATGTGGAACAATGTCCATTAGTCCTCTCACATCATGGTGAAGTGAAAGAGAAATTTCCATAGCAATACCAGTGGTTTTCTTCTCTATTTCAATTTTGAGCTTCTCCGTCTCCACCGTGGTTGTTATCCCTGCAGCAATCTTTCTGGAGAAATTCTATGCACAAAGGAAACAAAATCATGGAAAGAAACAAACAACAACATCCCAGCAACAAGTGGGAAAGGCAGAGTCTGTTTCACTGTGCTTAAACATCACAGCCTTTGTCAGAGCACCAGCACTGATAAAATAAAAGTGCAAATTCATCAAGGCAGCCTCACTTCTAATAGAGATTGTAGTGTTATGCCAGACCTTCTAAATGCAGTGTACAAATAATTCTTCTGGCTCCAAAACATATTGGGAACATTCAGTACCCTGAAGGACTTGAGCCTGCAGGCACAAACAATTTAAAGCACTGACATTACTAAAAAGCAAGGCAAAGGAGCTGTTGCACACCTGTGTCTCACCCTACCATAGTGGCTGAAGCCACCCAAACATAAGCATGTGAGTGACCTGAGCCTTACAGTGGATGTCTGAGGTAGCAAAGTATCTTTTATGGAAAGATAATCTGCAATGCCAAAGAGCTGAAACACTGTTCACAGACCAATAGCAGAAATGCAGATAGGGAGAACACTGGCCAGCAACACTACACCAGGAATCATGGTCCATAATGCTTCTGTGGGAAGGAAGTTCCAAAGGGAAAGCCATGCTAAACACCCTTCTCCTCTTTAGCAGCCATCCAAAGGATGACATCAGGACCAGTTAAAACCAGTACCAGATGCAATGCAGTCCTGAGACTGACGCCTGATGGCTGCACACTTTAGGCCTGGTGTCCACATCCCATTTATAGAGGAAAGATAAAATTGGACAAGACATCTGTTCATATGCAGCAAAGCAATTCACTTAAATGAGAACTGAACATAGCATCTCATTTAGTCTAGATTCAGCTCCAAGAGCTCAGATGACAGGCTGACAGTATGACAAGGAGCCAGACAACACCTTTCTTTCACACAGTAATTTAGTACATCTCAAAAACGGAGCAGCTTTAAAAATGAATATACACAGTGCACTGGAAAAGCCTAGAGTTATTATATATACACAAGTTGTCATGCCAGAAATTAAACTTTCACAGGCAGAACTCTTCTTACCTCATAATAGGCAGCAACTTCCACAACAAAAGGGATCCCATGTTTCTTTATCTTTGAGATGTTGTGCTTTAAGCTCACAGATAGCTGGGATTTTGGAGGCTCTGTGGCCAGTCTGTGCCCTCCAAACACAACAGCAATCCTTTCGCTGCCACTCTGCAGGGCTATGGCAATGGTGTGATTTCCTGTGCCATGCTCACATGTGGCAGTAAGGATGCCTTCCAATGGCAACCCTATTGACATGGAAAGAAGGAAAAAAGCACTTCTGGGTTGTCATTGTTGAACACAGAGAAGATGTATTACAGATCAAAAGAAGCCTTCTGTAGTTTTTCGTAAGAAAGGACACACCTTTATATAAAGTGTGATCCCTTTAGTGATATTTATAGAAGGACATGACCTACCAGGTGAAAACTGAATTGAAAAGGGACTGCTAAATTAAAATGTGGCATGCACTTTGGAAATCAAGGATTTTCCTTTTCTTAATAAAGGATATCTACCAACTGGTATTGTGTCCAACTCCAGTAGTCAGATGTCAGAAAGACTCAGAACAGATTTATTCTGTCCAAAAGGACCCATGCAAAATTACTGATAACTCCAGGTCATGAAAACCCACCACTTTGCTTAGGAAACAACACTTGGCTTAAAACTATACTAGGAGGAACTGGCCAACTTAGATCCTGTGCAGGAACACAGATGTACAGCAGAGAAATAATTTACTCTGAAATATTTCAAAACTCTTTAAATTATTTCTTTGTCCATTTTACTGTATTTTCTCAACAATGTTAAAAAGAATGCTGCTAAGACTGGATCACATTTTGTTCTGGTGTGAGCAAACACAACTCATTTATTTCCACTGGTCAGCAGTCATTTAGATAAATTCACCTTGTTACACCACACCTTCAAGTCAGAGTTTTTCTCCTACCTGCATTTTTTAAAAAGTTGATATTATGTGTAAAAGTCCCACTGACTGTGCCGTGCCCACGATCCATGACGTTGAAAAAATCTACAGAAAGAGCTTTCTCATCCACCTGGAAGCTGGCTAGCCCTCTTTTCTTCTCTTTACTCAGTTCCAGGTGTCCTTTCAGTCTTGCCTCCACTGGGATTGCCTGACTGCCATTCTGAAACATGGCAACAGTGATATTGTGTATGGTGCTGTTTCCAAACACGTTCCTGTTCCTGACATGGAGGCCATACAGTCTTTTGTTAAGCATCACATTGATGTTACCTGAAATAGGCAGAAATTATTACTGTGGAGAGAGATTCTTGGGACAAAAATAACCACAGTTTTAGAAGTAATACATAAATTAAACATTCATTTAATATCAGGAGGAAGCAGAAGAATTTCCATTTGTTATAATTGATAATTTTGCCTAATCGAGAGAGCAAATCAGTTTAGCGTTGAGGGTTTCTCTACTAGTGAGTGTCTGTGTTTAAAACAAATTACATAATAGTATTTCTAGCAGCTGTTCCTTTTTATTCACCAAGCTGCTTGTGCCCTTAGGCCATGGACTCTACTGCACTCCCCCTGAAGGGAAATTTACAGAGGGACTGTGACCTATTACTGGTGTTAATTGCAGACTAAACAATACCTCCAGAGCTCTGCAGTGAACTGCTCCACCCATGGAGCCATTCAAAGGAGTAAGAGTTTCAAGTCAGCTCCCACATTTCAGAAGAGGAAAGAGGCCACCCACTATTTCCTTCAATCCATGAAAATATGAAAAATTCTAAACTGTGTTTGTTCACTGAAAAGTACCCTCAACCCAATGACCCAATGTTCATTTTGCATGCTAAATACTCTCCTCTGCATTATACAGAATCACAGAATAGTTTGGGCTAGAAGAGACCTTAAAGCCCATCTTGTTCCAATCCCTCTGCCATGCACAGGGACACCTTCCACCAAACCAGGTTGATCAAAGCCCCATTCAACCTGACCCTGAACACTTCCAGGGATGGAGCAGCCACAGCTTCTCAGGGCAACCTGTTCCATTTTCTGATCACCCTCATAATGAAGAATTTCTTCCTAGTATCCAATCTCACCCTGCCCCCTGTCAGTTTGAAGCCATTCCATGAAGTTGTCCTTTCACTCCAGGCCCTTGTCCAAGGTCCCTCTTCAGCTCTTTTGGAGCCTCTTTAGGCACTGGAAGGGCCTCTAAGGTCTCCCTGGAGCCTCCTCTTCTCCTGGCTGACAGCCCCAGCCCTCCCAGCCTGGCTCCAGAGCAGAGGTGCTCAGCCCTCCAATCCCCTCTGTGGTCTGCTCTGGACTTGCTCCAACAGGCACACATTGTGCAGCTCAGGAAGGATTACACTAAAATTGAGACGCTTCCTTAGATAGCTGCAGATTAGAACAAAACACAAAGGAACAGAATACCATCATGAATGTTGTTTTTGCACTTCAGTAATCCATCCAGAGAAAGAAGATGGGGTATGGCCTGTAATCCAGTAAAAGTGTGTTGGACTCTTCCATTCAGGGACAAAGCAAACCCAGCTTTTCGCTCCCTGGCTCCCATGAAATCCACGTGAAGCCTATTTTCATTAA
This sequence comes from Rhipidura dahli, assembly GCA_013399225.1. Lineage (NCBI taxonomy): Eukaryota > Metazoa > Chordata > Aves > Passeriformes > Rhipiduridae > Rhipidura > Rhipidura dahli. The sequence continues at coordinate 418,436 of VXAC01000005.1, forward strand.
GCTTCAGCTCAGAAGACAACAGAAGTCTAAAAACACAGACATAGAAATTGCTAGTAAGATATTATTATGGTTGACTCAGGATTGTCAAGACACCCCTCCTCATTCAAAGCAGCATCACTGAGAGTAGGGCACTCAGGAGTGTGTGTGGTCAGGTTTGGAGTATCTCCAGGTATGGAGACTCCACAGACTTTGTGGGCACACATTCCAGTGTTGGGAATCAGGCAATCAGATGCCTTGCAGTCAGCACATGCTGCTCACCAGATGTTTATAAAACTCCTCAGTAAAGCTTCACAGATTGGCAGACTAATTTTTCTTTAAATTTCGTGAATGCTTTTGTTATGGTTCCTAATAAAAGAAAGAGTTGGACAGAGTTTGAATTGGAAACTAATCCCTCTCTGTCACAATATGAAATATCTCTTTGGTGCTGATTTAAAAGTAGCATTAAGAATTCAGCTTAAAAAATAATTCTAAGTGCCACCATCATTTGAGTTTGGTAAATGAACCAACAATATTTCTTTTTATCTTGGCCCTGAATTGAACAGTGTTAGAGAAACACATCACAGCTTTTTAGGGAAACCTGCTGCAGCAATAAAAAGCTCAATTTTCAGTGTTTTAAGACTGAGACACAATTTTCACATTGCCTGCAACAAGCTATCCACTGAACTATCTGACTTTCTAGACTCAAGCATAATACATGAAATACCTAAAAGTGAGGCAATTACTCCAGTTTTCATAGTGTTAGATTTCCCTCCTAGAAACTGGAACTCTCTTGAAAGACTGGTGATGAGTAAAACCTGAGTGAAAATCCACTCCATGGGAAGAACAAAACAACATAGTTCAGGGAAGTAAGATTCATTCCAGCAACTGACATCTGTACAGACTGCATCCTTTTAGCTGGTCCCCAGAAACATTCAACAGTTTATTTTTCTCTGTATTCTCCCTGTAAAACAAATCCTAAACAAATTTTCATTCCAAAAATTTTAAGTGTTCTGTTTTCCTTCCTGTGAAGTGAACTGTAATAAATTGCTCTCTAACAGCTTACCCTGGTATTTAAACAAATTAATGCACTACTGGATGCCCAGAACCATAAGCTGCAGAACCACATGAAATATCCTTCTTGGAATATTTTATATTATTTTTAGTGTTACTAGTAAATCTAATGTGCTTCATCTAAATTGTAGTAACTTCTGATTTCTTTGACTCTTATTTCCTCATTCTCCTTATCCCATCCAATTGGTAAACACTGGCACCTCTGCAGAAATGCTAAATTCTTCACTATACACTTCCTATTTGTGAAATTTGAAAAATCAGCTGAAACTGGGGAGGGCCAAATTTCTACTTCCCACCTCTGCCACCTCAAAGCTTTCTACAATATTTTAAAAACCTTATAATAAACACTGGGAAGTGCCCTTTTCCAATGGCACAACTTCTACCATCCGATCATTCAAAGTTCTCTGTACAAAGTCCTGGGAAAGCAACTAGAACACATAAACACAACTTCTACCAGCTTATGAAGCGTAAGGAGCAGAAGTATTTCAAGAATAGGGATAACACATGAACTAGCATTTACTCAGTGGCCTTGCTACAGCCATATGAAAGCAGTTACATTTAAATTTGTATCACAGAACACTCCTCAGTTCCTCCATTAACCAACATTCTGATTTCTCTACCTGGATGGGAATATTTTGCCCATGAGCTGGAACTGTACTGATTCTGGGTTTGCCAGGACTGTCTGATGGAGAAAAGTCCTCAGTTCAACAATTCTGGCATTCCTCCTGTTTTCATTATTCACATCAAGCTCCAGCATCAGCATGTCCCGTCCATTGGAATGAAGGTGAAGGGAGCCATTGACATTGTTTTCACCATAACTCTTCAGGGCTGCCTGGACCTGCACACAGAGATTAAGGAGAGCAGGACATTAGGGACTTCAGATTATAATACACAATACTGAAACATCAGTTTGAGCAATGACACTGCAGACAACAAGTTGGGACTGGGCAAAAGCAGAGAGGGAAATGAAGAGGTAAAGGAGTTTTTAGTTCCTATCTTTGTTTCTCATCATCTAGCTCTAGTTTTATTTGGCAATAAATTAAATTAATATTGCCCAAGTTGAGTCTGTTTTGTCTGTGAAGTTAATGGGTAAGTGATCTCCCTGTCTTTATCCCAACTCTGTCACCATGCTAGAGCTTTCAACAAAAAAATGTGAGCTACATTGAATTTTAAGTACAATTAAACTTGATTTTAAGAGTTTTCTGAATTTCAGCCAAAACACAAGCCAACTATACCAACCACATGCAGCTATCTAGCCAGAACCTGAGTTAACTGTTTCCCTAACAATTTACACGTCTGCACTACAATCATTGAGTGTATGAACTGCAAAAGCTTCAAGCAACAAGACTGTAATTACCAGGGGACTCACCTGTGAAGACATGTTCTTGTTGATGATGGCTTTTACACTCACACTACAGTCAAAGTGTTCCAGTTTAGTCTGCCTGGAAAACAGCTCCCCACTTAGGCCCATTGCTTGTGGAAATTCAAGCTATTTGACAAAGGAAAGTATCAGAACAGAACATTGCATTCCCACCAATTGCCTCATGTGGTTTAATGTCTGAACTTCTAGCATGAAGTGGAGGACAAATATAAACAAATGAGTACAAAATTTTACCAATTTTATCCCAAGATACTGAAAAATAAATCAAATGCAGAAAAAAAGCATGAAAACAAAAGGACAATGTGTGTCTTTCAAGTTATTATTGATACAAATTATTGATCCATAGTTGGACCTGCTGAGATACCAACAGTTATTTGTCAGGGCCAGGACTCGATTGGATTAGGACAATTACCAGCATCAAACAATTACAATTCTAAAGATAACACAGTAAAATAATCACCAAGACATAAAAAATAAAATGCCAAAAATTAAACCCACCAATACCTGGAATGAGTGTGTCACATCCATGTGTAAAAGATGTCTAAAATCTGCCTCACTGGATTTGTCCTGATACCTCCCTAGAACACTGAGCACATCTTCCTTATTCACCTTTAAGATAGCCTCAAGCTCATGCTTCACCTGTGTGTTAAAAATGGGAGTAAGCAAACTGCATTGAGTATTAACCCTGTGTATTATGAAAGATCACAGAAGTCAACCCTACACATCATGAGAAATGAAGGAGTTGCAAGCTTCTATGTTTTGGCTCAGAATGAAAAACAAGAAAATCAGGGAAAATAGCTACATTTGGTAAGAAAGATGAATAGATATAGCTAGATAAGGGTGAGAACCCTGAGTCCATTCTATCCCAGTACTTGCTATTATTAATAACATTCATGCTATTATAATATTCAAAAATATAATGGGGGGGTATACTTATGCTAGATTACTACACAACATATTATTATACAAAATTAAGGAGGTCCAAGGACATAATCAACCTTTGAACATTTTGGTTGCAGCAGCTACGAGATGAGGAACTAAAGACCTACAGCAAGTTAGGTCTGAAAAGACAATAAAGTGAAAATAAACAGGTAATGAACTATTCCTAATTGAATTTAATGGGAAATTCACTCACATTTTGATGACTTAGAGTTAAAATGCACATTTCAACATCTTTGGGGAACATCCTGTAGTTATAAGGATGAGTTAAGCCAGCACAAATCTAAAAAGAAGTTTGAGAGGAAATGCAAGGAACATAAGATATGTGCAGTAAATCACTCATTTGCAGGCTGCTTTGGTATGTCAGATTAAAAAGGAAGTTCTTGGATAACTCACATAAGGGTTTTCAGGTTGGTAACCAAGTATAAGAGTCTGAACTGTTTCCTCCACCCCATTTATCAAAACTTTTGTTTCCATGAAATAGTGCTTTTGCTTTTTGTCAACAGTAAATGTCTCCTGCAGAAGGAAGCTCTGCAGAAAGGGCACTTTAAAAGGGTGCCTGGAAAAAAACCAAGAAATAAACATAGTGTAAAAGATCTTAATAGACAACTACAAAAAGAAATCATGCAAAGATCAACTTGAACTCCAAATTTATCATTTATGACCAGGGTGTCAGGTACAGAAGTAAAACACATAGGACCAGGATGCTTAAGAAACTACAGAGCATAATTACAACTTCATACAAAGTCCACACACTTATCACAATTTCTGATAGAGTTTCCATCATAAATTTGGTAAAGGCCTGGAAGGGCATGGGAGAAGGTGCTGCTCTAAAACTCTGACATGCATAACCAGCACACACACCTTCTATACCTTCATGGCCAACACTTCATTTCAAAGAGGGACAGTGCCCAAAAGCTCCTGGCAGGTTTGAAAATCTCACCCATCCACATTTTATGCTTTTTGTACTAACAAAAATCTACATGCCAAGAATCCAGTGCAACAGATGTTCAGCACTACACAGCTCTTGGAGTAGTTTATTACTGCAGTGCAATGTTTTATGGACTTTATTAAATGTTTCTGCACATTTACTTAGAACTCTTGGAAACATGCACAAACTTTTATAAACTCAGATACTGGACTGCCTTTATACATGTTAGAATATCTGGTAAAGCTCTTCATTTCCATAATCTATTACATAACTGAAAAGACACCTCAGAATATTTTAGTTATCTCTGAGCTGCACAGCAGCTCCTAAGGCAGCCTGTGCACTCCTGTTGATCCTGCTATACCTTAAGAAAGCTGAGATTTCCCCAGAGGTGATCCAGATGTCTCTAGTCTGAGCATACATTTTCACAAAGGCCTTCAGGCTGTGTTTTAGTAATGGATAATAAGAGAGAAATTTCAGGGACAGCCAATATGTAGAAGCACTGCACTAATTCTCACCAGAAAATGGAAACATATTCCAAAAACTAAATGAGACCATTTGTTACATGTTTTAAGAGGATACCTTCAGCTTTAGAATGGCTATATAATGCCTAAGGACTAGGAAAAAGGCACATGGATGGCACAGAAGGATCAGATCTGGATTTTGGAACTTCTCACCACTTCCAAGTTTGTATACACCACAAATCCTGCTGTTTTCATGCAAGGAGGCTCTATGACTGAGTTGCCAACAAACATGTACAGCACACATAGCCTGTTGCCTTTCACAACGTTGTTCACTGTCACTTCATCAGTGACCAAAAGCTAATGGATGCTTTATGACCAGCAAATAACAGATGGATGCAAACAACCAGCCCAGGAAGATGCTGTGCTTTGAGCAAATTCAGAGAGCCAGATGGGACAAAGCACAGACTTTGGGGCACTCTCATTTTGTAAAACCCAGAACATTTCCTAACAGCATCAAGCTGCACATTAGAATAGGCCAAAACATTCTTAAAAGATAGAAATAAGAATACTGAACCTGAACTGGAGGGTTGCACGTTTTTGATAGAGCATCTTCTCCTTCCTCAGCTCTTTTATCTGACCTTCACACAGCAGTATGACAGGCAGACTCTTATAATCTCTCCATACAATCTCCACAGAAAAGTTTGTCGTCTTAGGCTGCGCTCAGATCATGAGACCAGAACAGGAAAGGACAGTTGCATCAGATTTACTGCATTCATATTCAGGAACATCAGTATGGAAACCATATTGTTCAACAGACTGCAGCAAGGCTGTCATCTCACAGATCAAACCATTTCTGCTGCAGTTTAAGTTCAGATCTCTATTAATTTCTCAGGGGATTAAAAGTGACATCAGTAGAAAACAGACTTCAGCAGAAGACAAGTGTCCCCTCATGTATCACTTGAGTGTCACCTATTTGCAACACAAGCAAGCTCTGGTACATAAAAAACCTAACTGGGTTTTCAAAGTAGGGGATGCTATGTTTAGAAAAACATTTAAGACTTTCTGCAAGGTATGAACCGACCAAAGTAACTGATCAAAGTATCTCTTTCAGGGAGAAACTTCCTGATTACCCTTCCTGTGCCACAGACATCAAGCAAAGGAAAAATTATTTTAAGACTAGAAGGGATGTAGAGATTAAAATAGCATATAAAACTGGGCTGTTACCATGCTCACTAGCAGGCAAGAGATTCTGATTCTCCAAGACAGCAGAATCTTCCGCACCTGTCATACATCTGCATCAAACTGTGAGTAATCACATCTCCAGCTCTCTTTCTAGTCACACAGGCTCTGTTCACCCTCTCCTCCCTGTCTGTCTGTAGTTGGCCTCCAAAATAGGTGAAAAGTACTCCAAACTATACCACACAAGTTTTTCTTTTCTTTTTGAACCTAGTTTTACATTGCAGCCTGTCAAAACAGACAGAAATAGATGCAGCACTGGAAGGGTTTAAGTTTCAACACTAGCAATAACATCTTTCAGGAAGAGAGTGCTGAGTCAAAAAAAGTTGCTTTTGTTTTTTTTTTTTTTCCTCACCGTTGGCAGACTCTGATAGCTGGCTGTGAAATTAAATTCCTGTTTTGTACTTTTTATTTTAAAGCAGAGAAGTTTGGCTCGTTCATTATTCTCCAAATGAATCTCATTCTTCACAAGCTGATTCCACAGAGATATCATTTCACTATAGCTATGCAGAACATTCCTCCCAAGATGATTAAATGTGGATGCCTGAAAAACAAAGACATTAGTCTGGCTGAGTTAGGACAGACAGCATTCCACTGTGCAGCAGCACAGCACAGAGGTGACAGAATCATCATTTACAAGAACTATTAGAAATGTGTGCCAGCTTTTCCATTATCAAAATACTCCAAATTGCCATACAGAGCTCAAAGTTCATTTTATCTCCTCTAAACAAGAGAGAGGCAAAAAGCTAAATAGTTGAGAAGAAAATAGTTGATGAACCCTTTTTTCTCATTCAAGAATGTTTCTCACATTCCTCCATGCTGTGCCTGAAGCAGCAGTGACCTAAGAAGGAAAAGCTGATAAAGGAACACCTTAATCATAAACATAAGTCAAAGATTTAGCCAATTGCATAGTGACAGAAGTCTACCATAGTGCTTAAAGCACAGCAACCATGAGGAAATCAGTTTTAAACCTCTACTGCATAGCACAGTCTAAAATAAATTAAGAGGAAGCTTAGAAACCATAGACTCAGGGCACAGTGATGGCACAGAGCCCTGTCCCCAAAGCCATCCACTCTGTGAAGCACCATGTCACCAACCTGCAGGTATGTGGTAGCTGGTGTGTAAATGCGAACTTTTCCTTCCTTTTCACTGCCTTGATCTCTATAGAATAGTTCCAGTACAAGGTCTTTAATGGAGAGAGCTTTTCCAGCTGTCAGCTCGGATGTCAGTAAATAAGCAGAATGCTGAGGCTGATGCAGTTTGTGAGCTGAGTGCAGATAGAGCCATGGGGTGTCCACATTCAACCCACCTGCAAAGGACATAGATTAAAGCTGACAGAAACATGACATTTCAAGTCACCTGGATTCTAACTCCACATCAAGGTTGATAATATCCTGGGGTTTCAGAAAGAAGCTAAAATGCTACTATCAACCTTTTATCTTCCAATTGCTAAAATCTCTGGGTGGCATATAATGAAATTAGGGTCCTTCACCAGTGTAAATGGAACTGCTGGAAGAGGCCAGCCAGCTAGGCTGTGATAGGCTGGAAATTTCAAAAACTTAGCTAGACAAAGCCACAACAGATGTGATCTACTGCTAGAAACAGTCCTGACTGCAGCAGAAAGCTGGGCTGGACAATAATATATATATATACTCTTCCAATAAAAATCTTAATCATTCTGTTGTACTCATGCAAAACTGCCCTGAAAAACCTGGCAGCAGCTTCCAATAACTGCTTTTCTAATCACAGACTGGAAATGGTTTGTGGTACTTCACCTTCCCACTTCTTCAGGCCATTTCTGGATGCATCCTTCCACTGCAGCCCAGCCACAAATGGTACATGGTCATTATACTGCACCTCAAAGTTGGTGCTGCTCTGCAAATACACCTGAGAGGTGTGCAAGTGCTGCAGCTGGGCTCTATAATTCACCTGTTTTTCCAGGACTTGCATGGCAAACTGGAAAAGAAGTGAAGCAAATTTAAATAAAAACAAGATCCCATTTTCAGGGGTGTCTAAGTTAATACACATACACAGTAGCAGGAAGGTCACAGCTTCTGCCCTTGCACATTTGCCATTCACTCTAGAGATTTTCATGCATGCTCACTAATTACAGACTGAGGTTTCTTTAAGGTGAATTTGTAACAACTACAGGAGATTCGAAAAGAAAAACGCTGTAATATTCTCAGCTATTATAACCTGCAACCTCCTTCCACACTGTGTCAGCAGAGCAGCTTTCATAGATTTCTACAATCATTTTATATGAGTTAACAGTGCAAAAACCTCAGACCAAATTACACCTAAACTTTTCCAGTATTTGCAAAATTTATCTTCTAGCAAATGTCAGTGATCTCAGTGTCTCTGAGCAAAGACCTCACCTAACTCAAAATTATTAGCTCTGGGTACTTGCCTTATATTACTAGTACATACTATATTTACAAAAAAAAAGTCATCATAAAAAAAATTCCAAAATTTCTTCTTAGTTTGTCTGTTAAATATTTGAAGTGAAGGTCTTATTTTCCAACCATCACTATTACCTCCATGAAATAGCTGACTACAGATGAACTGGAACTGTTCTTAAAGGCTTGGCTGATCAGCAGTTTCTTCTTGTTGTTTATTTCATCCCAGTGCTTCCCATAGTTCACTTCCAGCTGGGAGGAAATCCAAGATGCACCTGTTTCATGTCTCAGGTGAGCCTAAGGAAGAGAGCATCACCTTTTTGCTGTGAACTCGGCTTTCTGTCCGTGCTGACAGCCCCGACTACGAGCGACAGAGGCACCCAGCACAGAGTGCCCGGGGCAGTACCCACCTTGTGGCTGTAGGTGGGAGCCTGCACACAGTGAAACTCATGCCCCAGCTCCAGTCTGTACAAGCCCTGTGCACCCGTCTCCACCTGAACCTTCTGCTGCGTACTGCACTTGTGGCAAGGGGTTTTTGCCTCTCCTGTTCAAGTTAAATCACAAAGTTACCTATTCGAATAAATCAGAAGTAATCTTTCAAAATGTTAATAGTATAAATCTGGCACTGGCTTCGAGACTTCTGTTTTGCAAAATATCAAAGTTAGGTTTGTCTATTTTTACAGCTATATTCTCATTGATTTATCCTACAAATGCAAATGAAAGCACAAACTTCATTACTTAAATAGAACTTTATCTGGTTGAAGTAAAAGCACTACAAACTAATCCTGATCAACCTTTGCAGCTTTCTTGGTATATCTCACAATATTTGAAGATTTTCTGTTACCACCTACTCCCAACATCATGACATTACAGGTCATTTCATCTTAAACAAAACAAAACAAAACAAAACAAAACAAAACAAAACAAAACAAAACAAAAAAAAAAGAACTTCCAGCCTTTCTGGAGACTGAGAAGAAAATTAAAATAATTAAACTGAAGTTCCAACTAATAAGTAGGATTAGTTTTTAAAACAAAAAATCCAGTACTCCTCCAAGGAAGTATTTGCTGACCACTTCAGGTGGAATAGCTGTCAAACTGGATTTATACCAAAGTGGAACTATGCTCCAAGTCTGTAATTTCACAATTACGTAGCTATAGCCAGGCATCATAAGATACTGTTTGTTTTGATTTTTATTGTGTGTATGCAAACATCTGAAAACACAACTTAATGAGGAGCAATTCTCACTGAAAAACTGATTTTTAATCAAATGTTGGACATGCTTGTGAAAAGCCCACTTTAAAAATGAATTGTTTTTATGTGCAAACTCAAAGAGTAAATTTTATCCAACTGAGAAGAAAAACTTGTCCCAGGTTTCAGATCACAGCTTATAAATGACCTGAAATCTTTCTATAGTGTTCTAAACACACAGGCCAATCTTGTAGGAAAAATGAGTAATACAGAATATTTTTACTTTCCCTGTTCTTCAGTGTACCTAGGAGTCCATATTTTATCTGCAGACCATGAGCCCAGAAGCCCTCACGCTGCTGGAGAAGAGCGACAGCCTGAACTCCAAGAACACCTGGAAGGTGAGTCTCCCCTTTCAGCGAGTATTGTCTCAGCTTATCATCATCAACCTTCTTCTCCAGAAATGCTACAGAAAGAATAGAAGTGATTATGCAGTGGTAGAACTTGAAGTTACTTCAGCTAGTCAAAGGAATACTACACACTCTCCCACCGTGATGAGCTCCCTGTGTAGTGAGCAGATAAAAAGACACAGAGCTGGAGTCTTTTTCTCCATCTCCACAGACATCCTGCAGACCACACTTCTCACAACCTGCTTCAAGCTTATTGAAATTAATCCAGGCAAAGCTGCTTCCCAAAGGAAATAAATTCGACAGACAGACCTTTTAATTAATTCAGGCCTAATGTGTGAACATGTGGGTGTTTATCTCTGCATAAAGTCAGAGCAATGCTGTAGCTTTGCAGCAGTAAAACTGGTGCAACCAAGTTCTCAGGTGCTACAAGTCTGGATCCGACCAGAACTGGCTTGGATGCAATCACTGGCAATCCATGTGAAAGCTAATGATGAAAATTTCACCAAAAGATCCTCTTCCAAAAAACAACCTGACCTTCTGGCATTCCTTAAAAGTCAGCTCTATTTGAAAGTACTGTGTAACCTATGGCATTTCAGTCAAAAATGAGAGTCTTAAACATAAATTACTGGTTTATTTCACGGTATTATTTTAATTTTAATGTATTGATGTTATACAAAATCAAGGCTCTCTTTCTGATACTTTCTCTTGTATTTTCTCTTAGCTTATTTTTGAGGAAAAAAAGTCTTCAAGATTTTTAGAAGAACAGGTCTTAAGAGGCATTTAGCTACAGATATGTGTCTCTGCATTGTTTTGTACTAAAAAAAGTGAAAAACAGCTATTATTGTTTTGGTGTGTCTTTGTTAAGTAATTCCTTATATCTTATTTCCTCCATCATTTCAATAATTCAAAACCGACTCTTTTATTATTATTTCTTTTATTCTGAAATATATATATTAATATTTAATATTAATTTATGGAAGATAATAATTTTAAAAAGCAGTCTTTATGGATTTGAAAGGAATTTTAGGACTAGGTGTCCAAAACCAGTCAACCCTAACAAATAAGTGCTAGAACCTGCATTTATATGGCAAATACTTACTGTCCTCTAACCTGAAATAAATGCAGCATCCTTCAACAAATTATTCAGAGATGCTGAAAAAGCTATCTTCTTGCCAAGCTGTTTAGTGATGTTTCCTGACAGAATGATAGGACTGCTTTGCTTTATCAGCTTTACCTCCAGCTGGGTCATGTATCTCTGCTCTCCACTCAGCATCTGCAAATCTGTCATTCCCTAGAATAAACAAACAAATCAAAAAGCCACCTCCAAGGCCCTCAACAAGACAATATGATTAAGTTTTGAGAAAGCAGTAGTACAGACTTGGGTGTTTCAGGAATGAGATGAGAGGAGGAAGAAAACCTATGTTTTTCTATACATCTAACAACAAACCTTCCACACCCCACAAAGCCTAAAACTTGCCATTGATAAATAATGGGGAGGAAGGACGAATTTGTTTTTCCAGTTACCCAGAAGTCACAGTGGTACAAGATGCTACTTCCTTCAGCTTCTGCTGGTTTTAGGTCTGAAATCACTACAAACGTTGCAATACCAAGCCAAAAGTTACTGAAAATATTGGCAGTCTCACAGAGATTTAGGTTAAATTTAGCACTGAGTCTATCTCAAAAATACGTAATAAGGAGAACTGGCCATTTCTCTGATGGACTGCTAACAAAACTGTTTTTCAATAGGTGTATTTTCATTGCTTTTCTTTTCTGTGCTTTTGTGTAACTATTGATCCTAGAATGAGAGCTCATGAAATACAAACATACCTTAATATAATACACATCTCGGTCATCCACTATCAGCTCCAGGTGCCCAACTCGGGAATTTTTAGAAAACTCAGTTCTCCCTTGGAGAAAAAGAAAACTCTTTACTTTTTCATTACTGTTCAGTGATGCTTCATAAAACTGTACTCAAAATGGTAGCTGCTCTTGTTATGAACAGTAGATTTAGAGATAGTAAAAATATAATAAATCAGCTCAAAGGTAAAAAGTTAGGATCAGAGTTTGCAAAGACATTTTGCAAAGTGTCCTCTGAATAAACCAGTAACTTTGAAAAGGTATTCTGAGGAGAATAATTGAGAAGAGGCAATGAAGTTGTCTCCAACAAAAACAGCTTAGTTCTGCAACTGATTTACATACTTCCTTTAGGCCTGTGCTAAAACTTGTAAACTGTGTTGTGCTGTGAAGACATTTCAGGAGCTCAGAACGCTGTGCACACAAAGCTTTGCACAGTATAGGTAAATCTTCCTTGCAATCCATTTAGAAATAACCAGGATCAAAAAAAAAAAGAAAAAAAAAGGAGTGGAAAATTCTAAATTTGTGATATGGTAGAAGACAACAGCACAAAGCAGCACTTGACCAGCATGCCAAAGAAGCTGAAATATGTTGTTTATATTGTTATCATGTATTTATCAATTTATATTTCCTCAACTGGTTTGTAGACTTTGTGTTCTATGTCAAACTGTGACTAAAATGTTATTTTTTACTATAATGCGTGGCAATATCATAGTACTTAATTGATTTAGCAATATATAACTTCATATCGCAACTAACAGAACACAGCAAACTGAAACAGTAAGGCAAGTTCAGCTTATGTAAAAGATGTCAGAACAATCCACGTACTTTAGCCTTCATTTCATCAATCCTGGTAGCCGCTTTCTTCTCTAACATGATTTTATGAACCAGGTGCAAAATATAGTCTGACTGTGCAAAATATAGTCTTAACCAAGTTGCAAACCCCATTGGGAATGGGTGCTACCTAAAGCAGTAAACTGAACAGCTATCACATAATAATGTAGTTTTAGCATTAGATTAGTGACTGAAATATACTGATATTTCTCACTTAATTGTAATGAAATTCTCCTAACTGATATACTGAAGTTCTCCTAACTGATATTAGCTGATTGTCAGGCTCTTAGTTGAAAAACCTACCATCAATCTCAATTTTTTTCTTAGGTTGTATAAATTGGATTCTGAATTTCTTCTGTGGGACACTAAAACTTAGGTCAATACCAATGTCTCTTTTCAAGTCTGACTTTGGAGTCCCAATGAAGAAGTGAAAGACAGCTTCACTTGGGATCCATGAATTCTCCTGAAAGAAAGAAAAGATAACCACATTATTCATTGGCACACCATTTACAAAACAATCTCTCACACTGAGACAACAGACTGTTTGTGTGCACTGTCTCATAGACAAAAACAGTATGTACCTACTATCAGCATCAGTAATTTGTGTTCAACATATCTTCCCACTATACTGGGAATGGAATTAATAATAATGTAGACCTTGGAATCAGAGGGTTGAATATGAGATTTAGCACTGTCACCAGAATAACCAACTAAAACTAAAGCCAAAGTCCAGCATGCCAGTGGTACCTGAGCAATGTAGTTATAAGCAGCTTCCACCACATACTGCTGCAGGCCTCTGTCTTGCTTAGTTAATGTCACAGCCACTCTCAAAGGTGCAGCAAGGGGGAAAACCAAGCCACTGTCTGGATCAGGATAGGACATTTCAGAACACAGCTGCCAGCCAATTATCTCAGACACTGGGGGAAGACAACAGTTGAACATTTAGTTAGAACAGCAAACAAAGAAAACATGAAAATGAACATTGCACTGTAGACCTTTTAGAAATAATATGTGAAAAAATAAACTCTACTGAATAAAAATGATCTGTCATGGATATTTCAGAAAGCATTTCTAAGACAAACAAAATAGCTGAACTCACCTTCCTCCCTAGTGCAAGATCTGGTTTCTGTGTGGTCTTGGAAGACATCTATATCTTCTGTCTCATTCACGACTCTGAAGTACAGTTTAGAGCTACAGCCAAGAATTTTGAACAGTAACTGAAAATCAGTTATGCTAAAGTTACAGTAACATTTAAACAAAATTCTCAAGTTATATGCCACCTTCTCCCAGATGTGAAAAACAAGATGAAGTTCTGCAATGGTCAGCCTACATTTCTGCTAATTATCACTGACTTTTATCCACAGTTTTCATGTTTAATCTGTCACTATCTTGAGATTCATCCACTGTTCCTTACAGTCAGTATTAGATTTCTCTGTTTTAAGAAATTTGGTATAGTCAGCTTATAGCAACTCCACTCACTTCCTGGCTTCTAGATACTTTTTCCCCCCTTAGGCTATGTATGTTAGGCTATGTTAGCTTAGGTTATGCTATGAACAAAACATCAGTTTTGTTCCAGTCTTGAAGTTCTTCCAGGATTTCATTAAACTGCTGATACAAAAATCATGGTCTCTGCACTTGATGGGAACAAGAAAGCTAATACAACATCTGAAAGACTCTTCAGTCAGGCTTTTGTTCAAACAGTGCACAGTACAGGTTTGTGGTTACTTTGACTTTCATTATGGTCTGTCATCCATCCTAGCTGACAGAACCAGAATTACATCTGTAAGTTTCCCAGAGCCCTAAGGGAATGAATGGTCTAAATGTGAAGTCCAGAGACTTTCAGCCCTTTTCTGAACTGCATATCCTATGGCACCATGATGTCCAACATCAAGAAAAACAAAAAGCAATCCATAACCTGTAAATACTTCATCTGCTGTCATGTCCAAGACATGCTGACATGTCATTTACAATATGTCTTCTCTTGGACTTCTGTCAGAACTAGAAGTCCAAAGGAAAGAGAAAGCCAGCAGAATAAAATTAACTAAAAAGCCTAGATTGTATTAACACAAGCAATTAATCTGCTTAACATCTGGCAGCTGTTGAGGTTGTATGTTACACTGCAACCTTTATCTAACATTAAGGAACCTAACTAAAAAACAAGCAGAAATGTTTGGGCACCCTTTATTATTACTGTATTCCAAATTACTCCAGTCTTTTGCTAAATATCATCTGTGTATCAATGCCAAGCTTTTCCTCCACCATTTTAATATACTGATCTAGATTCTCTGGATACTGAAGTTCCAGAAAAAGCACTGATATTCAATAGGAAAAACCAGAGGAATACAAAAAATTCATTTCCATCATTTGTTATAACGCTTTGATATGAATGTATGTTTTAATGGTAAAATAATAGAAAATGCAAAGAACAATTTCCTCTTCCTTTTCTTCTGAATGGCAGATTTGGACTATGAGTCAGACTGAAACAGCTTGTTTACTGACAAAATCTATTTCAGCTCTATCAATCTACCTGTCAGTTAAGCTCTGATTCAAGAAAGTTAACAGTTACCATTTTAGAAGATGCCCTTGCTTAATCTTACCTGAAATTAATTATGTCCATTGATTCTTCTGGCGTGTTCAAGAAAACTTTGAGCTCTTTCCCTTTCTTCACCTGGATTCCCCCATCAAGACTAGTAGATGTTCTCATTCCTGTTAACCATTTTAGGCCAGCTTGTCCCAGAGTCCCCACAGTTCCCATTTGGACAGAAAGCCGGACAAAGGCACTGTTGAAAGATTCATGTACATATCCTTCTATGAAATGCAGTTTCTTTTTAAAACACTTAATTTAAACCTCTTCTATAAGTACACAGCACTTGATGCTGTAACACAGTATATTTCATGATTAAAAACTATTTTGTTTCAGGAAATAACTGAAAAGATTGCACATACACCAACACACATTCTCTAACATGAATTAAAGTAGTTTTACTGTATGTCCTAAGGAAGGGATTTGAACCCAGACTTCAGCATGAAAAATTAAGAAAGGGAAAGTGGTTAGAACTGAGTATCACAGGGGAAGTTTTTCTCTGTCTGTACAGCACTTAGTGAAGTGAAGCAATGTATTCAGCACATACAAAAGCTACAGCAGCCAGGAAAGGAAACAGCATTAAATCACCCACTGGTTTGTACATCTATAACCTGTAACAGCATGTTTGATCCTGAGAAAAATCCACTTGTAACAGGTAAAGCATTCAAAAAATCATCTGCATGCAAGGAGACTCCTAAAGGAATTTGATTTAGAGAGGAATAGCCAGCTTAAACCAGTACTAGAATAACACAGCAAGAGAGTTCAAAATCAGACAGGAAGGGCAGGAAAGCACTGCTGTCATTACACCATGGCAACCATTCAGCAGAAGACTGATGACTGCTTTTGTTCTTCAGGAATCTCCTAATTAATTAATAGGCATTCACACAAAACATTCACATCAGGAACTGCTACTTTACATCAGGAATATGTGAAAGTGACACATTTGCAGCAATTATTACCTTGGCTTGATATATCCATTTAGAAAGAAATTGGACTGTTGTTTGAAATCTGCATTCCCTTTGATTTTCATGTTGATGGCTGCTGAGGCATTGACTGCCAGCTGAACAGGAAAGCCTGAAATTGCTGGAAACTGCAACTCTTCAGTAGCCAAACTCATCCTTTTATTAAACTGGACCTCCTGCCCCTGTGGTGAAAAGAAAAAAAACCAGAATTCTATCTTGCATAATAGAGTCAGCATTCAAGAATTTTTCCAGATATGACTTTTGACTGCATCTATCTATTGTGAAAGTGTTTTTACCTGAGCTGATTTGGGATATAAAGAAGAAAGCAGCCCAAAGTCTGCATATGGCCATGGCAAGAGTCAGACACCAGTCCTACCTCAGTTAAAAAAGAATTTGCACTTATGCATGGATGGATTTGAATGAGAGAAGCAAGAGTTAAGAACCATTAGACAGTGGAACAAGTCTTTGCCTAATTTACTGAATGCTGTTTAAACCAAATACACACTGGAGTCTTTCAGAGTTCAATTTAGAGAAAAGAGAAGTAATATTTTGTATCTTTTACATATCTGTCAGAATGCAGTTTCTCAGGATATTTACTTTCAAATAGAAAAAAAGGCTCCTTTTACCTTCAGAAGTTTGACAGCCAACTCAGCCAGATTTAAGGAATAATGTTTCATTTGTTTTCTTAAATCTTCACAATCTAAGAAGCTAAGTTCATTTCCAAAGATTTTCATGCTTAGCTCACATTTCAGTGCCTCCTTTCTTACTGTTCTCTCAGTGAACTGCCATGAGAAAGAAAGAAATCAAAGGGAATGGTGTTATAATTTCCTTTCAAATTCAAAATAAACAATTTCTCAATGCAGGCTGTGCTATTAGTAAAGAGACATTCAAATACTTTGGAGACCACTTAAGAACCTGGATTAGTAGCTGTTCTTTCCAGCTACACTTCAGCTCCATACCACCCAAGCCGGCTGTCACTATGAACACTGCTCATGTCCAGTCCTAAGACGACAGGCAAAGGAGAAGTATTGCAATACATACCCACAAACAGATGAAGCTTTGAAAAATACAATCTCAAAACAACATTAAGGCTGTCTTGATTGCTAAATAAACTGCTAGGAAGTAAAAATTTTACATTTTCTCTCCTAATGGCTCTATAATACACCAGCAACACAACATGATCATGAGCTTACTCTCTAACAAGAAACCCGAGGAAGATGAGTCCCAAGAAGAGAGGTGATCTAAGACAAACTAGATGAATCACAGTCCCTGAGTTTTCCAGCTAATATATCAACAGTTAAAGTCAATTCTCAGAGCTTTCCTGTTGTGTACATAAAACACAGCACCCTCCAAAAATGGGTAAATTCACAAAGGGTCAATGTAACATCTGACATCAAACTGGGAAGTCAGACTGCAAACAACAGGACTCAGGAACTCAACATCAAGTAGCTGTTTACAGTGGCACAGCAGTCAATAGACAAAAGCACATCAGCGTAAATGGACCAGAGCTCAAAATAATGAGAGGAAGCCCAAAACAGGCAACATAATCCCATGGCTGAGTATCATTGTTTTGAGACAATAAAACAATCTGAAAAATACTAAAGATCTGGCTCTCTGCTGCTGTGTATTTTCTGCAGCTGCTAAATTCTCTGCAAGTGAGCAGAACGAGTTACATGTGCTTTATGCAAAGGAGTCACAGTAATCCAGAGCAGTTGTCCAGTGTGAGGTGGGGTCCTGTGTTTGACTGGGAAATGTCATTAATCTTTCCAAGATCTACAGGTTCAGTTACCTTTTTGACCAACTCATTCATCTTACTGTATTTTCTACCAAGACAATTTTGTTTTGTTTTTCTCAGCTTTGGCTTGCCAAGCTTGGTCACAAGATGATTGGCGGGGCTGTGTCGCTTCAAATTCGGGTTCCTCTTCTTGACTTTCTCTGCTGTTTCCTCTGGGGTTTCTGACTTGTGGTTTTCTTCAATAGTATTTCCAAAAAAATATTCACTGAAAGTAGCAGATTTTGGCCCCAAACCCTTCTCTATGAGAGTTTCGGCATTCTCCAATCGTACACCAACCTAGTGAAAAGCATATGGCAGTGAAAAGCCTAACAGTGACATGTACAGGCCATGGCCAGTTCTACAGCAGAAAATCAAATGTACAACCAGATGCAACCAACAGAAAAGATTTGCCAAGCAAGTTCACTGCAGTCTACAAAGTTTAGCATTCAATACTGGATATTTCAGTATTAAATCTTCCCATAAAAATTAGATATGTTAAGCTCAGTCAAAAATAAAAATCCTTTTTCATTCAGATACTGTGGTTCATTTACACCATGAAGGGCCAGAAGGGGCTACTGCTCTTTTGGCATGTTAAAAACAGTATTTTGGCTGGAAAACATAAACACACCCTTTTCATGTTCTGAAATAAGATTCTGTTTGGCTTAAAAGAGATTTACTAACACACATAAATCCAGGGTATGTGACACTAAAAAAAAATACTTTGTTCTCCTGCAAGCTTAAACTTGAGATCTGAAGGCTACATTAAATTCTTTCTTTCACGTGCACGTTGTTACCTGGTACAGCAGAGGCACAGGTAAAGATGATGAGGTTGCAGGCAGGTCATTAAAATATCCCAAGCACTGGATGCTCAATGGCACTAGAACAGTGACTTCAGCAAAGTACAAATGAGTCTGTCTCCTGTATTAAAGGAATGGTGTACCCAAGCCTATCCATTTTCCATTCTACATCAAGAAAAGGAGTCTCACTGTCCTAAACAGGAGCCAGAGCAGTGTCTCAGGAGGCACTGACTGTAATGTTTCAGTTGAATCAACAGGACCTGAGTGTAAGTCACTTTCCTAGGGCATGGCACTAGCAGAATGACAGTGCTTTTATTTTGACTAAGCTCATTACACAGAGGACTCACCAGTCTGAGGCAATTGTGCTACAGCAGTGAAAAGCACACTTTGCTAAAGGAACTGCAACAGGAAAATAGAAAATGTTTTGTATTTCAATATACAAAATGTCATTTGAGATGGGGACTAAAAAACCCCAACAATTAAAAATCCATAAACTTGCCTCCAGGAGATTTATAGCCTGTCCCATAAGGTGAACAGTCAAATTTGTCATGACTGATCGTGGTAGAAAAGATGCAGGAGAAAAGACCACCGATGCTTCCATATTTGCACCTGCACCAGCTGCAATGGAAAATATCAGATATCTGTCAACTGGGGATCAGCTGTTCTCATACACTTTGCAAAATTCATAATTCTTTGGAAAACTGTTACGCTACTCAATAAGAAGATGGTGAATGAAACAGTGTCAATAGGTGAAACTCTATAACTTGTTAATACAGCAAAGACATTACTGTAAGTAACTTCCATTTACCGGAATTCCGTATTTACTGGACATTACGGGGTATTATTTCACTAACATCAAAAGGGAAGTATTTATAATACATAAGAGACATAAATGCACTGGAAGAAATAGACAGAAAACCAAAATGTGACTCTGAAAAACATAATCTACCATTTTCACTGAATACAAATAATAAAATAATAATAACAGATAATAAAACAGGAAGGAACTAGTTTGATTCTTTTCTTATACCAAGGACAGCACATGAATCAGGAGGCAAAAAAACATCTAAATCCCCTGTTGCTGCAAAGGAAGTTAACTAAGGAAGGAATTAAAAGTTGATGCTCACAAAAATAATCTTAAATGTTCATTGGTTCCTAGTCTTCTGTCTCGCAAGAAGCAAAAGTGCGTGGTATCTGGTTTGCTGGAAATAAATTTTATATACTCTAATTAAGGTCAAAGCAGAATCAAGCTTACATTTGCATATTTGGATAGTATTAAAATAATAAAAATCAGAGTTCTCTGAAGCAAGTTGTAAAGTGTCAGAAAAGCCATGTGGGACTTTAACAATCCACATGCTACAAAGCATTAAGTTCTAAAACTCCACATACCTGAGTGAAATGTGACATCAGAATATGAGGAGTATTTCCATGTCTCCCTGTCAAAATCTTTGCTAAGGATTTCATCAGGAATAGAATCTCGAAGGTGCCCCTTCAATGGATCATCTGTCTCCAGGAGCTGAGAGAGATGACTCCAAACAAAGGAGCCCACTAAAATTCAACGAAGAAAAGATTTGGAAATCAGAGAAAAATTACAAGAGTTATAAAAACAGATACAGGAAATATTTTTATTTATTTTTACCACCATTAATTCTAGGCCATTCCCCTGACCACAGCAGAATTTATTCATTTTCAGCATGATTAAAATCAGTCTTATGCACCAACTGCAACAGCACTTTGAACAAAAAGGCACATACAATTAAACAATTGTGATTCAAAATCAGTATTTCTGCATGACACTCTGTGGAGTCCCAGTTTGGCCATGTATGTGCTGTGTTGTGGGGGGCAAATATTTCCCGTATGTTCTGGAGTCTGGTTCTTAAATAGCAGATTTTTGTCTCCTGAAGATAAAAGGCAGTAAGCTCCAGTGCTAGTTCAGTGCACAGACACTGAATACTGGTGTAACTGCATTTTTCACAACACAATTTCTTTTTTTCAAATTTTGTTTTCTGGACATGGGAATTAAAAACTAACATGTGCCCTATGCCTTCAAAAACACTTGTTATTCATTTATTAAATAAATTATTTAGCTGTCACATCAACAAAAGACAAGGGAAAGAAATCAAAAATGTTCATGAGTACTGCATTAAATTGTTTGAAATATACAACATTTTGGATGGACTTATAGATCTCCTTCATAAATCAGGCAAACTAAATTTTCTGCATGGAGTCACAGGGAGGAGTCACTGAGGGTACACCTTGACATGATTTTGGAGGTGCATGCAATTTCTCTGTGTCTGAACTCTGAAGAGAGAGGAGCGAGTGCCCTCCAAACCACAAGCCACATCAGCAGGTGAGCACATTGCTGAGCCTGAGCTCCCTGTCACTGCAGGACACACTGCTCCAGACATAACATCCTGGGAAAATGGGTACCAGCTCCACATCAGAGCTGGCCAGGATCCAGGCACAGTGCAGACAGAGCCTGCTTTCACCTGCCTGCAAACAATCTTATAGATACCCTTCTCATGTTTGCTTCTTCTTGACAGATGTAAAAGCAAAGGATTAGTCTAGAGGTATTCTTCACTGAATGTGGTGAAATCATTTTAGAATATTGGAACATTTTTTCTGCCACCTGCTTCTTTCTCACATTAACAAAATGCAGCTTGCAGTTTGTATTTCTATTTGTATTTCTAATGCACTGAGCATCAAAACTGTTCCATACATCCTTCTCAAGAGCCTTCAGTGAATGAAATGCTGCCAATAGAAGGAACTAATTCTATGAAAAGTCAGTCCTTACTGACTATTGCTAAACTAACTGTATCTCAGTTCCAATATAAAATGTCACCCTTATACAAACAATCATTTAGAAACAATCTACAAAGCATTGAGATGAAATAAAAATTGATACAGGTTGGTACCATCACACCTGCAAAGTAAATTTCAAATTGAATTATCAATTAGAAACATGTAAGGCTTCAGCAGATGCTTGGCTGACCTTGGCTGGATGTTTCTTTCAGCAAAGTCTTTCGTACTTGTTTAAATAATTCTTCATGTGGACATTTCATTGCTATATAATAAGCAGCAATTCTTATTTCCACATCTTCACTGGTTGCTTGATATAACGGAATTAATACAGCATTCTAAGAGAGAAAGATAAAATTATAAAGACAATTATGATTTATTCCCCTAAAAAACCTTGTACATTTTCAGACCCAGGAGGGTTTTTGTTCTCAAAGAGCTACTGCTATATTTATAGCTATTGCCTTATAACTGACAAAGTCCCTTTGTGTAACATGGATACAAATGTATGTACATATTGTCTATACTACCTTACCCACAAATTTCCTGAACAAACTGTCCTTATGACCTTGAATCCTACACTGATGAATCAATACAGGACTCTGCAACACAGAGCCTCCCTTGCCAGCACAACTGTTAAGGATGGTTTTACTCCACCACGGGGGAGACCTGTCTATCATATCTCTCACATGTGCCACAGCCAAGACACAAAGAACAATGGCCATGGTTTTGTTCATAGGCTATTAAGATCATTACTTCTGGTCTCAGTCAAAGAGCAGGACTGCAACAAATTTATTCTGTTCAATATTTCCCCACTATCAACAAAGATGATTTTTTTGTGAACTGCCAGGAATTAAGAAACTGGTGACTGATACTACTAACATTTTTATTAGCATTTAACAACCCAAATCCACCCAGTTCAGCAGTTCATTTTCTAGACTATGATGTGGTATATGACAATATACAGACTTGATACTTTGAATGGGTCTAATGAGCAACACCAAGCTTCATAACTGCAGAACAAGTGAATCACACCAATCCATGCTGAAATTAAATTCTAAAAAGCCATAGAGAGATGCTTCTCCAAGTGCAAATCCATGTGAAGCCTCTTGCTCTTCTGGAGAAGGACTGTCAGCTTTGCCCAAGCCAGCACTCCTGGTTTTGCCATTCTTTTAAGTATCAAAGTATTAGAGATAAACAAGTTTTGAACTTTCTTCCATTAAAACATTTAACAAAATGTTCTAACTATGGCAGAGTATTGCAAATCACAACAAGCTTCTCATATTAATACTTTATATTTCAGAAAATGAAACAGTGAAACACACTATGGGAAGAATCAAGTCCTGCAGGTTCTCAGTCATAATGTCCCCAGACATAAGGCACCCAGCTGAAGTGACTAATTAAGAAGTCACAAACACTTCCTCAGTCAGTGGATGTGTTACCTCAACTGCAGCAGAGCACATTATAGGTCTGCTCATCTGGGTGGTTCTACCCTCTTCTCCAACAGCAGAAGGGCTCTGCTGGAACACATCTACACTTGTTCCTTATCTGTTTGCGTGTTGTGTAACTATTCCACAACTCCCAAATCTGTGGCAGTGCCAGGAAGCCATCAGTCACCTCTGGCAGTAAATCACGTACCCTGACAGAGCAGGGAATGCGCCGGAAGGCTTGCACAGCAGCAAGGCGAATTTCCACTGGATGACTCTTCAGGGAAGCACACGAGCTGAGAGCAGGAGCCAGCCAAGCTGCTGCCAGTCCCGCATTTCCAATGGCTTTCAACACCAGCTGCATCTGTAAATGCAAATCGAGGTAGAACAGAGAGCTCTCCATGTGCTGTCAGCTGCACGTTGAATTTTATGGCACTAATATTTTCTGTGCAAAACTCTATTTAAAACGATTACTGATCATCTGGGGAGTTTATTGCAGCCCCTACTGTACCACCTACACTCTGGCTTTACTGGGAGGACAAGACACATATGGACCCCTGTTCTATTCTAATGCCATGTGGCACTTGTAAGTAGAACCTGGCTTAGACCTGGGGGAATAAAAAAACATTTTTAAAAGCCTGCATTGCAACAGAAAAACGGAAGTCACAAATTTTATGTCCTGGAAAAGTTTTTCAAGTACTTTGATATTTTGTCCCTTTTGATCACAGGTATTTTGACCTTTCAGTGAATCAATATGAAGTTCTGCACACAATAATTAAATTAACATGATAATTTGTCAACAGGTGGGTGTCCTGCATACTGATCAACAGTATGAAGTCTGCTTCATAAGGAAACCCAAGACTTTTCCTTATTTCCACACACAAGAACACCCATACTGATAGGCTATACTTATTGGATTACAAAATTTTATCAGCCCATTCTAGCAAGGAATATTCATTCACTGAGCTTATATTCATGGTTTTATGGAAATCCAATCAAGACCATTTACATCAAACACATTCTAGATCATCAAGGGAACAGAAAGCACTATATCATATGCCTCTGTATAACCAATACCTTGCTGAGATGTTCTGAATCTTGCACAGTACAGTTTCCTTCCAAAAATTTCCCAAGAGTCCTTATCACACTCTGCACAGCAGGTACATGCTCACAGGAGTTGTGAGCTGAACAAAACCTATGTACAAGAGCAGTTACTCCCAAGAAGCAGCTCTGGCTTGCTCGAGGTGAATTCAGCAAAGGCTGTAAAGAAGTACAAAAAGAACAAGGTGTTTCAGAAAAGTCATGAGAATGACTATTGTAACATACAATAGATAATAAATGTATCAAAATATTTACATACTAAAAACTCAGTCTCAACAAAATTACCTGGACAGGGCTTTGTATAAATCTGTGAAAAAGACTGTTACTGTAAAACACAAAAATTATGAGCCACACAGATTCATTACAAATTAAAAAAGAAAAAGCAACATCCACTCACAGCAAGAGATTCAATCATGCCTGAGGTAGGATTAGAAATGAATGCAAACGACCAGAAGAAATATTCTACTTTGTCTTCCTCAACTTCTCCAGAAGCTATGAGGTCTTTCATTAGGACAACACATGCCTCTGTAGCACAAGATGGGAGAGCATCTATTAATGGTTGCCTGTAACGCAAGAAAAAAAGTACAGCAAATCTAAAATCACCAAAATAATCAAGAATCACATAAATACATTGAACAATATTTCTTTCCAAGTAAATAAAAGTCCCATAGCTTAGCAAATGCCAAATACCACAGAAATCGATATTATCTTTTGGTTTAGTGGCCTTATGGAAATACGCCTCAGCCAGGATGTGATGGAAGTGCACTGGTGTTTCAAGAACTATATCTAAGCAGATTTTCAAGAAAATACTCAGTTGCTCTCTCTGAAAATTAAGCCACATCATATCCCAGGTTTGACTTTTAAAGACTGAGGTACCTTAAACCCCAGACTTTTTATTAAGGTGGTTTTTTTTTTGTTTAATTTCACCTGTAACACCAGTAACAAATTAAAATATTAAAACTTAATTGACTAGCTTTTACTTCCTGTGATTTTTAGACCTTATCTAAGGGGAAAGCTTACACCCGCATGACAGACAATACACATTTCAGCTCTTAAGAGTCCCTCTGTAAATATTCTATACCTGCCTCCTATACTGATGGAAGGACACTTTTGCATTAACTAGAAAGCAGTTAAACTAAATGGTGTGAAATCATCCAAGAGTAGTCTGCATGGGATTTTTTTTCACTCCTAAACTTAATAACCATGTCCTGAGTAAAATCAGTCTAAATTTAATATAAAAGAGGCAGAATAGTTTAATTATTGTATAATACTGAAAAACATTAGCATGACTATTCGTCAAAGGACGAGAATAAACCTAACCCAAAACAAAATTTGCCCCTTTTGCATCAAGTAAAGATATTGTTGCAAACATAAAATCTGGCATTAGATTAATTTCAAACAGGCTGATGACATTTTGTACTGAAACCAAGTAAAATAATTGTTTCATTGTTTTCAATTTTGTGAAGGGAGAAAAATTTAGCACTGATTTTAATAATACTGGATTAGTATTTCTGATAGTCTCAAACCACTGCATCAGAACTATTCCTGGCTGCAGAGGAGTAGGGCCTTGATCTTTAAAGCCACGGTTCTACAATCGATATAAACCATCCTGACATCCAGCTGCTACTGAAAGATGCAGCTCCACCACATCCATACTCCCAGCCTATCTGTCTCCTCTCCTCCTCAACTACTAAGGGCATTGAAGGTACAGATCCAGGTTAAGCTTCCTCATAACAATAGGCAACATAAGCTTAAAATCAGCAGAACTGATTTCCATCCAAGCCATGACTCAGGTTTCCCATTCACACTGCTTTGGAAAGAGGAAGTCTGGCTGTGGGAATAGGCATGGGACAAGAAAGTCGATTCTGTACATAACATTCATTCAGTAAGGAGAGAATATCATCCCTCTGCTACATAAACAAGATCTGCAACACAAATTATTCCTTTAAAAATCTCCAAATTTAAATCCATCATTTGGGCACAAACTTCAAACATTTAACTATTTTAAATATTTGCAAAACATTTCTTTCCTGTATATTTTTGAATGCAATTACTAAAGGAACCTTACCAGTTGTCTCTGCACTTAAATGAAGATCTTTGCCATAGTGCTCTTAAGGCCTCAAGAGAAAGATGTCGAAGCTCAAACACGAGAGTCATGAAAAGGTCCGCAGTCTGTAAGTGCACAACCACAACTGTAATATTCCTGCTGTGCAGAAACCAGCTTCAGAGAGCAGAGCACAGGAGGTTATACTGGCATTGCCACTGATTTACCACGTAACCTGAGAGTAAATCCTCCTTTCTTCCCCATGTCTTTACATTCCTTCCCTCATTTGCTTTTCTCTGCAGACTGCAAACATATACGGAGAAGGGCTTTTGCTTTGCATGACAGTCAGTCCCTCAGACAACAGTGCCCAGTGACCACCACGCACACCACAGGCATAAAAATGAATAGTAAAGCAAAATACAATACTGTGGTTACAATGCAGAAGAGAAAGCCACAATCTTCTCTGACTTTTATAGCAAGATCCTGATTTATGGCCAGAACTGCTTTGGCACAAATGAAACAATAGTCAAGCTAACGGTATATTAATCTTAGGTTTATGCAAAAGATCATTTAACTGAAGTTTGGGCAACATTTAGAAGTTTCACTTGAGAACCCTTGGGCTGGGAGAAATTACTGCATCTTACTGGAGAAAAGCCCAGGATAACTGCCCTTACCTCTGCAGGCAGCACAAGACTAGCTGGAAACAGAGGCAGAGAAGCTGTTCTCATTTATTTTAAGGTCGGCTGCATTGAAACTGAGCTGTCATCGCAAATTCCTCTATTTGTAGTATCATAATAACAAACTACATTCAAATCTGACTTCCATTCCCACCTCTGAAAGAAACATAAGAAAGCCTGGCTTTTATTCTACATCAAAGCTTGCTTTTCCTTCTACCTGCAGACCTGCCATATTTAAAAAAAGAAACTAGGTAAAAGCAAGCAATTAGAATGCCTTGCTGTTACAGTAGGACACCCCATTGGGGAAAATCCCAATGGGCTAATTTCAGTATCCAATAAACTACAGACTGAACAAGCCTTTCTGTTCAGCTTGCTGCTGCTTCTGTTCCCAGTTACTGGATTTTTCCCCAGGTGCCTGATGCCTATTCATAAGGTTAATTGACTATGCATCAGATCTGGGGATTCTCAGGTATCGGAGATTCAGGATTGGCGCCGTTGCCTTTGTCCCTCCCCTGTTGGTTCCCTATGGCTGAATGTCACTGTTCCATCATTCAGTCACTGGCTCGTCTCCTCACCTCATCCCCCACCAGCCGGAGCATAAAACCGAGGTGGGAGAGGAGCCTAGGCCATTTTGTCAGCCAGATATAAGTTGTTATATTATGTTCTTCCTCTATGAGGAATAAAGGTTTAATATATATCAGCTGCAGTGGTCCTCTCTCTGTCTAACAGCAAAGATACCACCTGCTCAGAAACAGAGCCCCGGGACTCAAGAGGTCTGAGCCAGCCTGTCCTCTAATTAGGCTGGCCAGAACCTCTATTGGAGCTACCGAGGCCAGGAGAAGGTGTCCCAGCAACCCGAGAAGCAACACCTTGCCAGGAAAAAAACCAAAACAAAACAACCACAACATGAAAGATCATGCCCTGAAAGTAAATTTTTTTGTGTGAGACTGGGGTCCAGGAGCAAGGCAAAGCAAATCTGATGTACTCTTGCCCACACTGCTCAGCCTATACAAAGCTGTGTTCACCAGAGCTACTGACCAAGCACCAAAACTCAGCCAGTCACTGGAAATGCAGCCCCAGCAGAAGTGGTGTGACAAGCTTTTCTCCAGCCTCTCTCAAGAGAGGGTCCCTTCTTCCCATCCTTTTTTCCATTCTTTGTCAGTATGCAGCTTGTTCACTTAATGGTCCATTAGCTAATCTACATCCACATTGAAATTCAATCTTGTCTCATAATAGCATTAAAAAATTAAACAACAACTTTGCTTCCTTGGAAATGACACTGTCTCCACCTCCATTTTCTCATCCCTTCACTGTTTTCCCTGGAGTTGGAGATTTTCCCTTCCATCTATTCTTGGTTTTGTGTCCTGAAAGAAATGCATAATCTCACCTCATTCAGAGTCAAACAATAAAGGGACAAACAAGCTATACATGCATAACAGCGCAGCTGTCTCCCAAGCAACGCTGTGGGCATTCCCATAACTTTTTTCCTAGCCCAAAGGACATTTTACTGGTTGAAATGAGGGATGATAAAGATTCTCTTTGAAATGTCTTGTCACACAGAAAGAACACCCTGAAACAGTGAAAATGGCTGACAACCAATCAAACTCTGTGCTGGGACGGGCACATGATGAATAATTCACTTCTCTTTTAGGCAGTGGCACAGACAGCAGCCACTTGTGCTAATCTTAGTGATTTACAAATTTCCCACACATGAAGCCAATAAGCCTCTTTGGAGGCAGAAGTGACATGCCACTATTACTGGGAAAAATCATTTACCATTCTTTCAAAGACACTGAATTAAGTGTTCCATAGAAGGTAGGATTTAGAGAAAGTGTCTCAAGATCTTCTGCAGTAATTTATTTTTTCAACACTTTCCAGGCAGTATGTGGCCCTCTAGCCTGTGCCTGAACACCATTTCATACTGCTGTAACACTCATAGCCACATGGAATTAAGCATTATCATTCCCAAAGAGGCTGCTTTTATTCTATATTAGCACCAACCATTATTATATGGCTCTCCTAGCCATCCATAGCTGCAGTCTCCTCAGCATGCAGCTAAAAGATTTCTTTTAGCAGATCCGCTTATAAATCAGAGACAGAAGTCTATCCCGAATACTCCAACACCCACAAAGGCCACCTGCTGCTTTCCCCTCAGCCTGGCGCCAAGGCTTTTGTCAGGCTGTGGTATCAGGTCAGACTATGATCACCATTTAACAGATTGGGAGTAAGGTCAAGGGCTGGAATTTATCACAGCTGATTGAAGGTGCTGGCTTCAGCACCTGTGATTTATCCTGCTTTCCCCTGAAGTCTCACACACAAAACATGAGGACCCACCTGTGCTCATGAATCACAGGTGATGCTAAGAGAAAGGTGATCACAGCCAGGATATCACTGCAGAGCTGGAATCCAGCAGGGCACTTCTCTCCAGTCCCCATAAAGCCTCTACTCCATCCCCCAGTATCTGTATCCAGCCCAGGGGAAAGAGAGGCAGAGCTTCTGCTCTTTGACATGGGACTTAATCTAAACAAAAGCAGGTGAGTGCCTTCTGTGCTAGGTCTGAAGCTTTCTGTTAACATCACTTGTGACTGTGTGAATTTACAGGAGAGATCTCAGCCCCTCTGCACAGGAAATAACCTTGCTCCAAAGTACAAACAATCTAACAAGACAAGAACATCAGAGGACAGGGAATATATCAGGAATGAGCTGATTAAACTCATCAGTGGCAAATTCATGGAGGCACCAATGCCCTGTTTAGTGCCTTCCCCATTAGACTGTACTTGTTTTCTAGTAATATCCTGACCAAAAATCACTTAAAGAATGTTCTTCTGTTTTCACATGGACTTTTTTTTCCTTATTTTTCTCTTTAGGAACATCAATACTAGCAAGAACCACTCTATTTGAAGGATAATGGATATGAAGTGTCCTCTCTTTACTCTCAGTTGATCTCAGGTGAACAGTGGTTAAGCAAAATTATCTGTTGATGTTTTTCTATTGCACAAAACAGGTGTTCTTGATAACCTCTGAATTTCACAGAGATAGGGATCTTGATTTCAAACACAATGACAATTACTGACTCAGCTGCTGCCAGTATCAACGAAAAATACAAGACCTAAGTGAGCTAAGGAGACAGGCAGACCCTCATCTAAAATGATGGTCACCATTAAAAGTATTTAAGCCGCTGCCTGTTCCACGTGACCGGAGGATTCCACCCTATCTTAGAAGGCTTAACCAATGAAAATGGTCTATGGGGCAGAGATTCCCTCTGGACCCAAGCAGCAGCCCCAGAAAAGACAATGGTTATTAGCAGAGTTCATCAGAAGCACACAAGCCTATCAGCCAAGACCCAGAGGCAAGGGTTTCATGTGCAAACTGTTTTAAGGGGATGAGGCAATATAAGGACAGCAGAATTCCAATAAGCATGGAAACGACAGCTCTGCCAGGGGTAGTATCCCAAACTAAAGCTGTAAAAACGGTGTTTTACAATAAAGTATCAAAACTGTCAGTGACAACCCAAACCAGACACTTCTTATGTTTTTGTTTTTTCACAGCAAAACAAAAATTTGGGACATTTTCTTTCAGATTATTTTAGAATATAATTCAAAATTGATTTTGACTAATATTGAGGGACTACAGGATGTTTTGCCTCCTCAGTGTGATTTACTGCTTTAATAAGAAAACAACACCTCAAACCATTTTCTCTAATTCCAAAAATGCCCACAACCATGGAAAGCTTCAGTATTTCAAAATTGCTCCTCTCCTGGTCATCTCTTATCTGTGCAGAATTCTCTGCCCCCAAAGAGCCTCAGAAGGAAGCAGAGGGTGTGTGTACAGCTTACCTCATAACTTGCACTGTGTGCTAAGCAAAGCTTCCACACCAATTCAGTCACTTCTCCCCCAGTGATCTCCCTCTCAGTTACCTCCCTTTCATAGAGAATGCTGGTCATATACAGATCCTCAGAGTCCCCTGGAGAAAGAAACATAAAGAAGAAATCAGCTCTGTGGTGGTTGCTGACTATTTGCTATGGTTCACCCTATATGCAAGGGGAAAGGTTCTCCCTGAGCCTTTATTTCCCTCTGTGAGAGTCTCTCTAGGCTCAGTACAGCCAAGGGATGAATATGAATGCCTTCGGTCAGCTTGAATTTAAGAACGAAACAGAATAAAGACAAGTGTGACCCAAAGAAAGAGTCACAGAAACAAGACAAAGATACACATGAAAAAAAGCCCTGTTTTCCATCCACATGTCTCTCAGAATGGCCCTGCTACTTTACATTCACCACCTTTTCCAACATCACCTAATCACTTGTCCCACACTTCAACCACCCAAAAAAACAACAGGAGATCTAGGTGCCAAGAAAAATAAATGGCTTGGCTCTGAACCTCTTCCTGAGAATAATCCTATCATCTTATGTTGGTATAATTATAAAAAAAAGTGTCCTGGAAACTGGGGGTTCCTTAAAAAAAAGAACCAAACAACTACTTAGAAACAGACAAAAAAAATGTTTCTCAGTATTTAGAGTTCAACTTTGAAATCATTCCTCAGGCAAGCCACCCACTGACTTCAGCAAAATCATTTTCCTAAGGAGAAACACACAGAGCAAAGAAGCAAAAATTGAAACTACTCTCAGACATGGCAAGTCCTTAGTTCCATTAGGACTTGCAATCAGCAATTTAGGCTCCATTTGTATAAAAAGTAGGAATAGTCCACAGACACGGGAAGGCTGATACTCTACATACAAGGGCATTAGGTATGTAAAGTAGATAAACAGGACCTGGCCATTATGGATCATCACTTTTGGAGACCCCCCCCAGTTTTGAAGACCTACAGAGTTTTGTTATGGCAGGCCCAAGCCCTTGAAGAAGGGATGGCTTGGCCCAGCCAGTAAAAGCACCCACTTTAAAACAGTTTAATACATTAAAGGTGCAAATCATAGGTGCAAAGAGTTCTCACAGGCAAGACGAAGTCACAACACTTTCCTAGGAAATAAATTTGCTTTACTTTAGCAGAAGCATAGCTACCTTTATTGTAGAGTGTCTCTGTTTGCACTTGCAAGAGTTTGAGAGAAGACTGTGTCTGTGTCTCTGCCCCGCTGCCCTGGTGAGGGAACAGCGTCACGCGGTCAGACTCGATACATTTGGCCTCCTGCAGGACTCCATCCTTAATGCTCTGAGCACATTCCAGCTGGGAAGACAGGATCTGCTGTTCAGACTGAGAAGAACAGATACTTCAGGAAGATTCTTGATGACATGTGTCAGCCTATCCAATCCTTTCTCTCCCAGCTTCACAGAGGATTCCAGTTCTGAGACAATGGGAAATCTCTTGCATACTCCTCTGACAGTGCCAAGCCTGTGGAGGTTAATGCACTCCTTATTTTAGCCTAGGTTTTCATCACTGAAAATCAATTGCTATTAACTGTCAGCATCAAATAGTGTCAATTCATTTCAGTTCACAAAGCCTCAATGTTAATCAGATCTTTTTGGTAAGCAAAGTAGAAAAAAGCAAAAGGCTGGTAAATTACATCTATTACAATACAAGAAACAGGTGATATTCACCTAATAAATATAGCACAAGATACAAATATTGACTGTATTTGCTGTCAACAGTGGAAAGCAGTAAGTCTGGCAAAATTTCTATCTTTCCAAAGTTTTCTACAAATAATAATTTTCTTTTTCTCATGTATTTTTTCTTACTCACATCTTTCTATTCCTCCCTTCCACAGTCTACCTCTATAATATATTTTAATGAGAGCTTAATCCAGGTGCCTTAACACCTCTTGCCTTTATACTATAACATTCATCAACTGCAATGCACATTTGCATTAAAACAAAGTCTATGAATAACAGGGAGAATAACATTCACCACTTCTTTGCTAAGAACTCAAGTTTGGGCAGACACAGTTTTCAAATAAGTCAAAAGGCCCTGTAGAAGAGTCAGTGTCATTCCCCAAAACTTACTGGCACATGAGGAAGAACAACCGACTGCACAGAAGTCAAACCAGAAGAGCGATGAGAGCAGAGGTTTAAGTCCCTTGTCTTTACAAGAATGGGCCCCTTTTGCTGATACCTGGTTGGGCATATTCCCAGGACATCCACCTAGTGACAAATATACACTCTTGAATCACACATAAAATACAAGGAGATGGTATAGGTTATTGCAATTAGTTTTAATAATTACTTTTTTTGTAATAACAACAGAGACCTAAATTGTCCC
Source organism: Rhipidura dahli (assembly GCA_013399225.1). Taxonomy (NCBI): domain Eukaryota; kingdom Metazoa; phylum Chordata; class Aves; order Passeriformes; family Rhipiduridae; genus Rhipidura; species Rhipidura dahli. The sequence goes on from VXAC01000005.1 coordinate 451,485, forward strand.
TTGCAGAACACTGGCTTTGGCACAAAGCCATGAAAAGATATAATTTTAAAGACCTTGGTCAAACTTTAAAGTAGCCATGGTCTGTTGGTTTGTGTAATTTCACTGTGCTATTCTGAATCAGATCAGTTACAGACATATGCTTTTTCATTTAAGATTTTGTGGGTGTGTGGGGAAGCATTAATTCAGAAGAGCATTACTAGGCAGAGTAACTTCAACTACGTATGGGTGTGCCAAGCCCCACTGCAGAACATCTCTTTAAGCACTGACATGCAGCAGTAGCCTGAGAATGAGGCAGTGCACATCATGCTGAAGGTCAGTCTAGAGACAGCTCTTCACAAGAGAACTGCAGCCCCTGAGGTGTGTCAGCTGAACCCATGCAAACATACAGGTGACAGCAGGGTATGCTGGACTATTGTTTCAGTGTTACACAGCAGAAATTGAGCTTACTTGAAATAATTGCAAAGAGCTCTGAGAACCCTGATCTTAAAACCTCCTGAAATTAATGAAAAAAAAAATTATCATGAATTATGAATATTGTATTTCCTCCAGAGAATAGGTAAAGCCTTGGTACTAGAACTCAGGTAACCAAGTAATGGATTCCAAGCCCCAACAAGAATGTGAATTATAGATAATTTTAGAACATTCACTACAAAAAGCAATCAGATGACTGCCACTGTCAGCTGAACCAAGTGGCAAAAACCTTTATTTATTTACAAGTGGAATAGGCTTAGCATGTACAAAGAGCTGAGAGTCACCTCAGAGCATGACTGACAGTCTCACCTCCTCAACGACAGCACCCGCAAGGAATTCTTGAACTGTCTGCAGGACACTGAGAATGCCTCGCTTGATGTTCAGTGCCCAGGTCTGTTCACTCCTCACAGGACAGAGCTTCAGAACTTTCCCATCATGGAAAGAAAAATGAAGAGGATGCTGTTCTAGTATTCCCCTGCAGTAAAAGAGTTTATCATTTCTCGCTTCAAAGAGTACAAGTCAATTTATGAATAGACTCACATTTTCCTCAACAAAGCTGCTCCTCCACAATGGATCTCACTCTGTATCTCCATTCTTTATAGTAAGCATTTATTCTTCATAAATTCCCCCTGACCCAAGGAGTCCTTAAAAAAACCCTGTGAAACCCTAAAAACAAATCCTCTCAAGATAATCACAGCATCCTCAACATAACTGTAACACTTAATAAAAGTAGTCCTGGCAGATTATTTACAAGTAAATGCACTTAATGGCAATGATTCTTGTTTAATTAAGAGAGAAATTCCATTTTATGATTCAGACTTTAGCATGTCTGAATTGCAAAGTAACTGCATGATGCCTCTTCAGCTGTGATACACACAAGAACAACTGCTTTCCAATTAACCCGTAACTTCCTGCTCTGCTAGGTGTGCATACTTGGGCTCTATCCCAAATTTATTCCCCAATTTCTGCTGTCAGTACACTTCCTAATTGTTTTTGCTATGCCAGATTGAGAGTACAGTGTTTTCTACCTTTCCAAGAGATCACTTTTTAATGTTGATTTTCAATCCTAATATAACATACTTTAATCATGTATTTTTCCTCTAAATGGGGAAAAATAAACCATCCAAAGGAAGAATTCTGCAGTAGCCCAGTGGTCAGCTCCTATACAGGGAGATAGACAATTCATCTGCACATTAACTGTGGAGCTAACTATTCATCTAATCAGTCAAGTCACAAAGTAAGAGATAAAATTTTATTACACCAACATCTGGATAAAGTCTTTCCAGGAGAGACTGGGCACAGAGGATAAGGGTTTCTGAACTCCTAGGCAACTGTGCCTGATTTTGCTACTATCTGTGGAAATAACATGCATGTTCAGAGGACAGGCTAGACTACTGTATATTCACAATAGGCTGAGGCAAATGCTAATAAGGCTTACTTGTCTGAATAGTTATTTTGAATAGCCAAGCTTCACTGAATGCTTTCTTTGCTACCTCTCTTTTTTGGCTTCTCTGCATGCTTTCCTTGCTACCTCTCTTTTTTGGCTTTTCTGCAAAGAACAATACACAACTGCTCTTACTGCTACGAAAATCCTGCAAATAACTTCACAGAAGATGTGCCTGTACACTCATTTGAACTCTGATACCATTGCTCATAGAACACAAAGTTCTTCCTGATGAATGTAAAAAGCAATGCATTTACTCCAGGCCTGCTCTTTTTGACCCTTTGAATTGAGTCAATTACCTCAGCTCTCAGTGTTGTTTAAAGGCTGAGAATCCAAGTGGCAGGACAAAGGGGAAGGTTACAAGGCTGAGCTTAATCAGACAACAGAACTGCATTTTTTTTGATGACACAAGAAGCATCAGCACTCTGGGAAAATTCCAGACTTCCACAGTTTGAGATCTTTTTGTATAGCCATCTACACTGCAGACTATACCTTGGCAAGTCAGTGAGAAACACACTGACACATGTTATGAATGAGCTACTAAACACAAAAACATAAAAGGAAGAAAATCTCATTGGACAAATAAATGCAATTTAAATATCCTGGAAGGAAAAACCATAACTTTTTGCTTTATGAGAATCTTCCAAACCAAGAACTTCTGAAATGTACCACAAAACTCAAGAGCCTGTAGAAGTAACATCTGCAGCTCTGAAAGCTGTGATCCATCTGTGCTGCTAGAGGCCTGGTGATTTGTACCCAGAATAATGTGAACTGTCTACTGTCCAAATGGTTTTACATACAAAGGGATGAAAATTAGGTTGACGAAAAACCTGCTAGGAAATACCTCTCATTTTTACTTATGGTGCTTGTATCTGGATCCTTGCTTTAAAAAAAAAATTAAATTAAAAAATCAAAAGAAACCCTAAAACTAAACAGAGTATGAAGCAGAGTGAACAACGTCCAGTCAAGCTTCTGCTGAGCCATATAGCTTCCACAATACTCAAAAACCAGGTCAGATTAGGAGGTTATCTACCTTAGACTGCCCATTTCCTTCAGAGACTCCACTCTGGATGCAAAATTTTTCTTAAACTGCACATCTTGCACCTAGGAGCAAAGATTATAGGCAATATATTTAATTGTCAAGAGGAACTCAAGGACTTCATCACAAAAGGATATCTACAAAGAATGTCACAGACCCTGAACAAAGGCTCAGTGTTGCAACAGAACTGCATTAGCTCCATCTTCAGGTGGTGTACCTGAGGCAGTTTCCAGAAATTTCTTCTATGAGGTTTCACTTATTATTAAACAGATTTTATACGGCACTATTATATTCCTTTCATTGTCAAACTACTGACCAGTTAATTTTTATCCATGTCCTAGGACAAGGATAACTATCCTATTCTTTGTTGGCCGTAGGTATATGGATATTTTGAAGACATGTGTCAAGCCCCCCAGCAAAACCAATGAACTGTTCCCTCTGTTAACCTGAAGAAAAACCCAGGCTGCTGAGAAGTTTATTTCCCCTGTAGATCTAAAGTACTGTAGTTTCTCCACATGGCTTACCACGGGGTTCACCCCAGGGGAAGCTCTGCAATTTGAAACTGCCCTGTTGCTCTTGTCGCTGTGAGACAGATCTCCTGTCATGATGAATGGAGGGTTACGAGACTGAATTTTACAGTGGGCTAGGAGTGGCACCAATCCAGAACATCATACAAGTTTCTCAAGTTTTCTTTATAATGCTTGCTGTTTTAAAGTTACTGCTACAGATATGGAAGTGCTTTAAAATAAACCAAGTTCCTTTCATGGACTGGCTTTATCTCCAGTTTATGCAACAGAACAGTGAAACTGTTGTGCCACTTAGAAAAGAGAACAATTATTTGCTTAATCTGTCTTTTAAAACAAGCAAATGCCTAATTTCAAGTTGTGGTGCATCAAAACAATACTGCAACTCTAATTATGAGATCCAGAATTGAACTGGCTTTTAATTACAAGAAAAACAAATGTTTTAAACGTAGCAATAATCCCAAATTAAAATATGATTCCACATCAGTTTATCCCAATCACTCAGAAAATTACGACAATACTTACTTTCAAAACCATCTGGCAATTCCCCAATACGTCAATAATCACTGTGCTCTCCAGAGAGATGCCACTGCTTTTGTAAGTATTTCCCTCCAGGAATGTGTTGGTGACTGCTGAATACCTGTAGCTGTATCTACCTCTTCTGGGGAAGTACGATGCATTGTGTCCTAGGAAATAAACAAAAAAAGCGGGGAAGGGGAGAGGGAAGAGGTTAGCCTACTAAACTTCCCCTTCTCTCTATTTTTTTTCTACCTTTTAATCTTTCAGCCACTGAAATCAGCTAAGCAAAGGGCTGGATATTTAGATGTTCCTTTCCCACTTGGACTTACAATTGGAAGAACTGGGTTTCTGAAAGCACCCTGCATGCTGGCCCTATCTCCTTTAGGGAGGGTGAAAAGACTTCCCCCCTCTCCCAAGCACATAACCTCATCATTTCCTTCAAGGCATGAAGTTAATTTCCTAGGGCAGAAAAGGAATGTAATGCATTTACAGCACAATGCTCTTTTGACACCTTTCAGAGAGCAGCAAAGCAGGACCCTCACAACAGCAAGATAAAATAGATCTGCTCTTCATGCCCATGGGTGGGCTTAGTCCCACACTGGCTTAGTCCTTTGCTCAGCTCTGATGCTTAGGAGTTTTTCAGAGTTCACAGAATGCAAACTTCAGGCAGGTATGGGCCTGGTAAACCTTAGTGGAACTTCTCTGTTACTTCCATGAATGCTGGTACTCAGACAGAAGGATAATTCTTCTCAGAAAATAACATCCCTGTGGAAGTTTTCAAATTCCTCTTTCCTTATCATATAAAAAGCCTCAAGACAGTCTTGTTTTACTCACCTGGACAGTCAGCAAAACAGGAAGCTCCATAATTTAAACTCTCTGAGGATCCTGCAATGACAGGTAACAGAACAGAAAAGCACGGAAAACTTGAGTGCAGCTCAGCACAGACCTGCTGCTTCTAAATTTCAGTGAAATTACTGAAAACAAAGCATGGTCCTCAAAACAAATAAATAAATCCATGAGAGTTTTTCTATCAAGTATAGAGAGACGAGACGTTGCTCTTGCCCCATTCCACACATCTATGCCTCACAAGCACATACATGAAGGAATGATCTACCTTAGTGTATTCATTGACGTAGATATGGAAATTCAACAGTACCATGGACTATGAAGCAAATTAAAAAAAAAGAGGTTCTGAATCCAAGAAAGAAATATGTATTTTACATACCACACTTCTTCATATCCATAGTTTTTTAATTTTATTGCAGGTCAGGAAGATTTCTACATGGCTATGATTTTTATTGCACATGGCTATTCAAAAGAATTCCTAATCATCATTTAAAAAAGAACAAGAGCAAGCTTTACTGCCCAAGAAAAGCTTTTCCAGCAGCAGGAAGGATGTTAAGGAACAGTTAAACTTCACAACTCAAGGTAGGCAATTGGTTAAGATGTCCTTCAACACTGGAGAACCTGTTCTCCAACATGACTTTCATTCAGACTTAGACTGGGAGGGCAGTGAATTCAAGGGGATGCAGAACACCCCACATTGATGGAATTGCTTTAGATTCACACTGGCAGTAACAGGGGAAACCGTTTGGGCTGCTGATACAGAGCCTCCTTTCCTTCTCTTCAGTCTGTGCACACTGAACTAGCAAGACTTTCATTCTAATGTTGTGATGCTGAATGAGCTTAAAAAAACCTGGCAGAATTACACACAGCAGTTACTGAAAGCACTGCTGGAAAACACAATCATGTATTACACGATTTAATTAGTACTAAAAACATTCAGCCCTAACTTACTTTGAAAAAAGATTTATTGATAATGGCAACTCCCACAAGATTCACCAGTAAGTATAACCACCCCAACCTCTCTGCTGTACCACAGGCTAATGAGCCTCCCTGTGAAGCAGTAATTAACACCCCTGTGTTGCTCAGCTTTGTCTCTCACTGCAGACAGAAGTTAAGAGAGGCTCTATGCTGGTTCTGGGCTTTTGGATGTTTTATGCCTGAAAGAAATGCTCTTGTCAAATAACAACATTTTAAAAAAAATTCACATTTATATTATTTATTTGAAGCATATTTTCCCTGCTCTTAATTCCTTTTTTTAAAATGTCAAAATTATTGGCAGGAGGAATGATGGAAATTCATTGGATTTGGAACAAAAGCAAGAAAGTGTTTGTTTCTTTAGTCCCCCTTCCAGTTTACATACATTTTTGTTCCCAAGTTAAAATTTAAGTTTCTGGAGAGTAGAATTACATTTTTCTTGAGAATGTCTTACCCCACATTTATACCTCCTCCCAACAAATGCTTTTTTTTAGTTTGCAGAATTAATTCTCTATATGGAACTTCAGATTTTTACCTTTCAAAAATATGAATAGCATGTTATTTTCAAGCTAACTTGATCTAGTGCTAAAATATCTGTAAAATGAGAGAGCCTTAAAGCACAGAAAGACCAGGTCCTGTAATATACAAGAATTATCACTCAATTATTAATTTTTAGAAATATACCTATCTATACATAAAACATATAGAAGTTCTTAAAGACCCTTAAAACAAATATGGTAAGACAAACATGCAAAATTCATCTGTTATGGAGCATCAGAAGGCTTGTGTGGTTACCAGAATGCTGAGCTCAGAACTGTGATAACTGTGGTTATCACAGACTGATAGTGTGGTGGGTTGAGCAGCCTGGACAATCAGGCACTTGGTCAACTTGATTAGGGTGCCTAAATTGAGAGTCTTTGCTCTTCGTTTGTTCTTTTAAAATTTTCTTCCATCATTTATTTTGGTTCTGGAAGCAGCATACACTTCTCTCTCTTCAGCTGACAACAGTAACAAAGGACCACAGAATTGACAGTTCACGATTTATTCACACTTTTCAAAGTCCTTCATCTATCAAATAGCAAACTGAGCACAATCATTGAACATGATATAATTCATTTCATGTTCATATATAATAATATATGAACATGAGAATAATTAATTGACTGACACAATCTCACTGTTTCTGTTGCTTCCCCTAGAATGCTGAAAGAAGATGCACCATTTAATGCCTCCTCTCTGGGTAGGGTGCTCTCCTACCTGGCCAGTACCACCCAAAGAACTCAGTAAAGCAAACAGCTACACCACACTAAAAATCCAGACAAAGCTGATTCACGAATTACTACAAACCTAAAAGCTGTAACATAATTCTTTGTAGTTTTGCTAGTGAGAACATTTCTTAGCAGAAGCATTCTGCATTGAGAGATCAATCTTAGCAGAGGAAAAATTTCTTCTACTTACTCCCTGAAGCTCCTGCCACAACAACACAGAGTAAAATGATGGTGAGCAACCCCGTGGCCATCAAAATCACCTTCTCCAGATCAGAAGTTGACAAAAACACATCAGTTTCTGCTCTCAAAGGCACCTCTGAACAAGCCACTGAAAGAAAATTTCCTTCACAAAGCCAGAGCTCACTATTTCAACTCCCCTCTTCCAACCAGAGGAGGGGCTCTGTCAGGGCAGCCTGCAGAGGGGAGGGGGAGGCTGTAGTGAGGGGGAGAGACAGAGAGACAGACACACACATAACCACTGGCCCCATCTCCAACAGCATTTCAGCCTTTTTGCAAAACAAGAGAAAGAGAAGTTACCCTATTAGAAATCCCACAAAACTGCAAGGAAAAGAGATTAGGTGTATAGCATCACAACAGAGCAAATGCTCAGAACAATCCCATTAAGTAAGTATAAAATAAATAAATAAATGTACAAGTCACCCTAGCAATCACTCCTTGGTGATTAATTAACCAAAAAGCACATAGGATGAAAGCCAAAGCTTTGGGACTAAAGGGAAGGTGTTTCCATTGGGAGCAAGCAAGTTCATGGGAAGCAGCTCATCCCACCAAGTCCCAAATCTCAGATGGGTGAAACTGTGTGTGAATAAGACACAAAACCACTCAACCACCATCCTTCTGGTACCAATCAGGTTTGTACAGCACATTAGACACAGGCCTTCCAGGATTCACCAAATTTACGGACCCCTCATGCAGGCCCAGGACTCTTCCCACACTTCCCATGCAGACTGAGTCCTCGTTTAGAGCTCACACGTAACAGAATGGAATGAGCACTCACAGCACAGAGCCATTGCCACAGTTCAGCTGTTCCTGTGAGCCAGCACCTCTCAAAGGAAGCTGTGTGGGCAGGCAAATATTTCCTCACTCCCACTGCAAGTCCTCTGGTCTAGCCTGAGCCACTGTTTACTCAAAACAAGAGACACAAGTAGAAATTTAGATTACAATCCCAGTCACTGGTACTACTCTCTCCAGCTTGTGCTGCTTCAGCCTCTTTCCTGAACTTCCTCCATCACATAACATTTGCTCAGAAAATGCTTACAAATGTCAAAGGGAAAACAACTTCTCATGTGTGCTTTGCAAACATCAATTACTAAAGAAGGTAAGAGACAGCAATTCCAGTCTAAAGAGTTAATAAAATACTCCATTATGTAAATGGACCCCTCTATCAAAATCCCTAACCTATCAAATGCCAAACTCAGTCAGTCCAGGTTTGAAACTGAATTAAAAAAAAAAAACCAAACCAAACCAAAACCAAAAAAACAAAAAAAAAAAAAAAAAAAAAAAAAAAACAAACAAAAACAAAAAAACACAACAATAATCAGNACCAAACAAACAAGAAAACCAACCAATATCTACGTATTTCATACAGCAGCTCAAATTTCCTAGAACCAACCCAAAGCAGTAACTGAGAAAGCCTTCTTCTGTCTTCATAGCGATTTTCTAATTTTTTCATAATATTCTAATTTTGAAACTGCTTCAGAGATTTCTTTGTGAGTTTGATCTACTATAGGAAAATTAATTTAATAAAAATGACCATCTGTCACACAACAGGGTAAGCCTGTCCATGGATACCTGAGAACTGTTCACCAGTATCGCCAAGAAAGCATGAGCTTTTACAAACTGTCAAAGTCTGCTTTGTATAGGCCCCACAAACAATATTAAGTTAATATTATAGTAACATTGACGTTTAGCCCTAAGAGCCGAAGGCAGGCGGGAAGTGCCCCTGGCCAGGGTTCCACACCCACCTCTGTGTTCGCCACCCATCCGCCTCCCTATGCTCGCAGCCACCCCGTGTCCGGGAGCTCCGCCCGGTCACGGGCCCGAATCGAGTCCGCAGAGCCCTCACAGCACCGGGCATCTCCCGGAGCGCCCCTCACAGCGCCGGGCACCGCCGGGAGCGCCCCTCACAGCGCCGGGCATCTCCCGGAGCGCCCCTCACAGCGCCGGGCACCGCCCGGAGCGCCCCTCACAGCGCCGGGCATCTCCCGGAGCGCCCCTCACAGCGCCGGAAGGCTCCTCACAGCACCGGGCACCGCCCGGGGCTGCGCTTTCCAGGGCGTTTTCCCGACGGAAAATAAGCTATGGAGGGGCCACCTGTCCACCTCAGGGCTGTGGCGGCAGCCGCTTCCCGGCGGACCGGCCCAAATCCGGCCTCCGGGCGCCGAGGGGCTGCCGGGGAACCCGCGGCACAGCCGTGGCGAGGGCGGGTAGAGAGAAAGGGTCAGCGATGGCTGTGGTGAAATGGGGTGATAGGGCCTCACCTCCAGTCCGGTGTCCAGTGTTGGGCGCCTCACGATGAGAAGGACATTAACCTGCAGCAGCGTGACCACAGACGTGCAATGGAGCTCCTCATCAAGCCTGACGAGCAACAGCTGAGGGAGCTGGGGGGGCCTCAGCCTGGTGAAAAGGAGTCTCAGGAGGGACCTTCCCTCTCAGCTGCCCGAAGGAGTGGTCAGGCATTGGAACAGGCTGTCCAGGAAAGCGCTGGGATCCCTGGAAGCATTCAGAAAACACGTATATGTGGTGCTTATTAGGGACGTGCTTGAGAGGTGAAACTGGCAGGTTGATGGTTGGACTCAATGATCTCAGAGGTCTTTTCCTTAGTGATTCTGTTATCCTAGAGTAAAAAATCTCTTCAGTGCTACTTCGTGAACAATAAAAGCTTTTTACGACACAGGGGCCTGAGGTAAATTTTATACTAGTTACCGAGACACAGAGCACTCAGAGTAGCACCAGAAGGTGCTTCAGAGGCTGTGGGGAGCAAGAAATAGAAATCGCTTTCGGTTTGGCTTCCCCCACCTCCCCGCAATGCTTTTGTGAACCCCTTGCTGTCACATTGAGATGCACCGTGGCTTTAAGTCCTAGAGTAGTAATGGCCCTCTGGAACTCACTGAAGCTGCTTTTTGGGGGTCTTTTTTTGTTACAAAGACAAAGCTGTAGCATAAAGCAAAACAGCCAACCCCAAAAGCATTTTCAAAAAGCTGCCTACTCACTCTTGGTTTATTCTCAACTTCAGCACAACTACTTTCAGCACCTCCAGACCACATAACCACCTCTTCAGACATTAAATTTTCAAATTCTTAAAGATAACAATATTCAATTTCAAGTGGTAATAAGAAGCACTTCCTTTGAAATTAGTAGGTTTCAAATGCATCTTTTGGTATCCTGGTTTGAAAACGTAGTAAGATGCTCATTGGCAAATTTATTTCTGTACCACATTCACATGCAGCATATCATACCTGAGGGCATTCATCTCTCAAAAATACATTAAAAGTCATCCTAAAGATAATAAATCTGTATCACATTGCAGAATCTTATGAAGCAAATGGAACATAGAAGTTAATTTGCTATAAAATACAATCACCTGAATGATGAAAATGACACCTTTGCCACACAACTTGCACTTAGCTTTTACTCCTAGGATGACATTATTGCGTACTCCATTACTGACCTCCTGCTGCTCATTTATGAATAATAATTAACTAGGTTTGAATAGACAAATCATTTCTACAAATAACCCCTTGTGGGTAGACTGATAGAAGTGCTTTCACAAACACTGCAGTAAACAGCAGCTTCTCAAAAACACTCTGAACTTGCTTAACAACTCCCTCTTGTAAGGCTATCAGCTGCCTTTCACTTGTTTTAACAACTTTTATTTTGGATCCTCTTTGCATGACAAAACAAGTTTTATTTCCTTCTGGCTCAAGCCTCATCAGAATTTGAAATTGTGCAAGTTCTGTCAATTAAAAATAGAAGCCTAATGAAAAGAACACTGTCAAAGTGTGACAGAAGGCAAAGTCATCCTGGAAAGCTCATGAAGGTGGAGTTAGGGAAGGTTTTACCTGAACTTGTAATGTGATGCTGGAGGATTTCAGATGGCCTCCTTCCTTAGGTGAAAATAGCTTGAGCCCATAAAATTAGCATTGTTCCTTTTGTATCTACTAGGAAAAACTATTCATACAACACTCACTACCAAAATGACTCTAAGTTGCTTAATAAAAATAATAAATATCAATGCATTAGAACAAACTTGTTTGAGGTATTAAGCTTGCCTTCCTGTTCTTTCTGCACCTCAAAAAAACCAACCAAACAAAAATTTAGACATTAAAAGAAAGTAGGATATTCTCACATGAATAATAGGGATCCTTTTGCACTGAATACAATGATACTTGATAGCTATTTTCTCTAATGGCTCCTGGTATGTGAACATGGAGCTATATTTATAAGTGTTTGGTTATATAGTGTAAGTTGCATTGCAAGTGAAAGTTTTACCCAACAGTTTTAACTGCAAAAATATCTCTAGTATCTGAGTTGCAGGAAAACAACACATTTTCAGTGTGCCTCTGTGTTTCACAGCTGGTCTGCAAGGCAGACAAACCCATTTACCAGACTTGGCCCAGGTGAGACTCTGAAAAATTTCTCCCTGTAATTACTTTTCTTCACTTAACATTTCAGCCATCCATATATTTGGAAACATTCCAAATGCTATAATTTTCCAATTACAAGCACTAGATAGGAAAGACAAAGTTTTTATTTTAAATAGAGTCAGTTTTTAAAACAAACAGTAATTTCAACATAATCAAACACAAAGCGCTTTCACACAAAGCAAGTTATATCCTGCATTTGTTTGTCCAAGGCAGGTTTAACAAAGCAGGTTATTTTGGCACAGTCTGTAGATCATTCCATACACAAGAGAACAAACACAGGCTTTGTGTTTAAGGAAATACAACTATAGAAGGGGCAGCAGAAAGCTTTGCAGAATGCTGAATTAGAAGGAAGATTTGCCAACATTGTGTGTCGTAGTCCCAATCCATACATGGAACTTAAAGAGAATTAATGGACTCTGCATATAAATCAAAACAAACACTTTTCTTTGGTCAGTGTTTCACATTCTGGTGCCACCACCTCAGATTTTCCAACCATCACTTTGGGGAGAAAGGGGAGCTAAAGGAGTAACAACTGGAAGACTCACCAATGAACATATGGCAGGACTATCCAGACCAGACTGACAGGGTACTAAAAGAATTAAAAATCCTCCCCACCATGCAAGCAAATCCCAAGGTTGGAAACACTGCGAGCTTCATTGCTTCTTTCTGTTTTGCTCTGACAATAAACTGACAAGAAGCACATTTTCTGTGACACCCAGTGGGGGAATTCTGCTTCCCAGTAAGGCACAGGACTTGCTCATGTCACCAGAACAGAAAACTCAGTGCAGCATCACCCAGGCCCTTCAAGAACAAAGAGAGGACTATGGTGGTACACCAGCAGACAAAAGCGCATGCTGCTACCATGTCATCAGCATGGAAAGCTAAAAAACTACCAGCTTTTTATCTCCATCATTCTCTTGCTAGTTAGTAGCTGCTGATGGAAATTCTTATGGTATGAGGAGACCAGAAACCTTTTCCAAATGCACAAGGAAGCTCTTAAATCACTTGCAGACTGACTCACAAGCAGCAGCTGTTTACAAAACCTAATCAAGAGCAGGCCTAGAGATTGTACGTGATCTGCAAAATTACTGGATTTCAAACATAAAGTATTGAAAAACTTTTGAAAAACTAACTTATACAAAAGTCTTACAGAAGGCACATTTGGCAAGAACAGTAAATGCAGTATTTTTTATTTGTATTTATTTTAGCTTTTTACTTTTACAGACATTAATACAGTGTTACCAATACAGCCCTGCTTAAACACCTGTCTGCCTTTTATGGACAGGTATCATTTAGGTTGGACATTAGGAATAAAATTTTTACAGAAAGGGTGATTAGACATTGGAATGGGCTACCCAGGGAGATGGTGGATCCCTGGAGGTTTTTAAGAAAAGACTGGGTGTGGCACTCAGAGCCATGATCTGGTTGATAAGGTGGCATTGGGACACAGGTTGGACATGATGATCTCAAAGGTCTTTTCCAGCCCAGTTGGTTCTGTCATTCTGATTCTGTGACATGCATCAAGATGTTGTTTGATCAAGACACAGAAATTACTTAAACCTTCAGAGCCTGATTCCCTAATGTTTGGTGATTATCATCTAAAATAAGCATATCCAACTTAAGTTTCTAAAAGCAAAACTGATCTTTCATTTAAGAAAAATTTAGAAAATTTAGATTTAGAAAAATCAGAGAAACTCCTTAACAAACATTTTACCTTCTTAATAAAGAAATAATAATTAACAAGCAGATCAACAACTAAAAGACTAAAAGGTGTTTGATTTATGTGTTTCAGGAGGAATTCAAGCTTTAAGATAAGGCTGAGTTTTGTTTATGATCGATCAGCTGATTTACGTAAATGTATGAGAAAGTTTTCCAATGTTCTAACCAAGGCTCTCTGGGCATTTCCACTGGAGTGAAGAGAACACTTCACAGACTTTCAATAAGCAGTAAGAAAACTCCCAGCAAAAAAAAAAAACCTAAACAAGTATCTTCTGTATTAACATCTTCACTTCAGATTAGAGATATGACTAGACTCGAAACTCTCTAGACAATTCAGATTCAATCACTATTTTTGCACAATAACCCGAGTTGTCCATTTGGAAAAGCTACCTCCAAGAAGGAAGAAGCCTTTAGGTTTGGTTCTCTTCAAACTAAGAAAGTTTTAAAGTGAATTCTAGTGCTCACAAAAAGATGACAACAAACCATTTCTTTTTTCAAAGAGGAGCACCTGTCTCTAAGGCAAATCCCTGCTGGTTTGTAAACAGTGCTGCTGCCAAAGCACGAGCCTAAATAGTTCTCCATACATGTCCTTCTCTTGTTCTGTGCTGAGACTTTACAGTCTGAATGCAAGCACAGTGTGCAACATGACTAAGACGATTAATTGAAGATCACCAACCTGTTTTGTATAAAGTAAAAAAAAAATTATTCCATTGCTCTCCACTGCTGCTGGATTGAGTGGCCCATACAGATTAGGTATGCTTTCTACAGACCTAAGTGAAACTCCTCTCAATCAAATGCATATTCAAACCATCTAGCAATAAACATTACTTTTTATTGTTTTCCAGTGACAGGATGCACAGAAAAAACAGGAAGTCCCCATGAAGCTTCAGAGAGGCGCTTGTAGAGGTGCTAACCAACTTCATCCATCAGTGTTAAAACATTGCCTACAAGCGTTTGTAAGAACCAAGAAGAGCACTGCATTTCGGACAGGTGTGATCCACATCCTTTAGGGCATCAATGCAGAAGGGAATTAAGCAGCAGCCTCCGATACACCTGCAAAGGCAAAAAAAGAGAAAAACACTGCTTCACCCTTTTTATATACACAAGAAGGTAAAATGTATTTTGTCCAAAAGCCATCAGTAAAACTGGTGCCATAAGCTTAAGGAAGAACACATGTGGCTATGGAGTCCATTACTGTATGTTCCAGGACTGCTTTAAGGTCCTGTAGGACACAGGTGTGGGCTGACTGAACCACAAAGGCTCAGATCCCAGACAGAGACAGCAAAGCTGAGAGCTCCATTACATGTTAGAGCTGTAAAAGGTCAAGGTAAAAGTGCAAATGGAGTTGACCTACCCCAGCAGGCAGAGGCCACCACATGACAGCCAGGTCAAAGCTCCTGCGTCGTATGAGAGATGTGTCACTATCATCTGGTTACAGGAAGGGCAGCACATCTGAACGGGGCGGTCATAAAACAGTACTGGCTGCTGCACATACACCGTCTGAACAGTAACTGAGCAGAGAAACAGGCTGTTTACTCAATGAGTACAGAAGGAAAAAAGAGTAGTGATCAACTTCCTCTTTGAAGGAAGTATAACTTTGAAATATTCAGGGCTCAAAGGAACGAAATACACAACAACAGAGAGAAATCACCCTGGTATTTCCTAATGCAGAAATACACTGTCTTAAAAATAAAGTTGCACTAAAAACTGCAGAAAGCCAAATGATGCTATTGACATCAGTACACACTTAGGGATTCACAAGAATTGATTCACCTTATTCTCTTCAAAAGTATTTTTTGGCAGGTAGTGAACACCTGTGAACCACGATTTTTTATCTTCTGACAGCACCTATTATACAGCCACTTGACACCATCTTAAGATGAGGTACAGAAGAGTTTTGGAGGCTTACTGGGGTTATTTGCTGGTGGAGGCTGTCCCCTGTATGGGGGAGGGTTCATTTCCTTCCCACATGGCTTCTGTCCAGGGCCAGGGACGGGATAGGGGTGAGGATAGTTCACATTGATTCCTACGGCCTCCTCATAAGAAGGTGGTGCAGATGGGACAGAGTTGCCACTTGGAGCAGACATTGTATCTAAAACATAAAAGAGAGAAAATCTTAACAAAAGGCATTATTTATTAAAGGCAAGTGACAAATACTTAGGCTCAATTCAGCAGCAAGAAGACGACTAGATTAAAATGGACTTTTACCAGCATAAAATTAATTGGCTGGTATTTGTGATAGTATTAAATGTTAATCTTGATTTCACTGTTGTTGTTGCCTACTTCCCACTTCCTTTTCACAGGGTAGTTCTTACACTTTGTCCCAACACCAATTCTTCCTTTATAAATTAAATATACTAAAGCAGGGAGATGGGGCATCTTTATTAATATACTAAACTATCTGGCAGTCTCCTAATTCTCCAAGAACACTATTTCTAATCCCTTTTGTTCACCTGAAAAATTGAACAGTATGATAGGCCACATGGTAGTTGCTAAGCAATATGAGCCTGGTTTGTGGTGAAGCTTAAATATTTTAAAAATACTATTTACTTCTGCTGTAATTTGAAATAAGTATTTATATTCAAGGAAAAAGAAACCCAAACAACTAAGCATGTCCAACTCAACTCAAAACTTTTACAGCTCTCAAATATGTCTAGGATTGCCATTTTTGCTTCTTAGCTAAGTTTTAATTAGTTTTTAGTGCAACTTTTCCTCCACCAATTGGTACTTTGTTGCAGAGGATAGGAATGCCAACCACTGTCTTTTCTCAAAGAGGAAAGAAACGATTGTGGTTTCAATGCAGACCTCCTCTCCTCCTCCCCACCTACTCACTTCAGATACTCTGCCCACCATTTTCTTGGTGGAACAAGCTCTCACGGCATCAGTGCTGACCAAGCATCTCCTTTGCCCCCTCCTCCTAAGGACCATCAGACAGCTCTCCAAGAGCCACACTCCATTCTGCTGTCACACATACAATCCCTCTGTACACACACAAGTCTTTTCACTCAGTACTATCTACGAAAGGCAAGCTGTACTTGGAACATTAATCCTATGATGCTATGATAGTTGTATAGGGGCTACAACTACCCATAGCACTACTAT
The DNA here is from genome assembly GCA_013399225.1 of Rhipidura dahli. Classification (NCBI taxonomy): domain Eukaryota; kingdom Metazoa; phylum Chordata; class Aves; order Passeriformes; family Rhipiduridae; genus Rhipidura; species Rhipidura dahli. The sequence continues at coordinate 468,056 of VXAC01000005.1, forward strand.
GAATAAAGGAACATAAATTGCACTGATGCAATTTGCAGGTACAAAAGACATGGTGCAAAGTAAATTAATTTCAGACATAAGTATCTGTTTAGGGCTGGCATCACTCCATTCAAACAAAGCTCGGGTGAGACTAGCACACAAGTTTCCCAACAATGACACAAGCCTTTCCACTCTCCCAGAGCATGGAAAAGTCCTTGGAATACTGCTGATTATCTTCCTCACACAACACAGCTTTCATCAGGATTTCAGTGAAGTCTATAAATGCTTCCATGAAGAACTTGTCACAGGTTTGTTAACTCCTCCAGGTTACACAGGACTAATCTGCTGCACTGGAAGCATGGGGATACACCAGCAAACACCAGTGTTTATATAAGCAGGAGTCCCACAGTCTTCCCAGCAGATTTAGCAGAACTGTGGAAAGGTGTGTCACAAAGGGAATTGTGTACTCAACCAAGTGTGGGTTTTACAGTAGCCCCGGTGGCCAGGACAAACACAGAAGCTGGTACAGAAGAACAGACAAGGCTACAGGTACAAAAGCAGCAACTGTGGTAACCCTGGCACAGATATCGTTCCTTCCCACCATTCTCATACTCACACTGCAGCTTTGGCAGAATGAAGAGGGAACAAGACAACAGTCGAAGATGTTGAAACTCAGTAAGTTTTTGTAGTATCAAGTATTTCACAGCTATGCTTTTAAAAAACACTCATCTCCTGTTTTCTTTAGAAAAGAGAAGTTTTCTCCTTGTGACTAAACTACAAAGCTGAATCATGATCTACTGACCTCAGTCGGTGTGCTGGTTTTGGCTGGGGGTGCACAAGAACGGGCACTGCCAGAACAGCTGATCCCAGCTGATCCAAGGGATACTCCAGACCATAAAGCATCATGCTCAGCAATAAAACCAGGAAGGTTGTAGGGAGGGAAATGCTGCTCAGGGACAAGCTGGGCATCAGTTGGTTGGTGGTGAGCAATTGTTCCCATTTGCTTCACTTGCTGGACTATATTCCCCTCTGTTACTTTCCTTTTCATTTCAACTATTTATTATTATTTTATTTCAATTAGGAAACAGTTATTATCGCAACCCGTTTTCTCACACCCTTCCAGTTTCTTCAGGGGTGCAGTGAGTGAGCAGCTGGGTAGTGCTCAGTTGCCAGGTGGGGTTAAACACTGAGCTCTTTCTGCTGCTCAGCTCTGCTTCACTGATGAGCAAGTTGTAAGAAATCAACACCCTTTCATAGATTTCAAAATGATCATAACTTCCAGCATAAACACTTCTAGGCTTGATACTTACTTATTTTTAAATTATGTTGCATGTTTATTTCTTACCACTAAGTGGTTTTGAACAACCATTTCAACTTAAAATTATCACTACACTTTTTCTGCACTTTCACTTTTTTTTTCCTTTTCCTGTAGACAAATGCAAACAGGTCTCAGGTCTTCACAGTACTTTGTGGCATCCCTTTGCATTTTTTAAAGTTTCAAATCTGTAGCACAAATAACATGTACAAAGTACTACAGTGAACGCTGTAAAACTAAAACTGTGTATGAATTCCTTTAAGTTATCTATCAAAACAAAAATTCCTAATTAACATCAAGATGACATCAGGACTACCAAAAAGCCTCTTCAAAATACTGAGTATTGTGGATGTAACCAAAACTTCAGCTTTTCAATTTCATTTTTCTAATGTCTCTTCTGCTTTAAATGTCAACTTTGAAGAGATATTTGAACCATCACTTTGTACAGCCAATGTGAATGTGTTTCACACTCCAGGTCTTGAATATTAGGCTGGGGACAAGGGAAAAATAAGGTAATAACCCACATCTCTGCTTGGTGTGTAAAAAACCAAGCAACCAAAAACCCGTCTAGTAAAGAACTGCTTACAATTACAGCTATCCTAACCTAGTCTGGCCAAACAAATGCTGTTGCCCTTCCCTAATCTCTTGCTAAAATTTGACACAACTTTTCCATTAAATTAAACAATTCCTATGTAGTCCTCTTAGCTAGAAATCCCAAGTTGCCCTCCAACACCACAGGTGGTTCAGAAGGGCTCCCTTCACAGCAGAGTCTAAGACAGCTACCGATCAGCAACACCTGGAATTAAACACGGGTTGAAGGCTATTTTTTTTTAACAACCTGTCAGGATATACAGGTTTATCAGAGCACTGGGATTTTTGCAGTGCACAGCAAGCCCTAACACAGCACCCCTTTGGACCACCAACTTGTCCATCTGAACTCTGGACAACAAATTTCTAGTTTACCAACCTGCTGAGAAATATTATCTCAAAGTTGTTTAAATTTCTCAGGCGTTTGTGAGAGAATAAAATCCAGTAATCACAACAAAAAGTACTTTGATATATTATTATTTCATTAAGAACCAACAGCATTGAGGTCACACTGAACTCTATACTGGCGAAGTAGAAGTGCTACTACATGGTGTGTTCTGCCTGGCAGGAGACATTTCAGAGGTTACTGTGTTACTTTTACTAAATAATCAATAGTCTCGGAATAATCCTGAGTGGCTTCCTGTGAGTAACCCCCTCCCCGGGGCAGGGCAGGGCCGGGCCGGGCCGCTCCGAGAGGAGCTGCTGCGGCGCGGCTCCCGCGCGCATTCCCTAAGGAAAGGGCCACCTTCCGCCTGCCACACTCGGGGAAGCGAAACTCTGGCCCCGCTCGGCCCCCAGCCCGCATCGCCGAGGGCAGCAGCCACCGCCCACGGTCTCTCCCGGACCGTCCCGGAACCAGGACTGGGACCGCGCCGCTCGGGACACCGCTGGCCCGCCAAGCCCCAACCTGCCCCCCGTGGCCCGCGGGGTCATGCGGAGAGGGAGCGGCCCCCGAGCCGAGGCTGCTCCCCCGCCCCGCAGCCGGGCCGGAGCACCGGGAGCGGCCCAAGGAGGGCAGCGCTCGGGGCCGGGAGCGGCCCCGGCGGAGGAACACTGCGCCCCACTCTGCTCTGCCCGCGGCACCGCCGGGCTCCGGGCGGCACGGCACAGCCCTTACCGTCCCGAGCCGTGCCCGCCGGCTCTCCTCGACTCTCCGCTCCGCTCCGTTCTCCCGGGTGCGGCCACGGTCAGCAGTGCTTGTCCCGGCCCGGCCCGTCCCCACCCGCGTTTCCTCCTGCCCTTCCCCCTAGAGCCGTGAGCAGGCGCCGCGGGGGCAGCTCGGGAGGGCGCTCCGCTGGCCTCGGACGGGAGCCGCCTCGGCCGCTCCCCCGGACACACCGGCTCCCGGCAGCGGCGCGGCTGGATGGGACGCGAAAAGGGAAGGGAGCCTGTAGAAGTACACTCCTGAGACATTTCGCAGTCACGGCGATCGGGAACTCCTCGGCTTTCGCCAAGAGCTCACTCAGATTAAACAAGTAATCTTCAACTTTCCCGTCAGCAGCGCAGCCAAGCACCATGTTCTGTAACACTGGAGGAAAATCACTTCCCTAATTTTACAGTAACCCTTACATTACTAGATCAGGTATTTCAGACAACATACAAGAACACATAAAATGATCAACAAAACTTTCAAGCTCAAGATTCTGTGTTTTTACGTAGTGCCTTCACAAGCAGTTGAAATAGATTCAGTCTTCAGAAAACACAAGAGTGTTTCACTCCTTCCTCTATCCAGCTCCAAGATAACACAAAACGTGAATTATGGCCAGATCTCTAAATGGGCTTCACGAGGAACTGCTTCACACGCCGGTTTGTGTGAATCTACCTTGGACTGAAAGGACTTGATAAGCCCTGGGGGCTCAGCAGGAACAGTTCATAAGGCTTTTTGGCTAAAAGCATCTAAAATCCATTAAAGTCCGATTTTTGTATTTAAATCTTTTCTTGAACCTTGCCCTAAGGAACACACATAAAGCCTCAATTCAAACCCATCCTGGAGCAAGGAGGCAGGTTTTAAAGGATGAAAGGGGCTTTTACCCCAACTTTTATAGCTCTACAGTCACAGTAATCTACTGAATCACCTGCAATTATGAGTACTTGGGGATGTCATCAGATATTGAGAGTATTGAGAGCATGAATACTCCCAGTCCCCCGATTTGAGGGGAACAGGGAGAGAAGTGTAGAGTGTTATCTATCAGCACTGAGATCAAAACCAAGAGGTATTACTACTACACCTTTATCAAGAAATCACAGATTATTTTTCTCATGAGCAGAACATGAGTAATTTGGGCTTGGGTGCCCTGGATTAACTAAAATTGGAATAATTGTTCTCTTACTAACTAAATCCCCTTCCCCAGATGGCTGTGAGCAGCTTAGGAGCCACAGGAGAGAGAAGCCATGACTGAACACATCTCCCAAGTTGAAGTAAGGCATGACCTTCAACTGAAAGCCCTCTTACTCCAACTGCCATGCTCTCTCATGTGTTGTGTTTTGCATCTAGTCTAGGCTGGCTCGTGCTCCTCCTTGGGGACTCCAGTAACATTTCTGCTTTTTGCCGTACTACTGTTTCCACCAAATGTCCAAACAGGTGGTTGGCATCCATTTACTGGTACACGAGTGTATTTCCTCTCACTATCTATCCTCCTTCCCATCTAGCTCACCACTGGCTAGTTCCTACCCTTCCAGTCCTTTTGCTGGATGGCACTGGGCAAAACCATCAGCTTCAGCCAATCTGTGGCTGGCCTGGTCACCACAGCACCTGTGAGCTTGTGGAAAATCACACAGAAGTCACAATTAATGGAACGTTATGTAGTGGTCAGTGGAACAAATTGGCCCAATCCAGTTGATGGGCTCTGTGGCCACTAAAGTAACAAACTGTAACACTTTTCTGAGGAATATGTATATCCTTGCTAATAAACACTCATGGCACCTTGAGCCAAGCATGCACCTTAAGCAGAGTTATCCTGTCCATCAGGCATGATATAAAGTAACGCCCTGCTTCTTAACATTACATTGGTGTTAAGGAGTTTTATTCCTGATTTTCAGTGACAAGCTTGTGGAAAATTGGCAGGTTTGCTATGGAGAATTGATGAGGCTGGTTGAGCAAGGACGAGTTGAGGCCCTTGCTTATCTTACACGACTTGAATGAGGCTTAAGCACTGCATGGTGTCTGGGGTAAAGTGTAGGGCTCAGCCCCGTGTCTCAGTGAAGCAGAGAGTGTGCTCACACTTTGGTATGGAGACAGAGCCTCAGCCCTCTTATCCACACACAGCAGACCTTATTAGAAGTAGAAATCTGGTCATATGAGGAGATTTGTGGCCAGCAGGCTGAGAAAGGGGATTCTGTCTCTCTGCTCTGCTCCATGAAACTCTACCTGCAGGGCTGCATCCAGGTCTGTGGCCCCCAATATAATGAGGGTGCAGAGCTGCTGAAGCAAGTGCAGAGGTGGCCATGAAGATGTGCTGAGGGCTGCAGCACCTCTGCTATGGAGACAGGCTGGGAGAGTTGGGGTTGTTCAGGGTGACCATACTGCTCCTTTCAGAACTTGAAGAGGGCCTATAAGAAAAATGGAGACAAACTTTAGCAGGTCCTGTTGCAAAAGGAGAAGGTATGATGATTTTAAACTGAAGGAGGGATCGATTTAGATTAAATATTAAAAAGGAGGCTTTTATAATGTGGGTGGTAAACCATTGTCACAGTTTTCCCAGCGAGGTGGTGGATGCCCCAGGAAACATTCAATGCTGGGGTTGGACAGGGCTCTGAGCCCTGTCTTTGTTCTACTCAAAGGTGTCTCTGCTTATTTCAGGGGCTTTGGACTAAATGATATTTAAAGGTCCCTTCCAACCCACACTGTTCTAAGATTCTGTGGTGATGATGTGCAGTTTTAAAATACTGATGGGTGTAAAGATGATCAAGCAAAGTACTGCTGCCTCAGCCAAGTGGAGGAGGAAGCGAGCCTGAAGTATCATGGTTCTGTTCTGCCTTTGATTCAACCATAAATCCTAACTCAGCATGACCAAAGGTAACTGAAACCCTCATTATCCCTCATTTATATATGAAACCTACACCAATATGCGACTGAGAAAGTGCCTTCACCCCCACTGTCTAAGATGGAAGTGACAGGTAACCAATTATACTTGACTACAGTCCCACCTCTATTTATCTGAAAGTATAAAATTGATATTTGCAATCCTCCATGTAGAGGATGAAAATATGACCCCATTTCAAAGACAAGTGGACTATTTTGTTCCTCTCTCCTCCCCAAAGCAGAGATGCCTCTTTAGTAAGATTTGTATCTCTGTGTCAGACCATACCTTGGTAAAACTAAGGTTAATTAACTGTGAAGTTAAGTGTGATGAAAAACTGAATTTTTAATTTAGTTTGAAACCACTGGCTGGTGCTAATGCAGTAACTGCATTTATCAACGGCAATTCAAAATCCGTATTGCTGTTGTTTCAGTAATAGCATTATTTGTCAATCTGTGATTAAGGACTTTCTTATTAAACACAACCAGACTACAGTGCCAAATTGATAATAACCAGAAATTAACGCCAGCCACATTCAACCCCTCTGATCTCCAACACAAGTGGGGTTATTTTGTGCCAAATTTCATACTCTAATGGAACAGAGCTGCAGCCCGACAGTCAACCTAGGTTAGGCAGGGTGCTGCCCCTGCAAACCCACACAGCTGCCCCGAAGCTGCCGCCTGCGCGTTGGCACCCACAGAGGTTCCCTTCCTGCAGCAGACCAGGTGACTGGCTGGGGACACAGCCAGCACCAGCTCGAGGCATGCGTGAGGAAACGTGGCTAGAAACTGATACAGCTTTTTATCTCCCTCCATCCCCCCCAGAGCTGTGTACCTGAAGATTATAAACATAACTTGTTTTTAAAAAGTCAGAAGAAAAAGGGCCCCGTGGCAGCGTCAGAAGCTCAGTGTATGAATGCAGCAGGATGGAACCAGGAGAGCTCCGCTCCATTCCCAGTCCCGTGGCACGGTGTGCTCAGCAGCCCCAGCTGCTCTATTCACTGTTTGGCTTCTCTCTGCTCTACTGGGTCATTACCAGGGCTGCTAACAGCAGCATGGAAATGTACACAGAATATAGTGTATGTTTTGTCATCACCCTGAGTGCACACACGGTATTACAGAACACCAGCAGATGTCAGTTTAGCCCCAAAAATAATTGCATGTTGGATTTGTCAGCTTCTGCTTTCACAGCAGTAGGCTTCTGTCAAAGAAGCTAAATGAAGTTCAAAAGTTGATGCATATTTAAAAGCCTGTTAGTAACATTTTACATACTGTAGTATGTTCTCAATGTGTAAAATAAGTAAACTTTAATCTCACCTTAATTTTCTCCTACCTGAAAATCACAGGACTCGCACACATACAAATAAATCTTATTTTTATTTGCGCATATCATTTTGCATGTCCTGATTTGTTGAAGCTAGATAAAAATTTCTATGACTTTCAATCATTTCAGCAATACTAGATATGGATAGAGATATAATGGGTCATGCCAGAATGCAGTTTCAGACCAATTAGCAATATACAGGGATAGATTTAAAGAGAAAGCAAGGTAGATACATTAAGCCAAATAATCTGAAAAAATGTTTGCTTTTTTCTTCACTGCTGCAATGGCCGATCCAAGTTGCTAAGCAAACAGAACAAGAACTTCAACACAATTTCAATAGTTAGTACAATGACACAAGTGTTGAGTTCACATGAGATGCCTCAAAGATGACAGCAAGGTCCCACACTTCAGTATAAAATATATGTTCACATTGCTGAGGTGTCCTCAAAGCACTGGTGATACTGGTGCAGGATAAATTAATTTCAGCTTGCATATGGTCATCTCCAACCCTGTAGGGCAGAAGAGCAATAGCTAAAGGAACCACTTGAGCCTCAGGGATTTGTTGAGCTCAGAGTTTAATGGTTTCATCAGCTTCCAGACCCACCCTCTGGTAACTTCAGCACTTTCCAACAATACAGTTTTATTCTCTAGGCTGCTTCTGAATGTATGCACATAAAACCCTTTGCAATAATTAAAACTAAGTAAAACCATAATATACTTCCCTTTCATGCATTATTACTGCAAAACTCCTGATCACAAAATACTTCAGAGCTAACAACTCAATCATTAACAGCTTGCAGAGGCAGGCCTAGATAACACTGCTGTATTGTTTCTGCTTGGGTGAGCTCTGTTCAATAGAACCAACTCTACCAACATGTGCAGTTGTCAAACAGCCTGACATCAGAGGTGCCAAAGTCACGGGAAAGTGTGGTACAGTTTGCTTGTGTGAACAAGAGCAGAGCCTGGGGTCAAAGTTGCCAGGAAGTGGGTTACCTTGAATGCTGGTTTCCAAACACTTGGCTTAAAGAACAAAAAAGCTGTGATAGAGGCTTTGTAGCATTCATTTGGGAGTTAATAACTTCAATTTAGACTATCCTCAAGTAAATTTTGTGGTAGAGGGGGCAGAGGAAAAAGGAAAAAAAAAAAAAAAGAAAAAAAAAGAGAGAGAGAGTAGATAGACCACAAATACACCCTCCCTTCCAGAAACTACTTAGTGAAGATAAATACCCTGTGTCTGACTGCATCATTGCTTACATTTGTGTATCAAAACAAAGCTATTGCTCCATGCCAGTACAGAAGTGGGAGGGGAAAAAACCTCAAAAACCCCCTCATGGTAGAAAAATGATGACTTCAAGCTAACTTGTAGACACACGGTATCTTACATTAAACCATCTTCTTTCTCAGGCCCCACTTCCTGCCAGTTTCTTCACCTCCCCAGCCCTTCACAGCAGCCACTCAGACACATCTGCCCAGTGCTCTCTGGTGAGCCAGGCTTGAAGCTGAGCTTTCCTGACCTATTTATTTCATCTGCAAAAGTTGGTAGCAAGTAGTATGCTTGTGAAAGATTAGAATATTAATGAGTTTATCATGTGAAACAGAAGCAGCATATCAAGTCTAAAACTGCAGATGATCCCCCAGGAATGCAATTGATTGACAGAATTGTGAAATTAATCCAAACCTAAATATTAGTACTTTGTGGTCCTTCTAGTATTGCTTCCTTCTTAATTACCAACTCCCAGAGTGTTATTTGATCATCCTAACAACAGCTGCCAGACTGCAACACTGTGTCACACTACAGCAAAACATTTAAGTATGTAAATCATATTATCTCCCCTAGAGAGTGAGACAGAAGTGTGGTGTCAAAAGAGGTAATGATAGATTTCTTCTTCTCAGAACACTTGGCACTTCCTGTAGAGAATTACAAGGAGAATAACCACTCACTTCCAATAATGGGTCTCCTAGAATGAACAATCAAAAAGAAATAGTTATGATAGAAAAAATAGTTATGATTTAAAACCAGCAGATCTGTCCTGATTAAATCATCCATTATCTGATGGATTATCTATTAATGCCATAACAAAACATATAGGAAAAATTATGATTCTCCAACCATTTACCCTTCAAATTAATCTTCCTGCTCCCTTGACAGGGTACAGGAATGATGTGATTTTAAAAATAAAGCTGCCTGATTATTTTTCCTGTAGACAGAACTGAAGTATGATTTCCACTGCTTTGATGTCATTGCTGAATAATGTGGTACAAAAATCCTTCTTCTTACCCTTCCTCCAGAATTATGCCTGACCTGCTGTTTGGCCAAGCTGTGGTATAGTCTTGGCACAAATCAGCCTTGCCAGCTCTTGTTGTATCTGACCACTGAAATCACTGATCTAAATCTTGCAGTGAAGTTCCTGCTATTTTGCTTAAGGCAGCAGCCAGACATTCTAATGAGGTGCTTTGATCCAACTCTGTGGATCTAAAGTAAGGAATGATACAGTATTCTCTTGTGTATAATTCTGATAGAATATCCACACAGCTGTCATCTGGACACCGGAATTATTATAATCTATTTGGGATATAGGGAAGAAATACAGAAATATGTGTAAAGATTGAGACCATATTACTAAAAACTCATAGTTATCCAATAAGGTTTTCCTTCAGGCCTCAAATACCTACTTCTCTTGCAGACTGTTTCTACCATCATTCACATATTATGTGCAAAGCTAGATTCCAATAAGCATTTAATTTCTTATGCTCCTCTCACTTTATGAGTTATTGATATTGAAGTCTGTATTGGTTTATATTCTCTAGATTTTTTAACTTAGGTTGCATGATCTAAGAATAGCTTTGACATAATGTTTAGCATTTCAGTTCCCCATCTCTGGCAGGACTGCCTTAATTGAAGACACTTTAGTGAATCTCTCAAGTCTCAGCTCGGGAGGGGTCAGTTCCTCTTTCAGAAACTCATGTCATATCTTGTCACTTGATACTGGTTGTCTGTGGGAAGCAGCAAGCCAGGAAGCTTATCATCTAGGCAAAAGTGTCACGGCTACAGAGCTAAAACAGCAGCAGCAATGTGAGCATTAACAGCCATTTACCAAACTGATGAGTAATCATGGTGAAATGCAGTCTCATCTGCCATTGCTACACACTAAAAACACTTCTCCAAATTTGCAGCCTTGAGTGGCTTGTTACACTGGATGCCCAATGTTCAGGACACTCCTTGTCTGAAATGAAACCTTTGTCTTTTCAGACTGAGCCTTTATGATAAGCAAAGCAATCAGTAAACAATTGAATATGCTTACAAAGACTAGTAATTAAGATAAGTGAACTAGAATGCCTCACGTGGGCTTGTGAGAGCTGGCTGATCTGCTGGTTGCACAGATTCTGCAACTCTTGATTGTATGCACAATCCTCCTGAATTTGCCCTGAGGCAAAATCATGTGTTCCGTGACACAATCACAACGGAATCTACAGTAACTAAAAATAAACAGCTTCTCTGCAAACTTATGGCTCAGTTTAGTCCAGCTTACAAATAAATGTCCAGCAATGGTGAGCAAACACATTGATTACGTGCTGATGATTATCACATTGTGCATGACCTCATTATCATTAGAGCCAGCTATTTTAGTATCTTCAAATACTTGCAACACTTGAGTTTAGCCCCAGATGATTGCTTAATAAGTCATCAGTTCCCTGAGCAGCTTATGTTACCCTCACTTGTGTATCTGCCCCAGCTGCTTTGCAACTTCCTTGATAGCTTTCAGCACTCCAGAGTTGCCTCACAAATCTAGTTAAGAAGCTGCCACCTCTGTGGCACTAATTCTGTTGCACCTGGATGGTAGGAGAGCTTGGTAATTGGCCACCTTTCCAGCATGTCTGTATGAGCAATTAAGAACGTTTTCCCTAAAGCCAGGAGTGGCTCTACCCACCTGTACCATCACCCTCTTTCCCTTTAGCTCCTTTATTAATCAGACACAAGTGTATAACAGCTATTAATAATTAGAGTAGGGCAATAAAAGTGAACCTAATTCTACTTCAATGCTTTCACTATAGATATTATACATAGATATTATTCCTGCTCCTAACAAGACCTTTCATCAACTCCAGCTCCTCCAGTCATCTTTCTCTTCCACCTTATGTTTCCATGCCATCCCATCTCTGGAACCACAGCAGCTCTTCCCTGGCCTCCATCCCACAGCACCCAGCCCTGGCTGGCTGCAGGAGAGCTGCGGGACCCATGGGAGGGACGGCCTTGCAGCCTTGTTCTGCTCCATCTCACTGCACCAATCCTCTGTTTCCATTACACACAGCCTGCCTGGAGCTCCATAAGGTACTGCTGTTTCTCCAAACCATTAAATGAGTGTCCTGAAGGGAATTCATACGTTTTTTACTTTTTATAATTTTATACTTTTTATAATCCTGCACAGTAATTACTCTGATAGCTCCTCAGTCTTCTCTCAAAGGGACACTAAATACACCTAAGTTCAAGACCTGCTTTAAGACCATGAAATAATATATATGAAATAAAAAAAGTAAACCCACAAAGGCATTCAAGATTGCCCATAATGCAGCATGTTATTCTCCAAAGTGGTTGAAGCTCATCAGATGCTTCTGAGTAATTCAGAATGCTGTTTGACCACATCTGATCTCAGGACTAATTTATAGCCTTGCTTTTCTCTTGATTTACATATAACTGAACATTAATTCAGTGCTTAACCTCCAGTAGATATAAAGTAAATAGTTTGAAGGGGGATGTAACATAGTCACAAGTGCGTTTAAGCATGGTAATGTACAGTTGTTTACCAAGGACATTCAATCTCAGTTTGCTAAGCTTTTACTTAGATTCTCCTGAAACCACATACAAAAATCTTCCTTTTTTCCCTTTAGAAATCCATAGGGTAATCTGGACACCACACCCAAAGCAATTTAGAGGAACTTCATTGTAGAGAGATACTAAAAATACACATTCCCATAAAGTAAACATTTTGTCCAAAAGAAAAAAAAAGTTTTGCCAATGTTTTGAACCTTAAAATTATTATGGATGTCCCACATAACAGTAGCAGATGAAAGAGAAATCACCAGTTAAAATGGAGATGAAAAGAGATGTTCATGAAAAAAAAGCAAATTTTACCCAAATAGATACAAGAAAGGATTAAGAAACATGGGGGTCAAAAATACTTAACTTTGTTTCTGCAGATTTTGCAGTTTAGGAAAGAATTTGTTTATCACACACAAATTCGGATGTTCACCAAAGCTTTGCAACAGTGAACAAAGTGGATGAAGCCCATGTATCAAAAGTAATGGAAGTAATATTTCATCACAGATCTTAATACAAGCCAGCTTTACACTCCAGTGATGAGTCTTCAAACAAATGACTGCAGGAAACATATTCTGAGTCCTGAGAACACAGTATTTGATGAGACTTTGGTTATACAGCTACAAAGAATGGCTGCATAAAAACATCTTAGATTCTTAAAGAATGCGATACAAATACTTTTTTCCACAGCCATCTTGCCAGCATCACTAAGAACTCTGCTTCTCACCTCCAGCTCCAGTGTGAATATGCCTCTCACCCAGCATCCCAAGCTATAGCCAAATACTGGAGTCTATCCAGCCAGCCCCAGGACAAGCACTCTGAGCTCTCCCAGAGCTGCAGGCCTGGGCAGCTCTTCAGAGGGAATGACATAATGGCTTGCAGCTGAAAGGATCCCTTTGAAACAAGCTGCTTTTTCAGAGCTGTATGCAGCCTATTTACTCTGATCCAGCTCATCTGGAAGAGATAATACAAATGTTCCCACTACTCTCCCATGAATTGCTTGAGTTGTTGAAGTCCTGGATGTGACAAAAAAAAATAGACTGCATGATTTTAAGTGTTGGGATTGCATATATTAAGATATGTGCTTTTTATTCACAGAAAGAACTAGGTAGAAAATTTAGGAGTTGAAAGCAGATATCTTTATTCATTTTCTTTCTAGGGCATGTAATTCCTCATCAAACATGCCTAGATAATGCCTTGCAGCCAGCAGCACCGAGACATACTGGGTTTTGCAGTACATGTAAGGAGAGAACTGGGTAGTTTGTATGTAGGACACAATTGCTTAGCAATGTTTTAAATAACATTTAAACCCTCCAATAAAGTGAAAACTACGCTTAATGTGTTAAAAGCATCTTTAAACTTAAAAATTGCAGAGAGCCACAATCTCTTAAATTTAACAAAACACTTACAAATATCTTTCCTTCAAATACCTTATAGTATGTACGTAAAGTTTCAGACACTGGATTGAACAAGCTGTGCTAGCAAATCCCAGGGCAGCCATCTCCAGGATACCAAGGTGTGTGGGTGAGTCAACCCTACAGGAGAGCTGTCGGATCCTGTCCTTTGTCCCTACCTCACTGAAAGTAACACACCATGAGGAATCTCTGCTGTCCTCAGTAGTCATAAAAGTGTATACTGGATATATATTAGACTAGAAAAGCAACATCTGCTACTAGGTTTGTTTGGTAGTAGGAAAACTTGACAAAATTTTAAAAAAGAACTTCGAAGCCCTGAAGAATTGTCTCTTTTCATACCTATAGCATTCAGCTGACATTTTCAAACACAAAACCAGAACACTACAGAGATATCTCATACTCATCTCTGTTATGTTCCATACAACTAGGCTGCCTGTATACAGGTTAATACCTTACCCCTTTCCAGATGTTTAGTCATAAAATGGAAGTTTTCATGTGCAGTTTCTGAACACAGGAGTTAGGGAACACTAATACTCCACGAAACAGCCCAACAAAACATTTGAAAGCAAAAGGAAGAGCTACACTTCCAAACCCAGTACCCAAGCCTAAATAGCTAAAATAACCTCTTCTAATAAGCTCTCCACCCTATTAAATGCTTGGTGACCATAGGGAATTATTAGCATGGCTTTTTCAGTGATGCCCTAACAAAAACAGATGATAGCACTACAGCCTGGACCATAGAAGAACAAAATCAATTTAAGTCTTAGAGAATTTTTTTTAATGATCAGGTTATTTGTGTAAACCCACGTCTTAGTTACAGCCTGCAAACATCTTTGATTCTGCCCAAAATAGCTAGGCAGCATGGCATATGATAAAATCACAAGGCTGCATTACTGGCTGAGTGTACTTTTTAGATTAAAGAAATTACTTAAGCTTTTCATAAACTGGGTTGAAGCTTTTCTGCTGTCAGTCCCCATTCATACAACCAACACCATTGTATAGATAGAGTACTGCTATAAGTACACACACTTGTATAAAGTACTAGTACTTACTTATCTACTGACAAAACTCATGGTACTGGCAGGGCTCTGCTTCCCCTTCTCAGTCAGTTCGAGTACCTGTCCAGTCACAAGTCACTGCTCATCCTCCTTCTACTGCAATTAGCTCTGAGTACAGATCTTGCTGCAGTGCTCACACTGCACCAGCCCTTGGACCTCGGGCAACAATCCAGCATGCAGGGAAAATTATAGTAACTGTTTATTTGATATAAACCTTAAACACTGGCTTATTTGTTGAAGACTCAATCTTTGCTGCAGTTATTTTTATGCACTGTTGGCTGCAGAAGCCATAGCATATCAGGTAATAGGCTGAAACTGGTTCAGACTCCTATTCATCCCACCTAACTTCAGGCATCTAAGGCATCTGATCTGTTAATAGTCACCCGAACTGCACAAAACAGATGCCCAAACACAGCATCCTCTAGCAAGTGCCCAGCTTTGTAATTTATGATTTCCTTTAACAAACTCTATACTTCCGTGTTTTGTTCTGTTATTTGCAGTTGGAACTTGACTGCATCAGTGACTGGCAGGTTTGGAAAGTACTTGAATTCTGTGCTCCAACAAAGCACAGGTGTAAAGGGCCCTGAAGAGAGCACACCCAGCCTTAAGCTGAGAGCACGGTCTGCTTCAGGGAAAAATCTGAGTGTGTCTGCAAAGAAACAAAGGAAGACAGATGACACTGCCAGTTTCATTCCTGCCACACTGTAGAGATGATTTAACCATGGGTCTTGTGTTGTGACTTGGCACTTCTTTAGCACCTCCTCATCCTATGAGAAGAAAGATGCAATTTAAACATAAGTGATGTTGAATGTGCTGGGCTGGGTGAGACTGCATTCTAGTGTATCTTCAGTTCTGAGGCCTTGCCCACAAAGGAAAGCTACTGAGTCCAAACTGCAGTTTAAATTAAAACAAAATTAATCATATGCAGTCTAGTTAAATCAGTGGAAATCACTTCAAGGATACTAATTTAATTTCTACAGGTTGTCTCATTGCAGCTCAGCTACTGCAGATACTCATGGTTAAACATTAAATGCTACTTCAGACTCTTAAGAAATGAATTTCAGTGTGATTTTTGTAATTTCAATATTCTATTTATTCTGAGCTATAAATGTCCATATACCTTCTGGTACTCTAAATGCTCAAAAATTACAAGCTGATCAAGTGTAAACAGCTTGTTCCTTGTCATAATTAAAATCACAACTGGTGTTTTTTTATGAAAAGATCTTCCAGTTTTTCTGACAATACTGGCTTAAATGCATCTAGTGAAGTTGTATCACTTTACTCAGACATGTAGTATTTCCATTTACTGTGAAAGTGGAACTTTGCACCTGTAAGTATGGATGACATGAGTACAGAGACTCATGTACAGCATAATTTACAGAAGAATACCTGTTAAAATAGGAGAAGGTATCGCAGAAACAGACACAGTTAAGAGGAAATTAAAAAAAATATATAAATGACATAGGTATCTGCAGCTTGAACAGTGGAGATAAAGCTCTTCTCTCTCTCTCTGCTTCTCTCTCTTTCTCTCTCTATAATATAAACTTGCTTGTTTTCACCATGTTTTTGGTTTTTAGTTGATTCTGATTTTGTTTATTTTTATTAATTTCAAACTCAGTGAACTGGAGGCTAAAAGGGCTAGTGAGTACCTCCTTCCTTATACCAGTGCCCTTGCAATGGTCATAGCAGTTTGTGTCAGGATTCTTTTCTCTCCTCATTCCTTCATGTTGGGAATGAAGAGAAATATTGTGCCTGATTGCATCAATGTAAATGATGTTCTGCTAGTGCTGATGGCATTACTACAGATTTCCATCAGCAAGGCTCTCAAGACTAAAGTAATGCCAAAAAGACCTGCCTGTTTCCCTCCTTTGTGTCCTTACCCTTGCAGGGCTCATGCAGGGCAGCAGCTGCCTGTCCACCACCACAGGCAGGAATTGCTGGGGAATGAGGGCCAGACTGTCCCAGAGAGTTGCGTGGATTGAGGCAGGGAATGTATGTTTGTAGCTTAAGAATCTACTGCCACAAACAGTAACTTACCCAACTGCAGTCTTCTTAGCTTTCATCAAGAAAAAGCACTACAGAGAAGCCAGCAAAGCATTTTCTCCAAATGTAACTGCAGTATACATATCAATATATAGAGAGAGAATTTCTGCTTTTAGAAAAGATGGCAAAAAAGAAGTACAGCAGCAGGTCTGACTAAAGGAGTGGGAGTAAGTGGGCAGGAATGACATCACAGAGAGGTGTAAAACAGGCCTAAAACAGTAACATGGAATAATTCAAGATCAAAGGAATTCAACAGTAACATACTAGACAGGATAATAAATTGGGAAGTGAGCAAATTGTGCCTTTCCAGAATGTGCACAGGATTTTGATAGGAGGATTGTGCACATTCCTTAAGGCTCAAAGAATTTCACCCCAGAATTGGCAAGAAGTGTGGCATCCTTTACGTGATGTCCAAAATGCCTGGAGACACTTTGGGAATTGAAGGAAAATGTATAAATATAACTCGTTTCCCTTGTTAAGGAAGTTGCCCTTCAGCAACTCTTGCATCATATCTGTAGCACTTAATTTCCTTAAGCACCTTTGGATTCTCTGGCAGAAAGAGGGCAGCACAGTAATGTTGGAGATCTAGAAGAAATGAGATCACTTTCAAGAACACTTCAGTGAGAGGTTTAAATTCTCCTACTTCATACCTAAAAAGCATATGAAAACAGAAGGGGAAAAAAGAGATTACAAAATCCATAATGTACTGGTTTTGCTCCCTATCTGACAATTTTTATCTTCTGTGGAGCCATAATGAGATCTGATGTTAAATGACAAGCTTCATTCATGCTGCCAAGATTCTAATGAGCTGCATTCCCAGCTTTCCGAAGGAGGAACAAGATTCCTTTCCCATAGAAAATGCCAGAGTGGAGAGGCAGCAGACACACAGCAGCAGTGGCAGAAGGACTGCACGGACTGACTGCAGCACTGGCCAGGGAATTGGGAAGGCAGTGGAAGAGGAACATTGTTCCCCTCACAAAAGAGGCCGTTATAATGCCACAAGTCTCACAAGTGAGGATCAGACATCCCCGCACTGCACACACAATGCTCCATTCATTCCTCTAGAAGGAATGAACTCCTGTCACCCAAACACAAAACAAAAACTGGGTTCCCTACAAGAAAAGCTCAGTGTGTGTCAAAGTCTACGTCACTGCACTGTGATAACGAGCCTTGAAGTATCAAAAGGCACATACATTTTATTTAGCTGATGGACTGCATAAACATTTCACTTCCTACATGAAATGGTAAACAGGACTTTGTTTCCACCCACACACATTCATAAAAACTGCTATGTTGTGGTACCTGAACTCCACAGAAACCAGGCCAAATGCTATAAGAAAAGTTAAGATGTGTCAATATATGGTAAAATCTTTTCCTTGTGGATCTCTTCTTCAACTGTGTAGAATATGGCTCTGGAAAGAAAAGTTGAGGAATAACATTCTAGAAATTACAAATTAAGGAGGTCTCATCTTACAGGTTTTTATACATAGACCATGGTCTTCCCTTGTTCATGAGCTATGCCTACATTCCCTGCTTCCATACAACTGAGAATGGTGGGTTTAGATCTGTGGGGATTATTACATAAGAACTTGATTCCAAGTGTGTCATGAGTTGAATGTATGTCACATTCTCTGGAGAAGCCTAATATGCAAACTGAACAAACAAAAGCTATGACCAGACATTGGCTAAAATATTCTGTCTCGCTCTGTTTGTCACAGCTTGGCTAGGTAGTTCTGAATGTACAAACAGCTTAAAAACAAACAGGCTTGGAATTTATGGAACAGTATTGCACATGATCTCAGAATTTCTTACAGCTTTCAACCAGGGACTGTTCCTTAATCCTGCTGGGCAACATGGAAGGAAAGATACTGGAAATAAACTGTGGACATTTTGTAATATCACTACAGAGAGTGGAAGGGAGGCAGCAACACCTATTGCTATACCTACCCCAGAAAACAAGAGATGCCCAGCAATGTGAAGGAGTAGCCATGTTCCTTTTTTTCCTAATGGTCCGTAAGTCATTTCCAAAACAGCCCACTGGCTAGCAACAATAAATCCATTAGGAATTATTTTAAGGATGGACATTACTGGTTTAAAAAAAAATTTACCACAGCATTTATGCTAAGAAACAAATTAAGTAATATCAGGATTAAATTGTGGGCTGTGGTAGTATTATAACCCCTGCTGGAAAATCTGTATTGTGCAGTTCAGTTGCTAATCAGATCTTTAGTTTAATAAAATTGTTTCCATTTAAGGTTAATCACATTTGCAATTTGCTGCGGCCAGAGTTTCTAATTGCTGTAAGTAAGGGCTTTCAGGACACTGGGGAACTGCACACTCAGTTCTTGATCTGATCCTATTTTGTGCTCCATCATACAATGGATTGCTCAAATGATTATTTTTAAATAATTCTGTGACTATTCAGCTGGAGTTCTATCTCACATGCTATAGGGAGACTGGATGCCCTTTGAATACAGATGCAAGACCAAGAACTCTATTTAGCTGCAAAAACATTTATGGGAAGTGAATTTCAAAGCAACTGCAGCATGCCGACAATCTGTGTGCAATCATTTAGATCACTGAAGTACCACCACAAGATGCTCAATTAAGCACTAGTGCCTAAATGTAGAGACTGTGATTGAAAAATTGGAGAAATAGCTTGGAGCTATTTCAAAATTGCACAAAATTCAAATATGTACAAAATCATAAAAGTAAATAAGTAAACATCAGTTCTGTGCAAGAAAGTCACTATGCTAGGAACAGTTTTCTCAAATTATTGCGTTTGAAACTCCACAAAACTGCAACACAAGTTTTCCCCTTACACAAGAACTGTGTGATGAATAGAACAAACACAGCTCTCTTCTGATAAGGGTACTTCTGAATTCAGAAGTATTCCTTATACCTTGTGTTTGAAAATGTATGACAAAAGCAGAAATCAGCCATGGAATGCTGCTAAGGGTTTGCTCAAAACACCAAACTACTCTATACCTTTCTTACAAAAGGGGTGATACTCTACTTACAGAAAGTAGATGTTCAGGTTTGGATATACAACTAGTCCTGTGTCAGCAGTGACATAATCTTCTACTTCATTTTTCCAATTCAGCCTTCATAGTGGTTTATTACATACACGTAATTGTAGATGACAGATGTTTTGAAACCAGTAAGAATGCTAGTATTTCTAAAGGATTGCTAGCTCAGCCTATATACTGCTGTCTTGCATACAAATTTCTGAACAAGCAGAGTTTATTTATGTTCAGGTCTTAAATTGTGCTATTAATGCATTGAATGTCCTGTGACTAATTCAAAATATTTCTGGTTCCTCATAATCACAAATGTACAACTTTCTCCCTCTCTCCAAATACTGGAATTAATTTTGCTTTCAGCTGTATCTATTCAGTTTCCATATATTATAACTGCAGTAAGAACTGCAAGGGTCTTGTTTTGCTCCACTGAAATTAGTACTAAAAGAGCAGCATTTGCACCAGAAGCACCACTACAGGTGGCATGTCCTGAGAAGTTAACTTTTTAAAAGCAATACATATGATGATAGATCTATGCACACCATTTAAGAATGAAGGCCTCATTTAAATTGAAAGATAATTTTTAAATGTTTTTAATGGAAAAAATGTTGAAAATTTACTATAAAAAGTTCTTTTGCTGAAGATACAGTACATTGTACTCAATTTCCTTCCACATCTTGGAAAATTAGAAACTCATAAAAGAAACTTCAACAAGCTGAGCACGTTTCCTGAGACTTTCAGAAACAATTTGGCAAGTTGTTTTAAAGGGCTGCCCTCGGTCATGCCATAAATAGAAAGGAGCAGATGAAGATATTGTCCCTTTAGGCACTGACTGAAAGCAAAGTGTGGGGCTGATGTTACTTTCCACAGAAAGCAAACTACACAGTGATAGTACCAAAATATATTGCAAACTTTCTCCTTGGTTTAAAAGACTCCAGACTTCTTAGTAGCATGGCAAAAATAGAACAAATATATTGATTCTACTGCCTAATCCTCTGGTTCTAAACTTCTGATTCCTGTACAAAGCAGGGCCAGTCAAGTTCTCAGCACCTTCTACAGACCGAACACTTTCTTATCTATGAAGCACAAAATGCTAATCCATTCTGCTGGCTGGGATATTTTAGGCAGTGGATGAGGAGAGGGAAAAGAGTAAAAATATCTGTATTACCCTAGTCATTGAAAGGCAAAAGTGACATACAGCAGGCTGAAAAATGTTCTGTAGATAAATTTTAAAAATTATATATTTTTTCCTTCCACACCTATATTTTTTTGTAATTTCTTTTTGGTTTGCTGCATATTTTAAAGTTAGTCTGGCAAGCAATGCCCTTCACAGGAAAGCTAATTCTTTTACTCTGGCCAAGTCCAAATTTTCCAGCTATCTTATGGAAAAATCAGACTTCCTCCTGTGTCACAAGGACCACACGTCAGCAGTAGACTCTATGTTGTTCCTTCCTCCTCCTTTCTCCACCCTTCCCTCCCCTCCATCAAGTTTAAGGGTAGTAATGATTGTGTTCAGTTACAGACTGATTAATAACATTTCAGATCTGCTCTTCCACCATATTAATGCAGATTGTATTTACAGTTCTGACCTGATCTGAATGACCAAGAGCTGTCTCTGCAAATAAATTGTCAGATTCAGTACAGTATTTTATAAACTTATCATCACAAGACAGTCTTCCTTCCAAATTTATAAACTTAGATATTAAACCTAGAGATAGATGCTCCCTAAAAATACAAATGAATCATTTTTATTTGAAAATATCAGCATCTGTTGAGACTGCAGCATTAAGGCTTAGTTTGGAACTGGTCCAGGCAAAATAAATCTTTACAACTGAAGGATAATATGACAGCAGAGGTAGATCTAAGCATTAGAAACTAAGTAGTTCTTTTTTCTGTAAAACACAGAATTTTAGATCTCATACAAGTTCTTTTTGTTCTGGATTTCTCCATACATTTGGAATTAAACATTATATAGAAAAGAGAAGAAAGGGAAAAACAGTTAATCTTTGAGATATCTTGTTCAAAAAGGCAAAGTCATTACCATGTAAACAATGGAATTAAAACAGATTCTTGACAAAAGAACTAACAGAACTATGTTTGAGATTTGCATTTTATTTTACTAGTTTATCTTTGATTTGAATCATTATATGTTTTAATTAAAAACATCTCCATTGCCTGAATGTATGAAGTATCTATATTGGTAGAGTCAATATAGCTTGACCTACCATCTGTGAGTAGGGTAAATGCAATACAACCAGAAAGCACATTAGAACAACACAGCTCAATATTTATTGGATTCCAAGTCCAATCCAGTTCCCTTCTTGCACCAAATAGTCTGAAAAATGAAATATAATTGGCTTAAAAACAAATTAAATGATGCATTATAAAGCAGAATATTTTACAAATATGAATCTACTGAACACAGGACTGAACTATTATCTTCACATCTATTTGGATGACATTTTTCCTCTATTCACCCCGGGTGTTAATTACTTTAGGCAGGATTATAATAATGAGGTGATCAATATAATACATTTATTCAGATCTGCTGGTCATTAAGGAATAAGAGTGTTTTGAAGCTTACAATAATTTAGATTATTCACATTTTATATTGTGGTCATAAAAGTGTTTTTCCTCATGATACCTATGAAATCAGCATTTGAGTTTCAAGATATTCTTAACATACACAAGGAACATCAGACACATGTTCACTGAAGTTACTGTAAAGCAGTAGGAATACACCTTTCACATTTCATGCATCTGTTAGATTGACAAGACAAAACCAGTAGACCTATACTTTGCACTTTTAATCTGAAACTTTAAAAATAAACATTCCATATATTTTAACAGAGTGTTTTGCACACTTCTGATTTCAAATCAAATAAACATACTGGTTTGCTAACACATCATGATAACTCCAGGAAAGGGCAACACTGATGGACAACTCAATTTCAACTAAATACATGGATTGTCACATAGAGATTGTGTTAGGAGCAAAATCAGAACACCTGTTCTGCCTCAGTGTTAGACAAGAGCCAAGAGCGATGCCTCCAGGAGAAGGGAAGGGGGTTTCCTTGCCATTTGCTACACTTGTAAGAGAGTCAAGTTAAAACATCTCTTGGATACATCAAAAGTGAGGGGGTTTTGCCAGTTATCTATGAACAAGACGCATATAGGTCACAATTTATGGAAATATTTAGTAAGAGAATAATTTAATTGGATAATGTGCCAATGAGTACGTATCCAAATGAAGAGAAGTGACCTACTTTCACTTTTATTTCAGGCTCCGAGGAAGGATCATAATGTCCTCCAACATTACACCAGGAGCAGCTATCTTTTCTGTTCTCGTACTACCTCACCAACAAGGAGGCTGTGGGTGCATGAGAACTTGGGAGGGGACTCAGTTGGGATGGCTGATCCCAATGGACCCAGGGGATCTCATGACAGACATCCTCAGGAAAACAGCCTCTGAAATACAGGTGTCATATTGACACCTTTGTGGGTCACACAGGCTTCCATAGTGAGCCTGCCTGGGGTTCCCTCTCCCTTGCCAGAAGCAGAGTTCACAGATGTATCCAAGTTGGTCTCTGCTCATTGGCAGCTCTTCAGCAAGGAACTGATGATGAGACAATACCACAATCCCCAGAGGCTTGTGACCAGGGACTAGGAACACCATGCTGGAAGATGAGTTCCATTTAAGTATGTCACATCCAATTCTAGAAACAGAGGTACCCAAAACATTGGTCACTCTGGAATACCATTTTCCGTGGACTTTTCAAAACCCGACTCCTGCCGCACATAGGGACTGACCTGAGCAGTTTGAGCTGAGAATTTCTTAGTGGAGCACATGGAATGTAGAGCTAATGCCACATGCTTGTGTATTCTCTGTGTGTTTTTGGGGGATCCTGGCAATGCCTTTGCACAAACACTTTCCCCAGTTCACTGGGGCCAGCAGCCAGCATCCTGCATAACCACACACTTGGATGTGGAGTCTTCATTGCTTCATCCTGTCTGATCCAGGCATGCAGTTTCTACAGTGTCCATTATAATACAAATCAAAGAAAGCAAAAACCTAATCAAAGCAGTGAACAGCATTATTTAGGAGAACCTCTCATTACCCTACCTTAGTATAGAGGAAATGTCTAGAGAAATCCTACACTCTTAGAAGACTCAGAGCAGAATTAACACTCAGATAGTCTGAGACATAGTATATTTTTCTAGGCAAGACTTTGCTGCTCATAAGTTCATACAATAAATTTCTGCCTTTCTGATGATGATGTACAGATTACAAAGCAGGTGCTTTCCTTGACTAAATCTGCTCCCCCTGAAGACTTTTCTATTTTTTTAATAAATTTGCTGTTATTTTAATAAGGACAGAAGAATCCTTCACTGTAAGAAGTGTACAGAGGGAAATAAGAAAAGTCTAAAAGCATTTTTGAAGGATACATTAAACAAATTAGAAACATAGAGCAGATTTCTGGAAAGAAAAAGTATTTTGCTTCTCTTCATTTTTCATTCTCTTTTTACCCAGAGAGCTTTGATCACAACAAGCTGAATCCAGTTGGCTCAGCAGAAAGAAAAAAGTCATTAATGAATTTAAATCCTGAGGAAATTCTTCTGGCTTCAAAGAGAATTTTATAGTTGTTGGCAGTGAATACTTTCGTATGGCCCATTATTTGTTCACCATTAAAAATTGCTAATTTTGATACAGGTTGATCAGATTGCTTTGGACACATGGTAATCAGATCACCAGGTATTACTCAGCAGGAAATTATGAAGGCACTCCAACTCCTGCAGTGAACTGGCTGTAACCAGCCACTGAGAAGAAAGGTCATACTCACACTGACTTACCTCCTGGGGAAAAAAGGTAACAGAAAGGGAGATGAAACACTGGTAAACAAGTTCTCCTCAATACTCCCCACCACCACAAGTGCTTGGACATTCAAGCCCACATGCTGCCTTTATTCCCTTCAGCAAGCACTGCTACAGCCCCAGAGGAAACTGCAAAATATTTCATGTGTATAACTCAAAGAATGAAATTGATTAATGAGGTCTAGAGGAATGTGTAGATGTCCCCTCACGACTCAGTCCTTCTTCTGGACTGACTCTTGCACATTGATATTTTTTTTCTGTGCAATCAATTTCATTTTAAATTGCCTCTAGCAGTTATTTTGTTGCTACAGGAGCTTCCACAGTTTCTCTAAGCTATACTGATGTGCAGTTATCTCACTATTCAGCTCCTCCTGATAAACCCATGACACTGAAATCACCTTGCTCCAAATGTCTTCATTTTGCCCACTTTCTTTTCCTGGCCCGTTGTAAGCAGTGCTATAAAAACCTCTCACACACAGTGGACTTAACACATCCTGGACTTATTGTACTTTATTTACTGAATTTTTATTTACTTTTGTTTTTCCCCTAATATATTAGCGATAACATTAAAACTGTTGTTTCAGTCTCTTTATGCTACTGACTTCCTTCAACATTTTTACTCTGATAGTTTTTAAATGATTCTGTCAAAACCCGCTTGAAAGAGCCTTTTTTGATTCTCTTACCTTCATTGTCCAAAACCTTTCCTAATCTACCCCTACCTTATTTTCAGGTCATACTCTCAATTTATGTGCTCCTAGAGCTGATCTGCTGTTTGTTCATATTCAGCTGTTAGCAAGCTCCACTGTTCACCTCTGCAGCCTGCTGTTTCCTTCCTTATGTTTATCATGATCAGAAAGGATTCTTTCTGTTCTTTTCTGCAGAATTCTTACAAAATTCTGCAGTGAAATATTGTCAAACATTTACTTAAAATTCTACAATGTGGTTTTTCAAAGCCAGTCTAAATAGCTGCTGCTGTTACACCCACACTGCTGCCTACTGTGCTAATCTTTCTTTTTGCATCATCTCCTGTTGCCGCCTGCCTGCATGAAGTTGGGGGCAGCCATGAGTGTACAGCATTTAAAATTCATGTGTGGACCTTCTGAAGCCACCAGAAACACAGAAAATAACACTATTTAGCAGGACAGAATAACCCTTCAACTATCTCTTGGTACAGAAGAAGTGAATATTAGATTAAACAAGTCCCTGAGTTCAGAGGCAGCTGATGGTTTGAACTCTTATTCAAACCTGCAAATTATGCACATAAACATGTATTTCACTTCCAAAGAGGGAGCCAAATCAGTTAAATGCTTACTAATAACTCTAGGGTTATTGAGAACATTAGTGATGCATACTTACTGGGGCCTTTTACAGAGGCATGCAAAGGAGAAGGAGTAACAAGCAGCAATGTTTACCTATTACATGTGCCATATTGAACTGCCAGTATGTCAACCTTGACTAATTTCCTGTCAAAGAAAAAGAAAGCACAACTCTCATTTCCTCTCTTGAGGTTGTCAGCACACTATTAACTTGAGAATCTTTAAAAATCAGCAATCAAATGGTTAGTCTAGGACAAAACAAGGAAACATCTGTCAAAATAATAACTGCAATACTCACTCTTTGAAATGAATTAGCAGACTTCTGGAAACCTATCAAGTCCATTATTCCCTGCTGGTCTGCATTCTTTTAAAGGATCACAGTAAGTAAGATAATTAAAAATTTAAGGGTTTGCAGTGGCTATATTAACTGGAGATAGGTTGCTTGCTTGCACAGAGCTACTTACGGAGCTCTGACATGCTACCAAGGTGAAACACTTCATGCAACTGTGAGAGTGGCTGAAAAAACCAGACGTACAAGAGTTAACAGTCTCAAGTTGCAACAAGGAAAATTTCTGTTAAATCGTTAAAAAGAATTCTTTACAGTGAGGGGCAAACACTGGAACATATTGAAACTGAGGCTGTGCAATCTCCAGCCTGGAAGATACTCAAAACTCAACTGGACACGGCCTTGAGTAATCGGCTCTAATCTTGAAATATGCCCTGGTTTCAGAGGTGGATTGGACTAGAGACCTCCCAAGCTACCTCACAGTGTGAAGGATTGCCACTGTATGCCTGTTATTGAGTGAAGGAACCACCTCCTCTGTTTGATTTATGATACTCTGTTATATGCTCTAGACTGAAATTTGTCTTTATAATCACTTATTGTCTATTCCCTCAGCTCATGCCAAACTATAGACTACAGACCCAGCTTCCTTCTCTGCAGTTCTATTGCATCTTAGAAGTTTCTCATTTGCACATGTTTATAAGCACAGTTTTTAACCTACTGTGCCAGATATCTTGATTTCTACCATTTACATAAGTGAACAGAAGCTGAATTAATTGTACTGGAATAACAGAGGTAAGGCATCCCAAGGAAGGTGACTGTATATTGACAGTCCTAGGGGCTATCCATACACTAAACAAGCACACAAGCGTTACAAACACTGCATTGCATGAGGACTGTCTCAGCTGTCTCTTGTGAGACCAGCCTCAGGTATATAATTTAGTCTCTTTGTCTATTTAGTCTATATATTCTTTGCTGACATTATTGACAAGTATGGGAATTAATGCCCACTGTGATGCAGTACTTCTTCTCTAATTATAATTTAGTTCCCTTCAATATCCTCCTAAATGGGGGAATCTCATCCTTCACAGTAACAGGATGGTGTGTGGGCAGCCAGTTCTGCAGATGCTGAGGCTCTTGGCTAGAAGGCAATAATTCGCTGTCTTCATTTGATTTTAACTTGAAGCCAATCCTACAGCATTTTTCTTTACACCAGTTCAAAATAAACTGTCTGTATGACACTGAATGTAGCTGCATGAAAACTCCTTCCACCTTGTGCTTTGAACAATCACTTCGAAAATGTCATTATGTGCCATGCCACAAGGAAATGATGCCATTTTCCCCTTGTAGGCTTAGGGAGAAGGCAATTATTTTTAATAAATATATCTCCCTTCTCAAGCTTTTTATGACATTATTTTTTATTTTAGTGTTCTTCAAGACTAAACAGTTGACATTACTAGGATCTGGGTGACCATTTACACCTGGGCAGCGGAAGATGATAGCTGAAGCAGGGTCACAGCACAGTAACCATATAAATGTCTCTATCATATAGCTCAGCCAGTGACTTTCAAGATCTTTCTTGTCTTTCATATATGAAATACCTGAGTACAACAAAATTTTTAGCAGGTGGCAATTGCAGATGTTTTACGTGGCTAAAGATTTCTTCTCATGAATAGGTTACTAGAGGAATATTAGAGATTAAAGCAGGAAGATGTGGAAGGCTGGCCCATCAGAAGGGTTTGGGCAAAGGGAAAGCAGGAATTGGAAGAAAGAATGAGAAAAGTACAAAATAGTGAACACTACACAGCTTTATCCCAACTATTTCCTTTTGGACACAAATTCCGTTTTTTAACTGCAACCTTGCGCTGGAGGAGCAGGAGTTGAAATTCCTCATTCTTGCCCCTTTGTATAAAGTCCACATTATTCAGAATTTCATCACAAAACACAAACCCACAAAGACTTCACCTCCCAAAGCCCTCCTTAGGCTGGCACCCCGGCACACTGCTGCTGGTGGGAAGCTCCTAGAGTGGAGTGCACTAGAAATAAGCTCCATGTGCAACAGGATGTTTAACCCTCACTAGAAATAGTGGGGTGGTTCCAAAGCTCACATTGGCCAAAAAGGAAGAACAGATAAGCAGAGTCACTGTCTGTTGAAGTTAACAACAAAGAGCTTTGGATTTCTCTTTTAAAAATGGTTAGCTTTACATCCTGTGCTAGCAAGTACTCATTTTCTTTAACATCTAGAATTTTTTAAGGAAAGGAAAAAAGATTTCAGCCTTAACAATTTATTAATATATATAAAGGATGGAAATGCCTCTCATTGAACAATCTTTTCATTGATTGTCAGCCTAGACATTTGAAAGTCTTGCAGCTTACATTACCATGGGGAGTTTTGGCATAGCTAATTTTTCTGCGAATAAGATCTGACAGCCATCAAAACCACCAGGATATCTGTATCACCAGTAAAGGACTGAAAAAAACAGCTCTGTTCGTTGTGGAGATATTCCAGGGTATCATACAGTGCTGCCACAGTGTATCTCCATTACCCCTTGGCTGGTTGAATTGCAAAGCCATTCACTGAATTACCATCCTTCAATTGCTATAGCCCACTTCAGAGCCTTGGGAAGAATTTAATCTCTGTCTCTTCCCACAGAAGGCTCAACATCAATGAAAATGCAAAAGCAAATAGTAAAGAATAAAAGGTCAATTCAGCTAAAGCTGACTCACAGACACAGGAAAGGGAATGCTAATCCTTGCTTAGGAATTGTCAGTGTATCTCCCTTTCTGCCAGCAGCAATATTTTAGGCCCTTCTTCAAAAAGGGTATGAAAATCCTGAGTATGAAAATCCTCCTGCTGTTCTGAATGTCTTTGACATGAACTGAATGCCTGTTTGAGGAGTTTCTCACAAGCACAGCATCAGACACTGCACTACAATCACAGGCACATGATACTGTCTGGCTCACTGCACACTGTTGATCCAACACAGAACAGACATCCTAAAGGCTTCTGGAAACATCATGAGACAATTTTTAACCTAGTTACATTCACTACGCTATGTAGTTACCAGTGCAGCCAGAAAAAGAGGAGGATCTTAGTATTCCCTCAAAATAATCAGCCTATTTAAATGTAATTATAATTTGGAATTATGAATCTATACAATCAGCTTCTGTACAACTTTGGGATTAAAAGTGGTATCAGTTTGATTAGTGCCAAAATGCAGAGATCAGTGGTTAGGGCTGCCATGCCAACCTCAAAGAGCACTAGCTTGCAGAAACATACAAGGATAAGTTGGTGGATGCCTTCTGAGAAGCTGGCAAATTGAAATTTTTCTGGTCTTGCATGAATTTCTTTGCTTGATAGATAATAGAACTGTTATTTTAATTTAGGAAGCAGCAGCTTGTGTGCTGAATTGAATGCTATGTCGTCTTTTCCTAGTGCCCATTTAGGCAAGCAGCTGTCCAGGGCAGCCATGGGTCATTGCAGGCGGTGTAGGGTTAAGAGACTGGGCAGAACTGAGTACAGAGCAGCTGAGAGAAAATCAGGTAAATCCAGTTACTCAACTTCTGACATTTAAAATGAAAACACCAGTATTGTGTTACTGTGGCAATACTTAAACTCCTCATTATTTCCAGAGAACTTTAAGTTCAGTTCCTTGCATTCAGGTCATTCCAGTAACATTTACCTCAGCATTTCTATTCTAAATAGCCTCCTATTTTAGAGGTTTTATAACTCACCTACCTATAAAAATATACTTCACACTCACAAAGTACAGTCTCCTTTTCCTGGTATTACTTATGAATATAGCACAAATTTTATTTTAACCCAATTACACATTAGTTCACAGGTGAGTAAGAAAAACAGAAGTCTTTAGGATGGCATTGAAACAGTATTGTCTGTATAGACAGGAAAAAACAAGACATGGAAAAGAGGAACGAAAAAGTAACACCAAATAGGATGGAACTGACAAAAAATAAGTGGAAAGGAAAAATCTAGCAAATTAAATGTTGTTCTCTACATTTTCAAAAGCATTTTCTTTCCCAACCATTAAGCTGTCTGCCAGTATCCCCATGCAACAGATTCTCCCCAATAACAGATTATTCCCCAAGGTATAAGAGAGAGGACTTTCTGTGTGCTAGGAACAGTGTGAGACGTCCAGCACTATACTGGTAACATCCTGGTTCCCAGCCCCTGCCATGCACTCAGTGCAGAGTGCACAGAGCTCAGGGCAAAGAGTAAGGGAAGAAAGCTTTTCAGAGAGAGCTAACACTGCATTCCACCACCTCGAGGGGAACAAGGCTTCAAACTTCAGCTTTCTACCTGGCAAAGACTTAAAACCACTGATAGATAGTCTGCTACATTTACAGGTCACTCAGGATGCCCTAAAATGCCCTGTTCTGTTGCTTTCATCTGAAAAGACAGTCAGTCTAAACCAAGTCCAAAACCTACAAATTTTCTGAAATCTGTCCTTTTGTTATGCAGATATCAAATGGTGAGAAAAAATAATTTTGCTTATCATCACATGGAAGATACTGTCTCTGCATTTTTCCACTATCTAGATTATTTGAAAATAAGGTGCTTAAGAACTATACACTTAATTTGGACTGGCTGTGCAGGCAAATCCAGACTACTGGATTATGAAGTGAAAAGAAATAATTATTTACATGAAGAGAAGGATAGATTGAAAAGTTTGAATTTAAAGCTCCTGAGTTGGCTTTTCTTCTTTGGCTTGTCAGGATGAAGAGGTTGCAGAACTGTCTAGAGAGGCTTTGTGGCATTTCCCAGGCTGGTACAGACCCTTTAAAACAGTTTTACTTCTCTTTGGTCCTCACACCTCCAATCAGATGCACGTTTCAGGGAAAAGGGAAAGCACTTCCACAGTCTGCTCAGTGCAGAAAGGATAAATAGAAGAGGCACTCCGGAAAGCATTTTGAAAACTGACTGTTCAAAGAGAGTCAGGACGTTCAAAGCTGCAGAGTCATAAATTAATCATTTCTCATCCAGCACTTATGCCATATTTTCACTGTGTTTTCATTTGATGTCAGCAGTCTAACACGTCTGTGAGGCACAGCAGCACACAAGTTCATTCCCCACAATTGTAATCTGACACTATTCACTTTGAATCCTATTGCACATTTTAGAAATATACAAATTCCACAGTTTCTTTGTGTTTCTGTTTTGTTTAAACAACAGTGGTGAAAAGAAAATAATAAGTTGCATTTCCCTCCCCTCCACAAAACACGAATCTCGATTTTTACTTTTTTTCCTGTGTATGTTGGTGTATGTTTTCCTGATTGTGCAAGTGTTCAGACCTGTCATGCTGTAAGAATCAAGGCATGCATTTCCTATGGAGCCAATTACTTTCCATAAATTTAATCTTCTCTCCCTCTCTTTTTAGTAGCATATGAGAGAGTTCAGTGTTATTTTTATGTTCTGTGTTAGAGAAGAAAAATAATTTGCTTTCAAGATGTAAAAAGGGGAAAAGGCTGGGACAATTTAATGTGTATTCTTTTACTTGAGGCCAAATTACTGGAATCTTGTGATTGATGTCATGCAGAACAGGGATGTGTTCTGATTTAGAATTATATTGCGGTGGGATGGATTTCTAGAAGATTTGAGCACACAAAGATCTCAGTGGCGACCTGGGGAGCTAAAAGAGCTCAGCAGCTCCAAAAATGAAGAGGATTGGGGTCTGTAGAATTACACAAGACTCAGAAAGTACCTGAAGGATCATAAAGTGCGCACATATCCTGTAGCTTAATTCCACCTAATGATTATGGCCAAGGGCTTGTCACTGTTGAAGACATGATTTGGTTTGTTTTGACAACAGATTTCTACAGACCTCACACACCTGATAAGTGGGGCAACACTCCCAGTTCCCAGATCATGGCAGTGGTGGATCCCAAAGGGAACTCCAGTCATGGCACTTAGTCCTGTGTATGATAAGTTCTCCTCTCACACCTCTTCGTTCTGCATGTGTCACCACTCCAGACTCTGGTGATGCAGATATAGCTGGAAATAGCTTGAGTTATTTCAAGCTCCTGCAGCAGCAATTCACTCGAGCCTTTCACAGAGAAGCTTGGACACCTTTAACACTTGGCTCAAGGTAGACGCAAGCTTGCTGTTACAGGACATGGCAGTTGGAAATTTCTGTTACATTATTTTATGTAAAAAACCCAGTTATCATCTGTATTTGCATGGGTCACATCATTCATGGTCTGTCATGCTGTGAGGATGAGCATTTGAAGAGCTTTTGAAGAGTTATGCCAGTATTGCTTTGCAAAGTGTGATTCCAGCCATTGGTACAGTTCATGTGACTCCTTTAGCTCACAAAAGAACCGTTCATAAAGAACACATCAACAGCAGAAAATGGGGGTGTTGTATAAGGTATTTTCCAGAAGAGATGGGTCTTTGTGAGGGAACACCAATTGAAAAGCCTAACAAAATTTCCCATTAATAATAATAAGGTCACTGATGCAATTTTAAAGCTGTGCCTAAGCTGATTCAGCAAAAAAGCTGAGCCAAGATGGATTTAATGTGCCAAGTTCTTGATCTCTAATTCTGCTGTTAAGTGTATCTAATAATTTGGTGTCTTAATTACAGCTCTTTCCCTTTTTTTTTTATAGGCTCTTCTCTGCATATTGGAAGGGAGAGGTGAAGCAAACACTGGGAGGAGGGGCAAATGTAGTATCTACAGAGAGTGAAAATGGCTTAGGTGCATTGGCATGACAAAGTCCCTTTAGAACTTGGAAATTAAAGAGGGAAAAAACCCCATTTAGAACATGAATATGTTTAGTCTTCCCTGAAAAGAGTGCAACAGAGTAGGAGCAAGCTTCCTCCTACAATAGAGCTCAATTTTCACCAGAAAAAAAGCTAATTGAAGCATTTGATAAATGTGTATAAAGTTTCTGTGTACACCAGACCAGGATGGCTGGCTGCATAGTAAGTGCAGGTAAGTGTCTGAAGTTGACTCTTCCATGATTGTAAGGAATCTCTTTGTTGTACCTTTACTTAAATATAGCTCCAAGGTTTCAGCTGGCAGTTGGGATTTAGAAAACATTGCACTTGCCATCTGAAGAAGCATCATGTCACAGCATCTCTACCTGAACAAAACTGGGCTAACAAGCAGTGACCTAGACAGTGCAAAACTGTGAGTAAAAAGCCCACTGCTGCTCATCAAACAAGCTTTGAATTCTTTCTACTGTTTGCATGGCCACCATTACCTTAACCTCATAAAGTCAGAGCAAAGCTTTTGGTTAAAGAAAGGGAAAAAGGAGGGGAGAAAAAGAGAGAAAGAAAAATCAGGTTTATTCTAGCTAGTTTTAAATGTGATTTTCACTGGAATACCCTCTCATGACTTTCACTCATGGATTTTCCTTTTCAGTACAGTAAATTAGGTAATATATGAGTGTGGGCCACAGTTTCTGTCACTGGCCACTGCTACGTGGACAGTGACAGGTGGTGGTGTTTATTTCTATTAGGCTATATATTATGAAATCAGAATACAAATGTAGATTTGGGTTTGCTTAAGTGAAAGGAGAGGTCTGGAGGGAAGTAGAAGAAAAAATTCACATCTCTAAAACTGCATACAAGTACTGCATACAGTAATCTAATACAATAGGAAAGCGGATTCTACCAGAACGTGTGAAAAGCTATTACAATCCTGCTGTTAATCTTCTGAAAATGTGAAAATCCCTGGTTTATTTTAAAACAATGCAGGCAAGGATTCCACTTTTATCACCCTTCTGCCACACACGAAACTGTATGCAAGGAAAGAAGTCAACTTATTTGAGGGAACACAACCAGCCTACACGGTAACAAAAGTGTTCCTGCCAGGAACAGACAGGTCTGCAGAGATGGGAACTAAAGTAAAGAAAAGGAACTCTGGCTACACACTGACACTCCAGCAAACAGAAGTAACTACTACTACATAAAATAGAAATATGAGATCCAAATAATCACACTGGTCACATCTCTATCCAGATATCTGATAACAAATAAGCTCCAAGAGAAGCCACACACTATATAAAGCTAAACTGCTCACAGTTATAACTGTGAGCATATCTGAACTGCACCCGAGTAATACCAGTCATGCTTGGATACCTACACATTTTCTTGATTTTTCTGTTAAAAAATATGTACCTAAATCCAGAAGACTATTCCCAGAATCACTTCATGTCTGATATCCTATATCCCACCTAAACTTCACAGTGAAGTTACAGTCTTTCCATACAGTGCTTCAACAACAAGTAAAATGGAGAGGAGCTATCATGTTTGGGATAACCTCCTCAAGTTTCTGGGGTGACACTGACACTGCCTCCCAGTGTTCTGTATTCTCCTTTAGCTTTTAGAGCATTTTTTTAGTCCTTCAGATTGCCTGCTCTCTGTTTTTCTTGCTAATATTCTTACCATAGAGTCCTTGACTCTTGAGAAGACTAAAGGAATTAAGGGACTTGCCCTGTATTCATAAGTAACTGCTCTCCCAGCAGCAGCATTCACTGTAAGTGCTGTTACTCAATTTGCAATATCCCACAAGCCCCAAAACAGCATGTTGTCCTTGCCAGCACTCAGCCAGTGCCATGGCCAGCTGCCAAAATGGAACAGCTACAGTCTAACTCTGGGGAGTCTAGGCTGTCCAGAATATCCATCATTAGTATAGCTGCAGTAATGAGTAATAGCAGAGAAGCTTCACAGGAAAGTCTAGTAGATACGAGACTCTTCAAAAAATAAAGAGGTCTCTAAAATGGAGAGCAGGTATTCAGAGGGGGTGTAAGAGCATCTATAAAATAGACAGGAAAAAGAAGAATGTGTTCATTGTATTTAAAAGATTATATACTTTTCCATGTTGCACAGTGAATCTGATTTCCTACAGCAATTAATATAAGCTTCAAATATGCACTTCCAGTTTTGCAATTCTGAAATGCAGAGGAAGAAAAAAATTCAAATACTTCCTACAAAATTTGCCTTGCAGGGAATAACTGCTGACTAGAGACCTCACCATAAGGAATACCATATAGGTTTTCTTTTACAGAAAAATGCGATGCTGTTTTGAAGCCCTGTGCACTCACCCTGGGCAATCTCCAGAGCACTTTTTACTTTAAGAAAGATATCTTTTCATTAATGACTAATGACTGGTGGGTAGTCCTGCAGCAGAGTCCCTTTATCTGACAGGGCTGCACGCACGGATGCCTTGCAGTACAATTACCCTATTGTGGTTGCTAGGTGGCAAATGTAGTACCTCCAAAACATCTGATGCTGACAGCTACTGTAAACTGTTTCATAGGAACAGCTTTACCACCGCACAAATTCTGAAATAAAGGATTTTCTATACTAGAGCTATTCCAAACAAAAGCACCACAGAAACGACATTTATACTTAACTTTTGACATACACAACTTAATCCACATTTCTCAAGATACAAATTTATAAAAGCAGAATTTTCTAAAAGCTGAGACAACAAAAGAGCTAGGTCACTAGAGGAAAGGCTGTTCTGATTCTTGCACAGTTTACAGTCACTCATAACTCTGCCGTCCCTGGAGGAAGCTGGCACTGCTCAAATAAGCATTGTAGCTGATGAAACAAGGATATAAAATTTTACTTGCAAAATAGTCAAGCACCAATGCTGACTGCTTGTGCACTGCTCACCATGCAAGTTAACACCTTGAATTCCTGAGTCTTCACACTCCCCCTTCCCTAAGAATTTGCATCTGTTGGTAGCTGTAGTACTCTCCCTAGAATCACACCCTGAACTCTGTGGTCCTTGCAGTTTTGTGGCCTTCTTCAGGAGTTGTGATCCTCACATAGTGACCAGTGCATCCTCTACCACAGCAAACTTCCATTTCATATCCTTTTCACCTCTGCTACCCCTGTCTAAACTGGTCACAGATTGCTAGCAACAATTAAAATGTAGCAAAAAGCATATACTCTGACATTTAGGATTTGACACAGCATAATGTTGCTAGAGTAGCAGAATCAGCCCAAGTTATGTCCAGCTGCAGATTTTCAGAGGGAGAGTACACCTAATCCTAATAAGGAGAAAAAAAATCATTACCTGACAATTGAAACAATGGAAGTAAATGGAGGAGGGGAAAGTTACAGACAGATTAAGTTGCAGGAATCTGAAGGAGAGTGAAGGCCTTTGAACAAACAGCATCAGAACAGCTTATGGCTCAGCTTGTAGTATAGTGAGTAATTGCTGGTATTCAGGAAATTAATCTGAAGATCTTAATTGCAACTCAAACAATTACTCATAATCAGACTACTGTCTTCCCTGCTAGTAGATAAAACAGCTCCTTCACGTATTAAAAATTGCCCATGTTAAATGTTCTGATTGCTCTCTGGTGCAATAATCCTATCCTGGGTTTCACAGGCTGTGTTTACTCCCAGAGGAATTAACAACAACATCCAGGCAAAATTTACCAGGACACTTGTACAAAGAAAATGATGACCAAAGTTATCAAGACACTAGATAAAGCTGTCTGAATTGATTTGTCAGTTTGGGTATAGGTGTTCAGATTATTTCCATCTTCCCTTCTTACACCACTCAAACCCTCATTTTGTCTCTAAACCACCCCTAGCTTCTGTCCTAACACCAAGCAGTTAGTCCTAAAGTGCAGTAGCAAATGTTTCATTAGATTTCTGTTGTAGGTAGGTATCAGCCATGTAGTGTTCTCTAGTTTCCACATGAGATGACACTTCCAGTTTGAACTGTTTACTGTGATTCATTTTCAGAAGTGCTCCTAAAATTCAAAGCTAAGTCGGGCAAATTGGCACAAATGTTGAGATAACACGGGATTTCTTCTTGTTTCCTACAGTAGGGAAGGTTCAAACTAGGCTTCATCTGGAGAGATGCTTCACTGCAATGCAATCTGTCACAGTAAATACAATGCACTGGGGGACACTTTGATTTGTGTCACTGCTCTTGCACTGTTTCAGGAAGCAGTTGCTATAAAAAGCAGAACAATGGTGATAAAGTCTAATAAGACTGTCAAGAAGTTACTAAACATTTGACTATTCAGTCTCAAAACAATCCTACTCTGATCTGAATGTCTACTTCTGGGTGAATGTAGCTCAAGTACACTGTGAAGCATTTGGACCAAATTCTACTCTGTAACCTGGAAAGGTAAAAAAAAAGTGTTGTAAACACATAAATTTGCAATCTAAACAGATTTTCTTTGGGTTTTCCCAGCTAAAACATGCAGTACATATCTTGAAGACCAGACAGGAAATATGGCTCAAGCAGTGAAGCAGTAAACAAGGAGAGGGCTAAAAATCTGGTAGATGTTTGAAGCCACTTTTTGCTTATTTGATCAAATGCACTTAAAATGGTAAACTTGAGAAAGAAAGCTTCAGTTCCAGTGTACAGGATGGAGCACTTACTCATCCATACCTCCCAATCAGCCAAAGTCTAACAAGATCCATATATAAACACTGAAGACTTCTTTACAGTTGGATTTTTTAATACGTGGAAGAAAGAAGTTACTTAATAAAATTTAAGGGCACATAGTCTAGAGGCTGCAGACTCTCAGAGACAGGTAGCTACTCAGCACTGCTCTCCCTGTAGTGCCCCCCCTTCTGGATTCACTTACAAATGTGAATCCATTGTTCCTTTTCTCCTTCTTGATTTAATTTATAAAAATAAAAGAAAATTTGGAGCCTTCTTTATAATATGTAAGTGAAAAGGTGAAAAAGTGTGACTGCAGCTTGAGTTTCTTGTTTGCTTATTTTTTAAAAGCAGGTATACAGGTAGATGGGGGGTTTTGTTTGTTTGTTGTTTGGTTTGGTTTGGTTTGGTTTGGTTTGGTTTGGTTTGGTTTGGTTTGGTTTGGTTTGGTTTGGTTTGGTTTGGTTTGGTTGGTTTTGTTTGTTTGCGGGGCATTTTAAAAGACATTCTGGTATTACTTTAAAAATTTTCCTTGTTAAGCTTATGGTGCCTGGAGAACTGGAAGAGGTCTAACCTCAGAAACAGATCAATAAATTAAAGTGAAGCAGAGAGAATGAAAATGTAAGAGATTTACAGCCAAACTACTTTGGCTGTGTTAATACTGTTAATATTTTATTTGAACAGATGAATACTCTTTTAAACCTATACACATGCTTCTCTTCCGGAAAGGGTGGGATAGAGAGAACATATCAAGGAAGTCGAAGTCCTTCCAGAAGATTCCCTTGGAAATACCTACAGTGAAAAGCAGGAACAGAAAGTCTGAAATTCACAAATACTGTAAGTATCTGCAAGCTTTAAAGTGAAAAGAATTCAAGATGAAGTTCATCCCAAAGGACTAAGAAGCAAAACCAGAATAAAATGCTTTTTGATTTCTTCAGGGAGGTGGAAAGGGGTGTGGGGAAGTGTGATCGCATTCACTGATTTTACAAGCCTGATAAACCCAGCATGATGTTAATATTACCTGGTAAAAGGAGAGTAATAAATGTTTTCTTTGCATATTTCCATACTATCCTGTAGTAGTTCATGTGATCAACTCTGCCAGAAAGTAGCTCGATCACCCCATTTTTCATTTTATGTTTCTTCCAAAAAAAAGAAAGCAAAAAACCCAACCACACTCATAATGGTTAGCAATGTCATTTTTTAAGACAATTTTTATATTAGGGTCCCTGCTCCTCTGGACTATCTGCAGGGTATGAAGGTTGCTAAGCTCATGCTTATCTAATTTTCCATTTTTGCAATCCTTCAGTTTCCTGCTAAGAAACCAGTGAGAAGCTCATTGCAGACTGTTTGTCCTAAAAAAAACCATACTGCTTTGCCAAAGGAAAAGCATATTCTGGGCCACACTATTGATGACAGAAGGAAATAAGAGCATGCTAGGTTCATCCAGAGTAGGAAAAGGCTGCTACACACAGGAACATAAAGTATGTGGGGTTTTAGCCATGGATGAGAGAAGGAATGAAAATAAAAACTTTTTGCCTCTGCTTCCAGTCTTGCAACAGGGAATAGCCTTGTAAATCTCTTTCTGGCAAAGTTAAATTGAAGGAAATGCTGCACCACTCTACCAAATGTGCTTTCCAAATGTACATCAAGGAATCTATTTTTCAGCATAACAGAGTTACCTATAGTGCCAAGAAAACACTGTTCCTGCAAAGTGAAGGTTGTCACACTGCCAGATCCTTCAACTAGGAAACTGCCACCTCTCCTATCTGCTGCAGATTGGGCCTGCAGCCTTATTACAGAGCAGCATCTGATTTTGTTAAAACCTGTCTGGTGTCAAGTTTTAAAATAACACATTTTAAAATGACTGTTGGATGCTAAGTAATAATCTGGAAGGATGGGGAACTGTCTGCACCCAGATGGACAAAGTGAGCCTGAGATGGTGGCACTCTAATCAGATGCCTTTTCTCAGTAGGCTTCACAACTCTGGCAGAGAGCTTTAGAACAACTGCTGCACAAAGAAAATACTTTGTACCTTGTTCATCAGTTTTCAGGTACAAAAACAGTCTCCAAAGCATGAGACAAAGATGTTTCAACACAGCAAATTCATATTCTTTTCATATTTTGAAGTAGTAGAAGTGAATAGGAGATAGCTGCAGCTATCTCCTAGTGTTGCAGCAAAATAAAGATTATACCTTTCATTTTCAATATGATGTATAGCACTGTTTTCACACTTTATCATCTTTGCAGTTTCATATAAAAGCTGTCCTTTCAGGGCAGAAGGCAAGGCATCCAAGCAGAAAAACCTCTTGTCTCAACTTAGGTTCTATGCCAAAAAAGGGGCTACAGCCTTCAGAATCCTAATTTAAAGCTTACACTCAAATGGGTTTTAAACAATCCATTTTCCCTGGCCTGTATTCATAGTCTCTCATAATGAAGGACCATTTACAGCACTAATCAGAATTTAAAAATGCATCATTCAATTATGCTGTCATATAAAAACTACCTTTTAAGCGTTTTCTTTTAAATAGGTATGGTGGGTATTCCTAGCAGTAATGCAGAAGTGGATTGATTCTCCTGTTCAGATGTACAGTGAGTCTATTCTCACACTAATCTTAAAAATGCTTTTACACTTCATGAGTCATACCCATAATTACAAATAGCTGAGTACAAAACCCAACACATGCTTTCTTAAGCAGAAGGCTAAGAGTAGCTGCTAGGGTTCCACAGCAGAAGAATGCAAGAAAAGCTTTGGGGGCATGTGCAGCATTCTGTGGTAGAGGAAGCAAATCTTGGTTTAGTATTACCCTGAGGTTTTGCAAAACTTTAAAAAAATTAAACTTTGACATGTACAAAATCTTCATATACTTTAATTCCTCTTTATACTGAGCTGGATTCATAATTCTGTGAAATAAGAAAAAATAAACCTGCTCAAGTTGCTGGAGAGGGTCAGCTTGGTCCCATTTTCTCTGTATATGTGCTCTCCAGTGACCTGCAAGTAAAGGTGCAAGTTGTCATTTGGACCTCCTCAAATAGAGACAGCAGTGTTTTTTCCTCTTTAACAATCCCCCTACAGATCTGCAAAACTGTTTTGTGTTGTCTCTTTCCCTGATAAACTTTCTAGAATGCACAATGATTACTGAACACATTTTGCACCAAGGAGTTCTACAGAACACCAGAAAATTGAATAGATACCATAGGTGTAATATGTATCTCCTGCATATTCGCTGTCTTTCCAAGTGGAACTGGAGGAAGCACATAGTTTATTTCATTAGTCACCATTTCAGAAGTAACACAACATATGCCCCTAATTAAAGGAACAAATAATGGCAGTAACTGTTCAAAATTTAAGGGTAATGAATATATAAAGAATATACTTAGAGGGCACAGGATCTGACAGAAGGAAATTCCAAAAATAAGTACTTTTAAAATAGCCACATTAGCAGACAAGGCATGTGCAATGTGAATTTGCAACAATGGAAACAATTTATTTCTAGCAAAACAAAATACAGGAAAATCATGATCTGGTCATTAATTTCTCTGACAGTGGTATAGTCCCTGAAGAGAAACCAAAGAATCTCTATAGTAACACTTAAAATCAACACTGCTGGAAACTATGCTGGGGTCAGAGTAACTCCAGCAGAGAGCCAGATGACTGTGACAATGGCAACTACACCTGACCCCAGATTTCTTCTGTGGGTAATTCCCACTGAAATCCATACTCACATGTAATGGTTTAAACTGCTGAGGGCTTGTGATATGAAAGCATCAAAGCAGAAGTGTATGCTTTAAATTATAGCATTAATTCAGACAGCTGTCAAATCTGTTCATGTAAGTTATGAATATTGAGGAAGAAATCTTACTGATAAACTTGTAATTCTTTTCCAAGGAAGAGAAAAGTATCTCCTGTACTAGCATGTTGCACGGTCACAGTTGTACATTGCTTGTGCATAGTTAAGGAGCAATAGTAAACAAATGAGAGAAAACTCTCATGCTTTTCATCCTTCACACAGCTGAAAAACATATTACTCAATGGCTTTA
This sequence comes from Rhipidura dahli, assembly GCA_013399225.1. Taxonomy (NCBI): domain Eukaryota; kingdom Metazoa; phylum Chordata; class Aves; order Passeriformes; family Rhipiduridae; genus Rhipidura; species Rhipidura dahli. Next base: position 509,522 of record VXAC01000005.1, read on the forward strand.
ACTGAGTATGCTTCAGCAGCTCCTGGTGAAGAATACAGTGGGTTCTTTGCTCCCCACGTGTGGATCTGAGATCATGAGACCCTTGCCCCTGCTGAAAGCCTTAAGCATTAACTGGGAATGGGTGAAGGTGGGAAAGTAAGAGGAGATTTTAAGCAATTTTGAAGGATTAACAGCCCAGTACTTCTTCCACAGCAGACTGGAAATTTCCCATCCAAGCCTCTGCAGAGCAAGCAGCCCATTTACGAAGATAAGAAACTGATGTGAATGAACCTGCTTTGTTCTCTGTGTCATTTACTAAATATGAGATACAAAATTACTATTAAAACTTTCTCAAAGGCAGAGAGTTTTCAAATTAGACCAAAAGAGATTGCTGGTCTTCTTCTCTTAAGGCTGTGCTATTATTGGATGGCTTTTACCAGTCAGCTTTGTCGTAATTGCATTCTTGATTTTTGTACAAAAGGGCATGACCCTTCTCACTGAAATGGATTGGGACACTTATATACAGTGGAGACTTCATCCATGGTTATGTAAGTAAAATAGGCATCTCTGTAGAGATTCAAGTATCTAAATGAGATTTAGACATCTTATTAAAGTACTGGCCCAAAGGCTACCTCTGCATCTGCTCACCTGACAGAAGGTTACTGCCATGGCCAATACTGACAATCCAGACCACTAGTTAACCAGTGTCTGTGCTTGCTCTTCTACTTCTTTCAAAAAAGATTATGAGCTTTTAATGTTTAGTAGTGTTTTATCATCTCTTCTATGGCAGTTGATGCGTGAAGACAGTAGAAACTGGTGTTGCACTACACTTATTAGATCTAAATCTTAAACCATTAATTTTACATTAAACAATTACTTGTATAAAAATGTTCTTAACTGGCTGTGGTATCTCAGATATTCCATGCCACCATACATTTTTGATTAAATAAGCTACAGGATGGTGCGCTTAGGGCAGTGTGTACCATGATACAGCTGCTCTGCTACTGCTGCAAACTGGCCAGATAGGATTCAGGGGCAGTCCAGAGTTACCTGGCATCTTAGGAAGGTCTCCTGACACACCAACATATGTGAAGGGGGCTGTACAGCTCCCAGGCAAGAGATGACTTGTGTCTGGATGGCTTAGAGAGCAAGCAGAAGAGGTGAAGCACCCATGTGGGTACTGGGCCATATTTAGCTTTCCACTGAACGAGAATGGAGAAACTATGCACCTTGTTGCATGCTTATGGTGGACACTGCATTTATGGAAGGAAAAATTATTTTTACTCCATAGAAAATTTTGCAGTTGTGCTAGTTTTGGTTAGAATAGAGCAAGTTTTCTTCATAGTAGCTAGTGTAGGGCTATGTTTTGGATCTGCTCTGAAAGTGGGTTGATAATGAAAAGTGAATAATAGAATAAAGTAATCTGATTCTCTCCCCCATCCTGCTGATGGAGAGCTTGGTCGCTGACTAGGGTTAAACCACGAGATAAACTGTGTTGTAAAACAAGTTTTTCTATGAGTCATGGTGACTTCCAAACTTGATCTTCTGTCACAGTCTATTCCCTCAAAACTCATTTTGCCAGATTTCAGATTAACCTCAAACAAGTTGGAATCTGTGTTACCAGTAAATATACCACATCAGAGGAGTCCCAATATTATTTTTTACTCCAGTAACGACCAACTTCAGCCGAAGGGTGACAAACACCTGCACTGGGCAATTTCCTAACTGCAGCACCATGGCATGAATTACCAAATATAATGGGTACACTGGGAATGAGACCTTACCGGACGTTTGAGGCAGCCGCCCTCAGTGAGGCCAGCGCTGTGTGCTCGGGGCGCACGGCAGGAGAGCCGGCCGGGCCCGGCGGGGCCGTCAGTGCCACCAACACCGCGGCGGCTCAGCCGTGGCCTCCGGTAACGGCGCCCTTGTCCTGTTGCTGCCCAGCAACCGAGAAGGCGCCTCTTGCGGGGTCATGGAGGTGTCTGAGGGGTTTTACCCCGGCGGGGTTGGCGAGGAGAGCGCTGGAGCTGGGTCAGCGACGTCCGACACCCTCAGCCCCTGGCGGGGACGGCTGTGCCTGCACGCCCTCACCTCGACGCCGCTCAGGGCTGAGGGCTGAGGCGGCCAGGGGAAGGAGCCCTTCAGCACAGCCTCGCCTTCCGCGGGCCGCCGGAGACCTGCCAAGCACTGTCTGGAAAACATATCCTATGGAAAATGCCTGAGGAAGCTGGGTTTGTTTAGTCCCGAGGAGGCTCCGGCTGAACCTCATCACTCTCTACAACTGCCTGAAAGGAGGTTGTTGTGAGCTGGGGGCTGGTCTCTTCTGCCGCGCCCGCAGTGAGCGGACCAGAGGAAATGGCTTTAGTCTGAGACGGGGGCTGTTCGGGTAGTCAGGCACTGGAATGGGTTGCCCGGGGAGGTGGTGGCGGCACCATCCCTGGTGGTGTTTAAGAGGCGTCTAGACGTAGCGCTGTGTGATGTGGTTTAGAGGTTTGGGGGNTTCCCCCCGAGTTCCTCTGCCCTGAGCCGGGGCCGCCTCTTCCCGTTCTTTGTGTCCGCGGCGGCCCGCGGGAGGGTCCGCGCCCGGCCCTGCCGGGCTCCGAACGGTGCTGGGCGCCCCGCAGGCCTCGTGTGGGCCCCATGGGTGACTCGGGGCTCCCCCGGCCCGNAGGGGAAGGAGCCCTTCAGCACAGCCTCGCCTTCCGCGGGCCGCCGGAGACCTGCCAAGCACTGTCTGGAAAACATATCCTATGGAAAATGCCTGAGGAAGCTGGGTTTGTTTAGTCCCGAGGAGGCTCCGGCTGAACCTCATCACTCTCTACAACTGCCTGAAAGGAGGTTGTTGTGAGCTGGGGGCTGGTCTCTTCTGCCGCGCCCGCAGTGAGCGGACCAGAGGAAATGGCTTTAGTCTGAGACGGGGGCTGTTCGGGTAGTCAGGCACTGGAATGGGTTGCCCGGGGAGGTGGTGGCGGCACCATCCCTGGTGGTGTTTAAGAGGCGTCTAGACGTAGCGCTGTGTGATGTGGTTTAGAGGTTTGGGGGTGATTTTGGTGGTGCTGGGTTAACCGTTCGACTAGATGGTATTAAAGATCTCTTCCAACCTCGATTCCACGATTCCATGCCTCTATGATTCTCGGACTCCGCGATTCTGTTCTGTGATTCCATTCTCACCCCTGGCGGGGCGGGACGGGGCGGGGTGCGCCGCGGCTGTCACGGAAAGGCAGAGAAGGGCCGCCTTCGGGGGGGGGTCCCGCCCGTTCGCTGTTGCTGCCCGGGCCCCGATTGGCTCCGCGCGGCGCCGCCCGGCCCCCGGTGTAAGGCGGTGGCGCGGGTGGGGAAGGAGCTGCCGCGGCCGCGGGAGGCCGGTAGGTACGTGGGTTCTGTGTAGAACGATGACAGTGGGTGAGCGATCCGGGGGCGGGGGGAGGCTGGNGGCTCGTCCCTCTTCGCCCAATGCGAGGAGTTCGGTACGTGCTGCAGGATATGTCCAAACCGACCTTTATGATGACAGTCCGGGAGTTTTCGGTAACGCAAGTTGTTCAAACTGAGTCTTGTTCCTTCTTCTGAGTATCTGCAGTGTACCGTGCCGTCTCGTGCTCTTCCTTTTCCTGACACAAATGCAGGTGTAGACATTACGTTTGTCAGTAGATGTTGCTTTTGAATAACCCTAAAGAACTTGAAACCACTTGTGAGACTCTTGCCTTGATTAGCAGGTAGGTGAAACAGTAAGGGATCTTTCCCTGACAGCTTATGCCAGAAGCCAGTAGTTAAACATGATTATGTAATTGGAAAGCCAAAAGTGAAAGGCACTCAGGATGCAGAGCAGCTAGAGACCAATGTGTTCCCTTTCCCTAGGGGAAGAGCAAGAAGGAAGACTTGCCAGACAAGATCCAAAACCAGTGTGACCTTCGCCTTTCTATAAGGTGACTCAAACTCTGAGTAGAGGACTCTTAGCCAGAGCTGCTTGGTGCAGGTATGTGACTGACTCCTGGAGTACTTGCTGTCTGAAGATTTGAGCTGCATATCAGAAACATCAGGTGCTGTGTAGCTGCTGTTAAAAGAAGCCATTAAAAAAATCCCCCAAAATTACACATTTGGAGAGCTACCTTGAATCTAACTAGAAAAACTTGTTTTTATCAGCAAACTTAATGTTGGCATCTCAGCAATTTTTTCTAATATATCAAGAATTAAGCTATGCTAGGGGATATATACAACATGCTGTTTCTGGTAATGGAATGTCAGAAGTGACTGTTAGCATGTCAGGACAGACTTTTCATTAGAGCTCTATGTGGATGTGACACTCACAGATAAAAAGTCTGGAGTCTGACAGATGTTTTGCAAGCCATGCAATTGCCTCTGAAGCAAACATGGTCTTAAAACTACAAGCCTGTTTCCAGTTCTGGATTAACTGGCTGACTTGCTTGACAGTTACAGCATAAACCTCTTCCACTTGCTGTGCTGCTGGGAAAGTCTGCCTGCTCTTGAAACTGTTGTCATGTCTAGAAAACATCTTAAACTGCTACTCTCTCATCTCTCCATCTTGCTGTCTTCTGTAAACTACCAACTTCTGTGTGGTTTAGCTTGGTGCAAAGCTTTAAAAGTGAGTCTTGATTAAGTGCAAGGTACCACTACACCTCATGTAGGCACTAACTGCTGTTCCAGCCAATGCTGGTAGGTGTTGGCTTTTGCTTTAGAGTTTCTAACAGTTGCTTGAATGCTAAGTTCTTGGAATACTGTCCACAGCTAATTAGCCACAGAAAAGCCCTGTTCTTTTATTCCTCATCAAAACTAATAAGGGCTGGGAAAAGATGATTTGCATTGAAGCCTTCTACTAAACAGCTCCCTGCTTTTAAAATAGCCTCTGGCCAAGCTTGTGCAAGGTAACTTGGCATTATCAGAAAGAGGTAGTATTAACTGGAGTTAACGAAGAATAACAGTGATGCCGCTTTTTTAATCAGCAAGTGGTGAAGCCTGAGCACTCCTGTATTGTAAAGGTCTTGCTTTCTGTGGCCTGATACTGTGGGTGCTATACACACTTGTGTGCCATTGGTAAATGTACAGCACTGATCTTCCCAGTGGCTTTTCCCCATGTCTTCCTTTGGCAAGAAGGATGCTATTGTGATGAGTATGCAGCATTCCTCAAAAGGGATTTTACTGGCAGAAATAGAAGAAAGCATTTTTCACAATTAGAAGCATGTTGATTACAAGCTGTTGTTGGAGGCTTTTTAATTAAACAGCTTTTACTGATATTTTTAAAAAAAACTAAGCTGAAGGCCACTCTGGTAGTTTTATTCTCATTTCCTTTACTGTGCCCCAGTTAACTTACTTTAGGTGGAATACTGTAAGAGAGTAGCTCCCATCTCCTCCCCTCCCTACCACCCCCACAAAAAAGCCCAGAGACTCAATACTTGAATCTTGATCATAACTGCTTGAAGAGGACTTTAATATATTTGGGTGAACTGTAGTATATTTCCTTTTGAAGCCTCTTCCTATAGCTTTGGCTTGAATGGTAGCAGTGAAACATACCTGCAGGCATTAACAATAGTGAACTTAGCAGCATAATGCCTGTAATAATGAAAAATTTGGTTTAGAAACTAATTCCAGTCTTGCACTGCATTTGTCCCCTAGCAGCCTTCTGCAATTTAAACTGCCTGTTTGTCCTCTAGTTACAGCTTCTGAATTGGATAATAAAACTTCACAAATGAATTTCTGAGTAGAAGCTGGTATTAGGCAAAACAAAAAAGAAGCAAGTTATGTATGGAAAAATGGTTTCTAGCTGATGTTTTCACTGCTTGATTGCTGTAAGAACTGAAATAGGCTATTTGCAGTTCACACCAGTGATCTGACTAATCTTGCTAATGAGTAAATAAATATGCTCAGATGCTTGATTTGATAGCAAGCGTGGTGGGAAGGGACATAGCTTTACAAGTGCCACCAAATATATATGGATGGTGCTGGCAATCCCTTTGAAGATCAGGAATTTGCAGCCTCTAGTATCTTACAGTAAAAGTGATAAATGAAGGCACTGCTGTGCCTGGTATGCTCATGGGGGTTTTTTAGTTCAGGTAGGCTGTAAGGGGAAAGTGAGTCTGAACCAGTTGTGGCCTAAAGCCAGAAAAGTAGCAGTGTGAGCTAGCAACAACACTGTAGCTTTCAAACTATCTGAAGCTACTGTCATGCACTATTAACTAGTTGTTTGTGCCACTGTAAATCTGTACAGATGCTTAATACCTGACTTTATATAGTGTGGCGGCTTTCAGGTCCCTGCATGGGAAGAGGATATGCCTGAAGGAATGATGCCTACGCTTTGAATTTGAGAAATTCTTTGAATTCTAAATCAAATAGAAAACATTTGGATTTTTAAAAACCTATGGATCTGGCCAAGAAAGATCTTCAAGAGGAATCTGTAAGTTGCCCTGTTGCACTTGAATTTGGACTCAAAGTTGTTTAGTCAGCACAAATCAGTCTTGTGCGTCCTGAAACAAGATTGCCAGAAGATCCTGGTGATGTGCAAAGTTTCATACTTTACGTAGTTGATGCTGTCTATTCAGTCAGACTGGCAGAGGGGTAGCGTAGCATCTGCAATAGTTTCCACTATGAAAAATTATTTTCTAGGTGACAGTAACTGCTTAATGTAAGGCTATATGCTGCCTCAAAGTGCTGTAGAGGAACAGCAGGTTGTCACTGCTGCTTGCAATGGTGCAAGCTGCAGAAGAGGCCTCAATGTGGCCATGCAGTGCCTACATGAGAACCAAGGTAAACTGTCTTTTATGCTGATGCTGTACTGTTTTGGCTGGATCAAACAGTGCTGCTGATGCCCTGAGGAAAACAAACTACATGAAAGTCACTCTTAATCACCCTCAGCTGATCACCCTGTGTTGAATAAGCATTGCAGAACCAAGGTGATTATGACAAATCATACACTTCTCTGGCTGCAGTGGGCACACAGCCCTTCTGAGGGTGTGTGGTGTGGTCAGGTTTGGTTTTACTACTTAGGCAAAATTGGGTCTGCAGAACTTGGCTGATTGTATCAGATACACTACAGGCTATTGATTGCTGTAGTTTACAGGGCTGGGAATGTAACCACAGTGTCTGCTAGTTATGTGACACTGGACTCTAATGACACATGGTGAATTCCTCTGTAGTGGAGGTGTCCTTGCTGAAATGGTGATAAACATGAGACATCAGGGAGCAAACTCAGTCTCTGACTTGAGCTGTCTTGGTAAAGACCCTGCACTGCAATTACCTTGACTCATGTTGAAATGCAGGTGAGACTTCTGGTACAGTGGGTAACACTCACTGTAACCCAGTGGTCCTGGCCCAAGGCTGGTTAAATACTGACTTCTCCTGAGGGGTTTTTGTATGAAGATGCTGCACCTGCAGCTGAGACTGCAACAGTGATGGTGAGGAAGAGCCTTTCCTGGATAGGTGTATGTGACCCTCAAAAGACCAGCAGCCAGAAGATACTCCTGTTACCCCACTTCCAGTCAGTGGGTACAGGTCAGGAGAAAGGCAGATGTACACTTACAGATGGCCTTAGAGCTTTTGGGCACTGCACCTTTTGTACCTGAAATGGCAGTACTGAGTCCTAACCTGATTTTTACAGTAGCACAAAGATAAGATGTACTTGGGTGGGACTGGCTCTGGTCTCTACTAAAGTCTTCCATGAGTTTGGATTTTGTTGAAGATCTAGGGTAATAGGAGAGAAGAGGTAACAAATGCTTACTATGTCCTAGCTGAAGGAAGTAAAGTGGAGTTATCAGCTTTGTAAACAGTAACTTGGAAACTGAAGACAAGGCTCACATGACTTTTTAAATAGGGTGAATTTGTAAGGGGAAGTAGCAAAAGACATTACCTGTATATTTTTGTCCCCTTCAAACTACAGCAAACTAAGGAACTCTTGGAGCTCTTCCAGTTTCCTGCCTGCTGCCTCTATTCCACTTCCAGCTGCGGTCCTAATAGGCTGCTTTCTCTTATGGTTTTAAGAGCAGAAGCTTGAAATGATATTCCCACTGAGCTTCATTAATCTTAAGTATATAGCTCTACCTGCTTTTTATGAAAAAAGCAACAGATGTTTTATGTGCACTTGTCAGGTCAGTGAACAAACAATTAATTACCATGTACTCAGCCCTTGTAAGCAGACCACTATTAAGGACAGACTTACAGTAATGCATTAGCACTGTAATTACCTTCACAATTAGCTTACCAATCCTGGAATCCTTAGTATATAGGAAGGAGGTTTGTAAATTAAATTTTAAAAAGGGCCAGACACTCAAATGTACTGTTTCTGCAGGATTTGAGGAAAACTAAAGGTAGCCAAATTGCTACCTTCTCATGGATTTGAGGTCTGACTGTTTGTGATACAGCATTTTTATCAATAGTCTTAAATCTTCCTGTACTGAACTGTATAAATTCTGTACAGCTTTGTCTCATCTTGCATTTCCTAGTAAAAATTGCTACCTCTTAGCAGGCTGATGATATGCTATCTCAACAAGCGTGTCAAGAGCCAAAACATGGTTCTGTGATTTCTGTGAGTGAGCAGCACAAAACACTGAGTGCAAGAAGGTCACATGCCCTTGTGCAGGATACCAGCCATGAATATCATCTTGCTGATGCAGTAAAACTGCACAACTTCATTACTTATTTTTAACCCTGCAGGAGTTTGAAGATGCATCAAGACTGATAGTGAGGGCAGAAGAATCTCCTTGAAGAAGAGTAGAGTACAGCCTGAACTATTGGCCATGTCTATCACAGATCACAGCCCCACCACTGGAGTGGTGACTGTCATTGTTATCCTGATAGCTATTGCAGCTCTGGGAGCCCTGATCCTGGGCTGCTGGTGCTACCTGCGGCTGCAGAAGATCAGCCAGTCTGAGGATGAGGAAAGCATTGTGGGTGAAGGAGAAACCAAAGAGCCATTTCTGCTGGTGCAGTACTCTGCTAAAGGACCCTGTGTGGAGAGGAAAGCAAAACTAACTCCGAATGGCCCAGAAGTACACAGCTAACTTGGAGCAACACGTGCAGATGGACTATGCTCATGATGTGTAACCAGCAGAAGCATCTCAATGCTGTGAAAAACCTGGTTATGTGCACACCACTCATCAGAAAACACTCTGATGAGAATTAAATAAGCTTTGTTTGCAACTGCATGCACTGAGAAGTTGCACTTTGCATCAAATGTGTATCCTACCTAATGCCTCTAAGTCAGGAGCTGACTCGCCTGGAGTAATGTCCATTGCTGGCAGTGAGCACAGGGATGCACTGGTGTGAAGAGACTACTACTAGTTTTTGTTACTTGAATGTTTAGCTGAGCCTATTTTGATGGAACTACTACTGTAATGTGAACTACTTTATAACTGTGAACTGTAAACAGGCTGCCAGAAACTTGTTGCTTTGTGTTCTGTAGCATATGGGAATATGATGCACCTGTATATAATACACAAGGGGAGTCCTGAACCACAACCACGGATGGGACTCCAGACCTTCAAAACAAAATCTGCAGTTAAAGCTTGCTTCTGCTACTACATTGAGTGTGCAGCCATTAAGTCAGAACTCCTCCTTTGAACAGTTTATTGGACTAATGCAGAGTAATTAATGTGAAAAAGGATAAGCCTTCAGTCCTATGCTGAAGGAGGAAACAGGAGCTACAAGAAAGGAAGAGTTCCTTTAGTTGCAGCTATGCTGGTTAGGCTTCTGGCTGCTAGAACTGAGCTCTCAATGTAGCTACTGCAAGGAAACTGCCATTTTGATGGATTCTAACATGGGAACTAATGATGGATACTGAACCCTCGGGGAAAGTCCAGAAGGTTTCCAGGTGTTTGAAATGGCAGTAGAGCAGACTCTTCTCTTCCATAGTTCTGTGTGCTGAAACTGCCAAAGTGATTACTTAGCAAAACTGGCTTAAGTGCAACTAGTATAAATTCTTCCCCGAACCCTGGTTTGTGTACTCAGCAGATAGGGTGTATGTTAACAGCCTGTTACAAAAAGGTATTTTAGTCTACAGTCAGCCAACTCTAGAATTCAGTTAATGTATCTTGTATATAACTTTTGATTGAACTGTACTACAACAGGAGAAGTTTCAGTCTTTTCTACTGTTGACAGGGGCAAGGGTTATTGCTGGTCAGTTTGTAGAAGTTTTTAGCTAGCAATGGCCAAATCCTTCCACATAACATACATTTCCTGCTCCGTGCTGTAGTTCAGCTATAGGAACTGTAAAAAAGTGTTAAATGGGGAGTTCTGGACTGCAACGGTTTGGGGGGAGAAGCCAGAAAGGGGAGGAGAAGGAACAACACTGAGCAACCAATGGCAGCTTACATATTCTAAAACTTTGTGTAGGCACACATGCTTAGAAGTCACTGGCCTGTTTTCTATTACTTTATACATGGCCTCCTTTGCATACTGATATTTTTAAACACTTAATTGCCTAGCCTTAATTCAGCTCCAGAGGAAGCATTAGAGTTGCTTCTTGTACCTGTACATATGGAATAACTTAAGGCCTAGCAAGCTTGCTTCAGAATTTTAACTATATGCAAGACAAGAATGGCCTAGACAAAAAGTTGGCCCCTTTTTACATTAAGAGGTTGAATTGCTGTGTTAGTGTTACATTTGTGGTTTTTAAATTGAAAGCTATAACCTGAAGCAAAATAAATGCTGTCAGTAGCAAAAAAGTAGCAAAAAGCTCCTGCTGTTGCCTCTTGAGTACCACATATGGGGTACAGCTGATAATGTTCTTACCCTGACACATGCTTTTTTAAGACTACTCTTAAGAGACTTGCATGTATAGTCAGACCTGTACACTTAAATTGCTGTATTCCAGACATTTTAAAAACAAAGAAAAAAGGATTAATTCAATAAGACTTCCTTTAGTTTTCAATAGAGAACAGTTCACACATGGCTCTTGTTGTTTCCAGGACAGTCAGAATACCAGTATACAAAAGTGATACAAAGTGCTGAAGTTCTAGAACAGAACAGTTGTAGCAAGATGACTTTGTCCATTCAAGTTTACTGATTACACAGATGAAGTATCTATTTTAATTCAGCAAAGAGAATGCAGTGTAAAGGGCAAACTTCAGAAATTATGGAAAAGTATAAATCAAAGATCTAATTTCCCTTCTAGCAGCTGTAAGAGAAAGCCAGTGAGAACTAACTGGTCCTTAGTCAGAGGTGCTTCACACTGTTGCCCCTACAAACCAGTATCTTTAATTTAAATGGATAGGTGTTTGCAAGTTAGTGCAATAGTAAAGTGCAGAAAGTGTTTTCCATTCTCCTCTTCTCTTAAGACGGGGGTATCTAATAAGTTGTTCAAGTATATAAAAATACTCCATTTGATTGTTCTTTTTCTAGATCATGTGGGGGAAGAAGTCTTTATTTACAATGAATGCCAATAAAATTTGCATAAATACCTACCCAATACTGCATCATTTGACTTGGTGTAAGTAATTATTCTGTCCTATTTCCACTATTGTGCTCTGCTGTTGTCTCTATGGTATCAATATTGTCAATCCTTTTTTCCTCTGAAGCAGCAGTAGCTGTTGAAGGTGATATATCATTATCTTCAGAAAATGTTTGCTCAGATTGAAGGGGTTCTTTAATTTCATCTTTGCTCTGTAGTTTTCCTCCCCTTGATGCCACCAGAATTCTCAGTAAAGCATTCTCTTTAAGGAGGTTTTCTGATGCATCAGCTAATTCTTGAAGCTTTTCAGCCATTTCTAACAATTCTTGATTCTTCTGGTCATATGTGGCCTGTAACTGCTCACTGTGGAGCTGCAGAGTCTTGTGCTGCTTTTCCAGTGTGTGTTTTTGCTGCTGTAGTTTCTGCTCCTCTCTCCTGGCTTCAGAAAGCTGTGCTTCAAGATGGTCATGGGCCTGATGAAGGGCACTGATTTCTGATCTTAACTTCTGAATTTCTCTCTCTAAATGTGAGATGTGTCCTTGCTGTAGAACTGACTCTTTATGTAGGCATTCTTTGGTACAGGGCTCTGATGAAGAAAGACTTGAGTGATGTAAAATAAATTTCAGGAGATTAGGAAGGTTAACTGAAAAGTCTTCAGGGAACTTCACACTTTGCTCCTTCCTAGAAAGACATTAGAAGTTAACAGTAAAATGCTTAGGAAGGTTAAGCAGTGATAACTTTATCTAAGCAGCTGCTGTTCAACTGCAACTTGGTATCTTATTTTTTATCAAGTATGGTTAGTACAGCAGCTAAGAGAAATCTAAACTTCTATAAATAAAGACAGAGCACACAGATTGATGAACTCTTTTCCCTGTGTTCCAGTCTGGGTGCTATAAGCAGCTCTGCATGGGACTGGTATTTGAAGAAAAAATTCTGTTAAATCTCAGAAAACAGATTTCACTCTTGAAGAAGTATCACGATCATGGGTTATGAGCTTGAAGTACATATGGGAGCATTGCTGTGTATGCCATTAGTATTTTTAAATTGAAGGATGACATTTAAATGTTCCCAAGTCTACATATATTATTAGAATTTAAGTCCAGATACATAAAGCTAGCTAATGGGAAATGACTATTTTGAACTTGTCTCTCGTCCTGGAAGCAGTAGCTTAGTGTGTTCCAGCATCTGAAAGCTACTGCAAGGGAGCAGTTTGCTTTTAAACAGTAAGACACTGTAGTCAGAAGTAGGGCCCTTTTGCTGTCAAAAAAAAAAATCTCTTTACTTGTTCCTCTTATGGCTTTGTGTCAGAGGTGATAAAGGAAGCAAACCAAACAATGTTTTTCTGTTGGTTTTTGTTAGTGTTCTCCCCCCTGAAGCTGTGAAGACTAAACTCAGCATATGGAGCAGGTAAGCCCCCTGCTTTCTGCAACTCCATAACCTGTTACAACCTAGAAAGAGAGGCCAAGAACAACAAGTACCAAATTTTCTTCCTCAGGCCTTCCAACTACTAAAGAACACCAGCTCCAGCTGTGACAAATGTAGCAATTACTGCCCTTTGTGGGCCCTGTGCACACATATGAAGCTAAATTGTCCTCTAAGGACTAGACTGGAACTAGCTCTTGCTCTTCTCTTCCTGAACCAGTTCCATCTTCAGCCTTTCACTCAGCATGTCCCAGTATACCACAAGTTCACTCGCTCCTGCAGCACAGCTACTTCCACCTCACTATCACTGGGAAGCCAGCTAATAGTTTATCACTTTGGGTCTGCTCCAGCTTTGCCAGTCAACAGCATATTCTCTTTCCTGAGGCAGCACTGAAACAAGGAAAGCTTAGTTTGCTTCCCTGTGGCTGTCAAATTCATCACTACAGTAATGGTATGTAGCATACATTCAGGTATGGGTTAATTACACAAGTGAGAAAAAGGCCACAGGACAAGTCCAAACAAAAATCGTTGCAAAGCAAGAAAGCCAGATTGAAGTATAATGCCAAAGCCTCGTGGTGCTCCTGTACAACACACACCACGGACAACTCTTGTGTGTGATGTTATGTCCTGAATCACTTACAATGTGCACCTTGAACAGGGGAGCTCCTCAGTTGCCAATTACACTTCCTTCAACAATGCCTTCTGTGAAATCCAACTCATAAGCATGTGGGATATAAAAACATTTCATTTACTGAAAACTACTTACTGTACTTCAGGTAGAAGACAGATACTGTATTTTATTAATAATTCAAGAACTTCAGTCAGATGAGGCTCCTGCTCACCAAGATTAAGCTATTTCTGGCAGAGTAAGCACCATGGGTTTTCCTCCTCTGCAGACTGCTGCTGATCAACCAAGTTACTCTTGTAATTACCATCAGCAGTTTCTCAGCTGACGATCAGCTCCCATCCCACATTAATGAATCATGACACGATTTAGGCAAAAAATAGTCTACACTAAATCAAAATTGACTCATTATACTGTGCTAATGTTTTACTACATCATCATCCATTTCTATTGATCAAAACCACAGCATGTATCAAAGAAGCCAAAAGGCTATTTAAAACAAAATATTAACAGCATGTGGTGGAAAGAAACTGAGAACAGAGTTAATTTGCAAAAATTGTCACATAAGGCAAATGGTTAAGAAGCTGCATAAAAAGCTTTAATATGAGGCAGCTTTATATCCAAAATGAATATATGACTACTCTAGTAGTGCTACAGATACTACTAAATACTCAGATCCTAATTTTCTTGATTACCTACATGCAGCAAAATATAAAAAAACACTGGAGAGGAAAAGCAGGAGTGAAAGCAGTGACCAGAGGTAAGGTACCTTTATAAAACCAATTGGAACATTACAAAAATAATCTTATTAAAACTACTCTGTCTTTCCCTCCAGAGACTGTCTAGAGCATTACAGAGACCAAGACAAAATGAACACCTATGAAAAGAAATAGGGAGACGGTCTGTTGGAAGTTGGGGTGGCTCAGAACTGGTATGAACAAAACTGTACTGGATTAAAACATGAATGGCTAAACTTAAGGCACAGGTTTAAAGATTTTGTGGTAGGTAACTGCCCAGTACCAACAGTCTGATTTCCCATTTGCTGATAGTAAGAGCCCTTGAGGGAGAAGGGTGGAAATCTGTGACGGTTTTGTTGTTTTGCTGGTGGGGTATTTTTAATTAAAATATATATGAAGTAGGAATGCATATACGATAATAAATTACGCTTTGGCTTTTTTCTCCACTAAGACACGTAACCAGATAATTACTGCAGCTTAGTAAAATGGAAGTTAAAAATCCACAGGGAAAAGAATTACATTACCTCTGATGAGGAAAAAATAAAATGGTTGGGAGACGGTCCGTCATAAATTCCCAGGGAAGGTCATTTCGAGTTACATCAATTCTGTGTGGAAAAGACATACTGATGAAGAGAACAGGCAGAGAAACAATCTGCAATTTTTTTCTTGTAAAATGCCATTTTAGGGATTGAGAAGAAGGAAATTAAAGTATATGTGAAAGAAAGTCTAAATGTGTTATGCCAGAAATACATTGTGCATATGACTCAGCAGATTTAATTACCAATATTCAAGATGATGACTGTCAGTTTAAGAAATATCTGTGGGGTTTTTTTCTCTAGAAAAATATGTTCAATATTGTAACTGCTCTCAGCCAGCAATTAAACCCGAGTTGCTCACTGTGTACACAGGGCATGCATTGTGTACACATCTTTCTTCTGAGATAGACATGCCAAACATGAGACAAGTTATTTCTATTCATTAATTTGTTCCTCGAGTACATATCTCTTAATATTGTCCCCTCCAGCAGTTTTGGGAGTAAATTACTTTGCTTCTTCCAAGGACAAGCACATTCTTAAAGGCACTTTTTTTTCCTAAAGCTCTGTGTAGAAAGGAACACTTGATTCAACTGTTTGTTACTGGGGGTTTTTTCTGCATTTTAGGGTTTATTTTCACAAATAAAATTCTTATTAATTACAAATTATTATAGAACTAAACAGACAATCACATCAGTAATACTGCTGTGAAAATAAAGGAGCAAATGAGAGAACTTCAGAGTCAAGCAAGAGAACGGGTGTAGCCTTGGGAATAGCATCACATCTGTGGCAATAAAGCCACAATTATAAACAGGGGATGAAAATCCAGATTTTTAATTAATTTATTTTTTCTCTACATCTCATGCTGTCTCCTGGAGTAAGTTTAGTCAGAATCAAATAAAGATACAATCAGAGCAGATGTTTTAAGTATTTATGCACTATTATCACATACATGAACAAAAATGTTTCAATGCAACTGAAACATTAAAACCCCTGGAAACACCAAAGAAAAACATGTGGTTTTTACATATAAAAATGTATTTTAACATATGTATTGAAAACATACATTATACACATGCATATATAGATATATTTCTGTACACTGGTTTTGGCTGGGATAGTTAATTTTCTTTACAGTAGGATGGAGGCTGCTGTTTTAGATTTGTGATGAAAATGGTGTTGCTAACAAAAATATATATACAAATACCATATTACTATTTGCTATGAATCATCAGAAAAGTTACTGATCCACTTCCTGAAATTAGGAAGTTTCAAGGTTAATTGCACAGTTTACAAATTAATTTTAATGAAAGTGGATAAACTATGTCAGCAAGATGGAAAACCACCAAATTTATACAAAGGAAAACAAAACAATGCATTCAAAGAAATATTAAGCAGATGACATTCACATCTATATTGCATGGTTGTAGAGAGAAAAAAAATGTAATTATTTTCTAGGCTGATGACCTCAATGATCTTACATTGTTCTGGAAAGATGAAATTAGAATCTTTTTACCTTGCCACTGTGAAACTGTCGGGAGGCAAAAGCCGAGCAAGTTGAATAAAAATGTGATTAAGAGAAGCACAGAATCCACACCACTGTGCATAATAGAATAGCAAGACATTCTGGAAAATGAAATGGAGAAAAGTATGATTATCTATTGGAGGAAATCTGGAGAAAAGAGAACTAGTTTTCACAACATCTAGCATGGGAACTCTTGAAATGTGAAAGCAAATTTTTTCCTAATATTAATGAACTTTATTATTTAAGTTTTTCACTGCTGCCCTCTGACTACTGACTCAACACACAAAAATTCTTGGGGAATTCTCTTTCCATAAAGTCAAAACTAAAAGATTACTTAGTTTAGAATCATTCCCTTTAAGTGAAAAGGCACCAAACTTTACTACCCTTCCCAAGATTCTTTTGCAATGTTAAATTCCTATATATCTAACACTGACTGTACACTTCACATGGGGGGAAAAAAATGATGTCCAGACTTCTGCTTTCTGCCTCTAACTAGCAAAGCAGGGGTTGGGGAAGCTGGAAACCAGCTGGAGATGCAGACATTCACTGCAGACTTGAACAGCAATGGATATTAATCCTTACTATCATGTATTTGAAAAAATCAATTTGTCAATCAGGATGACATCTATTTTCATGGCATGCAATTGGAAAGCTTTTGAATTTTTACAAAACACCATATTTTATGTTATGAGTAAGAGAAGCATATTGGTATTAAACCAGACTGAGACCCCCTGTAAAATCTGTGCCATTATCTGCAAGAAAGCTGCTGAGTAAGGAGGGGTACCTTGGCACTCAGGAACACAGTCTCGTGAAAGGTGTTCGTAGTCACTTCAGTGACCACGTGCTCTTCATGCAAATGGACTGAAGGGTCATCAACCAGATGCCTTTTCAAGGGACTGTAGAGAACACTGAAATTTTTAATGAAGTTCTCTGAAATGAAATTAATACACAACAAAGTTATATTTCAGTTTTTTAGAGGTGGTTTTGGCAGTTTCTGCTTCAGAATCCAGAAGAACGTACAGAGAAAATACAAACTGAAACCTGGTTTTGTGTCATTGATTTCTGACAGTTTGGTATCAACTCTTGAGCAAACACAACTGATGTGAAAACAGGAAAAAGTTTCACTGTTCTTTTTTTAAATTTGCTCATTACAGTCTTGTCACTTGCTACACCAGACTTTAATCTTGTGTCAATGTGCTATAATAATAATATTCTGTTCTCCTAACCACACACCTGCTAAGTCATAAACAGCAATCTCTCCATTTTTTAACTTCTACATTATCTTGAAAGGCTCCACTTAGTTCCACATTTATTTATATTTTTTCTTCCATTTTTAATTACTTTCTCTGCAATTCTTTTCTTTGGACCTTTAAATATCTGTTATTACCATGCCAATATGACCAACTCCCTTTTGTCTACCAATGACCGCCTTTCTCTTTGTTATACTTTCTCCTTAATTTTAAGATCTTTAACAAGTAGCTGGCCACTGGTAAAAATTTAAAATAAGCTCCAAAGCCCTCAAATACCTTCAGCTACACTACTCTGAGCCTGAACTACATTCTCTCAATTGCTGCAAGGTATCAGCAATATCCTTCTTTTCAACTCAGAGAAATACTCTGTGCATTAAAAAATAAGAGCAGTCAATAATCAAGACAAAAGGTGAAATACAAAAAACAATAAAGGTAATTGTTTGATCAAATAGAAACAACCTTGTGCTTGTATTTCCAGTACAGAAACTAAACCCAAGTAAAACTGGCACTTTTGTACAGGTATACAAAATACCAGACCATCAAGTTTATCTCTGAAATGCAAACAGCAGTACATTTAGTTCTTTATTTACTATTCAGCATTTCATTAAATTTTCACACCAGGCCAAAAGAGGTTTTTTTCTTTTTAGATCTCCAGATTTGGAATATCCATGCATGATTAAGTAGTAATGGAAAGGAACAGGTTAATTAACAGGCATATTCCTAAATTTCTAGAAACCATTTGCGAAGAGTGAGATCTGACAAAGGTATTAAGCACCAATCTGGTTTGATACTATGAAATATTAAAAGTTAAGATCTTACAGAATTTAAAAACATTAAAATAAAAAGTACAAAACCCAAGCATAAGTCAGAGACTCCTTGACAAAATACGTAGAAGCAAAGGTTTTCTGGAAGTTCAAATGATGGAACAGAAATGTACTGAGTTGTACTCTGCAGAGAAACCCTCATCATGCTCAGGAAATCCTGTGACCTAAGAAATGTTTGAGACAGAAAGTACTGGGAGTGCAAAGGGGAAGGAAATTTGTATGTCCTCATTCTGATCTTAATATTTCCCAAGTAGCTTTTTATGGTCACTGACGTTTTTGTTTGTTTTTCCAGAGTCTTGACCTGAGGAGTTGGGATAGTGACAGGATACAGGGCTGCATGTGATCCTTAATAAGAACATGGCTATTTGTTCTATGTTGTGCATACTTTTGTGCTTAGATTGATGGCAAAAAAGAACTGTAATTAGTGCTGTAAGAATATACTGATATATATTCTTGAGCAATTTAATACCTGAATTTTCTTCCATGATTACTTACATAGCTAACACTAAGAAAAGCAGTATTTTCTGAAGGAAGATTCAGTTTTGCACATCAGCGTGACAGGTAAATGCTGGTTAGGGATATTTTGTCTTACTCAAGAACTTGCAAATAAATCCGAACTGCAATCCTTGGGTTGATTTGTCAGACATTTTTTGTTTGGTTTTTTGGTGTTTTTTTTATCTCCTCCAATTCAGACAGAAAATAATAATAATTGGCAGATTTGGCCACAACCACTTCAGACCTCTACCCTGCTACCTTGAGAACAGACACACTTTTCAAAACAAATTTAAAACAATTTAAGTTGGTTTCAGAGGACAAGAGGATGGGAAAGTCTCTGCTGCTAAGTGGTCAGTATGTCCCAAAATTCTGTGATACTTTAGGACAAAGAACAGCTGAGCAAACACCAACACCACCATTAGTATACAAACATCTTCTGTAATATCAAATGTTTTAGATGAATAGAATTTTTTTTCCACATGCAAATTAATTTAGCTTTTAAAATTCCACCAATGCATCAGGCAGTCAAGAATCACACATTTTAAGGTTCACTTCTTATAAAGCAAATTACTTCTGGCATAAGGAACTTAATTCTTATGTCACCTAGAACATGATTCTGTTCTAGCCAACAGAAACATTCATAAATGCTTGGTTAACTACTAAATAGAACAGAATACATTATAAATCACAATGTTAACCTCACAAAGTAGTCTCACTTTTCAAAATGGCAGCAAGTTTTCCATTCCTGCCTGGAAATATAATTGCCTGAATTCAAGCATTTGTATAGTGGATACTGTACCCAGGGTAGGTCCAACAAGTGACTGATTCTGGTCCAGGACATAGTGCACTTCCTCTTTCAGGTCAACAATGGCAGCAAATTCCTTAAGATGAGTAGATCTTGATGCTCCTAGTCTCTCTGCATATATCCAAAAAAGATTTGAATCCAGTAGATAGAGATTCAAGGTTTTGTTGGTCCTGCAGCTCAGACCAGTAATGTTCGTGCTACTAATATTAAGGTCAGGAATAAAACAATTCCTATCCTCAATGTGAGGAATAGAAAATTGAGTGTTATCTTTCTTCCCATGGGAAGAAAATGCTACTTTGGGGGTCTGAAAGATGGTCTTCTCAGAACTAATAAAACTTAAAAAATGCCTGTTTACTGTCCTGCAACATGCAGTGTAATAGCTAAAGGGACTATAGAAACTTAAGAAATTGCTGCATTCTATGGTATTTGATATTACTTGAAAAAAGGTATGTTCCTGGAGGTAGAAAGAATCCAAAGCTGCTTCTATCTCTAAAAAGTTACAGTGTGGCACATGGACTTTATTTGGCTTGACACCAAGAGTCTGGTTAACACAGAGCTCACAGACATTGTGAGTTCTGGAGATTGAGTGCCACTGCGGAAGCACCACCGTGTTACAGCACGGGTACTTGGCTATGGGAAATGTTTCGGAGAACTTCAGATGTGCATCTGGTACAGAGGAATCAAAAGCTGGTGAATCAGAGTCTCCTAAGTGCTGAAGATCTGGCTCAGCTGCCTGGCTTTTATTACACTTGTGGTATTCCAAGGCCACTTTGGTAATCTATGGGGGGGAACAAAAGAGACAGAAAAAAAAATCAAGATTAACTGTACACAGTTCACCCAAATGCAGTTATCTGTTTAACAACAGATATTATGTGCAATTAGAGATGGAATTTCAGAAACACAAAGCTAACTAATCTTTCTTCTTTCAAAAAATTACAGGGGGCTCTCACTTGACAACAAAGTTAAATTTTCAGGTATTTCAGCATATAAACATTGAATACAGAGAACAATAAAGTCACTTTAAAATATTATTCCGTCCACTGATTGCAAGGTCCTCTATGCATCAGACTTACTACAGTGCATTAACACCACATTTTATGGTTAAACCCCACTACATGAAGTATTAGTGAGTACAAGGTTCCTGAATTTCCCCCATTTTCCAATAGGAGGAGAAAATAAATAAAAGCATTCCCATATGGAAAGGGAATAGAGATTTCTTCTGCCATAGGTAGTGCACAGATTTTGTACAATCACTAAGAACGCTGAAGCAATGTTTGTATTCTCCCAACCACAGACATATAGTTGTAATACTCAAGTGTACTTGCATAGTAACTTACTGAGAGAAGAAAGAAAATAGGAAAAAACCAACCTGTCCCTCCATGCAAACACTCCTATGCTACATCACCATTTTGCTTTTCATAACCAAGGGTAAAACAAACAGAGAAAATGTACATGTATGGACCATAAAAGGAATTCCCTTTCTTAGTTTTCCCTATCTCATTTCTGCACAGCTCCACAAACTCCTGTCCTAGGCCGTTCAGACAAAGAGAAAATTGGAAGGATATAAAAATCAGATTGGCTCTGAGTAGTTTGATTGGGCTGCATTTCAAATAACACTGGTTTTACACCTCTGGAAAGACAGGAGAGGAGAAACAGAACGGGGCAGTTAAAACACACAAGTCTCCAGTTCCAGCTGGCAAAGATTTGCATTTCTTACACAGCACCTACCACAAAAAGGAGAAGGTCAATAAGTTAGATGCTTGTTCTGAACAGCTGTTGAGTGAGACAAAGGCACGTTGTGTGGGATGCAAAGCAGTGTAAGCCAGTTGTGATAATAAGGCTTGAGAAAGCGGTTTTAAACAAAATTGGACACTTGAAATAGTGAAATAAAATGAGGTTATCTATCACAACTGACAACTGACTACAACTCTCAAGTTTTTGTACTTTTGAAGTAAAAAAAAAAGTTATTTCACTTACTTCATCTAAAAGAGGATGAATTTCTGCTAGGGGATTGTAAGGTATAAATATGAGAAGTGCTGGTCCTTTCTTCAGCTCATTGTTTAGAAGAAGGCTTTTCCCACCATGTGGTCTCAGCCAACGTATGAGCATCTCCCGATTTTCCAGAGCCCACTTGCAAATGTTCTCAGCAGTGAAGTTCATTATGTCTTTTGGATAGATCTTGAAGGGGGAAAAAAAAATAGTTCTTCGTCCTCACTTGATTTAGTAACAAATGCAGTTCTTCAGTATGGCATGCTTTGTTACTGTAATGACTAGAACTCTTTCTGTATGTAATGAGTGTCAGCAAACTTCAGCATTTCATACACCCTTTTCCTTTGGAAAAGCTTTCCAAATGCTCATCAGATTATAGTAACATTCACAAGCAAAACGGATTGTATCAGGGAAGATCCTCTTTCTTTTATCACATCTTTATAATCTTGACTTTTCTCGACAGTGCAAATTTTCTTTGTAAGTGAAACTCTAAGCTGGTATCATCACATATTTTAATTTACAGAATATTAGAACATTTTTCCCACTACTCACTAACTCATTTTAAATTAGCCTTTTAAGAACCAAACATCATGACTGCATTTAAAACTGGTATTTCTTATTCCTGAATGCAGAGAAAATAAATCTATAATAAATGTCCTCACAGCTTCTAGGATAAATTGTAATATATTAAAACAAGTTTATCTTAAATAATTTGCATAGACTAAAGTAATTTGATGTGTTTTATGTTATTTCACTTAAAATATCCCTGTTTTCCCTAGTCTCAATTGAATAAAATACACATCACAATATCTATTTTCAGTTTTCACTCATGGTGCCCAGTGTGGGTAGGTAGGTGTCTCTATGCCAAACAGTAAATCTGAAAGCTAGTATTTTCAGCCTTAGCTTTTCAAAAAACACACATCCAGGGCACATGGATTAAGAGTTATTATAAATTCACCTATTTGTGTGATTTTTCAAAACAATATCATGCTATACCTTTAAGCCAAAATGCAAGTCTTCACTGATCCTACTATCCCTTCACAAAATCTTTGTTCATATCCTCATTCAAGCAGTCTTCTAATTCTGATCCCCAAGTATCTCTGTAGCAAATCAGAGTCCCTACAGCACAGAGCGATACTCACAAGAGATGTGTTGGCATGTCTGTGCAAATACACACTGCCAGAATGCACCAGGGAGATCTCCTCTGCTACACGTTTATCCGTGACCACTCCAAAGCGTATCGTCCCAAGGTAATCTGAAAGGGCACATTTGCAATCTCTGAATACAATCACACACACTGAACTCTCCTGAAAGGTCTAGAACACCACCCTCAAACCAGAACACACAACACTGCTGGGTAAAGGCACAGAAATCTGTGAATAATAACTGCCAATACTGGTGATTAAGGTAGAAGAAAGATTGCAAGGACAAATGTGTTCTTCTGCACTCCAGGTATAGAGTCCTGTCTATTTAACCTGAATTGTCCAAATCCCCAATTTGCTTATGAAATACAGAACCTGGTATCAGATGCACCTTGCAATGGTTTATGGCATCTCAAAAGGCAAGATGATACGTGCAAGGGAAAGGCATGAAAAGTGTTTAAATGATGTACATTTACTGTACATTTACAGTAAACATGTATTATTTATAAATATGTACACATAAAGACTATCTTTATGGTGCAAAGAACTAATCCAACATATAAATGTGAAAATCACAGAACAAAATATAGAACAGGCTCTTTATTGCATCAGTGGCACAGTTAAAAATAAGCAGAGTCGTAAGAATCTCCTTCATTTGCTGACAGGAAGGAATATTTATAGAACATGTTAATCTTAACTTTAAGGAAGTTCCATCCAAAATTTGTGACCCAAAAAGGAGGTATTAATCATCACATAGTTTACATGTGTAAACACAAAGAGGTTTTGTATTTTAAATTATCAATACAAAACAAGAGGGGAAGAAAGCCCTGCTCAGGCTGCCTTGTAGCAGCTCTGTAACTCCACCCAAGACAGCATCATTGAATTAATTTACTGAGTGTTGACACAATCAAGCTCATCCCAAAGCCTCTGACACTGAACATGCTGCCAAGGTAAAGACTAAATATTGCAAAAAACTACTGAAGCATTTAGACATAACTCATTCACAGATGCCTTAAATTATGAAAATGGAGCTTTTACCTTTCTTTAATGAATGTAATGCTGATGTGAAGAATGTTAAATAACCAGGCGGTTGAGGTGAAGCATTGAACTCAAAAAATCCCACAACTCCAGGCTGAAATAATAATTAGAGTTACTTAAGCTATTTTCAAGTATAAATATATGGGACTACAGTAAAACACAACAGACTCTTAAAAGACAACAATGTTTACTGAAGAGCAGTCACTTTATGCTGCAATAAAAATTTTAATATTAAAAGACAATTGTTTAATATTTGCTTTGCAACTGTATTTGAACCAGTTCCAGCATCAAGATAAGAACCATAAGCATCATAAAAACTTTTTAGAACTGGAATAGCAAATATAATTTTTCAGAGTACAAAGGGCTTAAGCAGTAATACTTTAATTGTTTATGTTGCACATAATTAGTAATTACATATGAATTCACACATTTTGTGTGTGAATGCCTGAACTGCTAAGACAAGTGATCATCCCATCCTTAAGCTACAGTCACTGTAAATCCTTTCAGTATAACCTGCAAGTCAGTGAGACCAACTGCATAAATACCTTGAGAACTCCATATCCCATCTGCATACCCATAAAGCTCTTCAAATTGCCAGACAGACAATTCAAAATTTAAACGACTCATCCCAGAATAGGCCTATTGATTTTTCCAGGTGAATGACTTCTTATTAAAGTCAGGAAGAGAATCTTGGAGAAGCTGACTTGGAAGAGAGAGACAAAAAGTCTAGACTTTTCTTGTTCCAATATTTCAGTTAAGCTTTGATTTTAAATTTTTCCAAATATAATCCATTCAAAGTTACTATTGTGTTTTAACATAGCACTCAAATGGGCTTAATAAACTTTCAAGACAGTGTTATTTGTTTCTCACTTCCACTAGTGCATACGGAAATCATTTGACACACAAAGCAAGAGCACTTCAGGGATTGCTGTGGAACAGAAGATTTCAGACTCACCAGGCACCTATTTGTGTGGCAAATATATCCTCACATAAGTATTTTCATTTGGTATTTCAGAGGCTGCTTTTTTTTTGAGTTCTACATATATAATTCTAAATTTCTTTTTAAAACACAAATATACATTTTACCTGTCATTATTTATATGAATTTAGTTATTCACATCAGCCTTACACACTGACGTAATTCAGTACTAATTAGCAATCTGAAGATGTTCACCAATAGCAATATTGCCTATTCCAGCTCATGACTTCTCTTTTTAGGCAGGAATTCTCTTTCATGGATGAATGCTAGGCATAAACCCCTTGTTCATAAAGATTCCTTGTGAGGTATCCCAAGAAAATTATCAATAATAAAAATGAGTTACAAGCAATTAGTGACATTTCTGCAATAGTAATTACCAAGAAGAAAATATAAATAAAATACTAGTGAAAAAACACAGCAAAATAATAGCACTCAGTGTTCATTTCTAAACAACAAACAGGTGAGTAATTAATGTTCATCTTTTTCTCTTGGTTCCAAACTAAGACAGTAAAAATAAACAATCTCTTCTAAAAAACTAAAGCATTCAACTGAACCAAAATAAGAAGACAGATAAGATTATCAAAATTTTAGCTTCCCATTTCCTAGGACCATTTTTGAATACTAATCCTGTACCAAGTGAATTTAGGACACCAAAGTGTGAATGAAAGAAGAGTCGGAAGTGACAGTAAAATGTGGCAAGAAGCCCGAAGTCAGATGCAGAAATATTTATAATGTTATTTAAAAGGTTATATTCTGATTCAGACTGCCAATTTTGCTGTACACTAACAGCATCTTAAGACTTCCAGATTGTGAAAAATGTTTCCCAAAGATAATTTTTGGAAAGTGTTTTTTCAATTTAAAAAAAATTGCAGTGGGAGAATATATGCTACTATATACTAATATATACTACACTACTATATGTACTAGTATTTACTAATGCTCTATGCCTAATCAGTAATCTGGTTAATTAATGTCCTTTTAATGATCAGCCTAGACCAGTTAAAATTTTCACCCTGTTACAGGCTGCAAATATACATGTGATGAAAGGGTACAATGAAAGTACGATGCAAGTTTCCCTGTCTGTAAGAATGAAGGTTTTAAAAAGACTGAACGCGTCCAGGTACTGCAACTAACAACAATTCTTGCTCTGTACAAGTGAGGTTCAAGTCACACAGAAGAGGTATTGCAATGTAAAGAAGAGGTTCTTCGTTTGGAATACAAGTGGGCCAAGAAGAGCTTGACAGCAACAGCTCCCACCTTCTTTCATGTAAGACCCTCCACAGCTCAGTAACAGCCGCCTGCAGTTTATGAGGACATCTACATCCAATCTGTTACTGATGATCAGCTGCTCCCAGGCAACCACCTGTATGCACTGCTGGGTACCCATCCTCAGGCAGGCAGTGAGGAGTAATCAGCTGAACAGGGTGTGACCTGCTGCTGTCTAAAGCTGGAGGAGTAAATACTGACAAGTGACACAGGGGTGCTTAGGAGCTTGCTGGAGCTTTTCTATCCATGAAACAACTTTCAGCCCCTGTCTCCAACCAAGAGTCTGTAGGAAGGGCTTTGGAACAAACCTGAGGATCTCATTAGTGAAGACTTCTTAGTGCTATCTCCTAACGAAACTCATATATGGAAATACAAAATCATTAATTGTAGTGGAGCCTATTTCTTGCTTGGTCTCAACACCACAGGAATGGAAAGTGACGTGGCATGTAATTATATCAAGTAACAGGCTTATCAAGAATCTCAACAATTACAAAACAGCAAGTTCATGGAAACTTTCAGAATGAACAGAGATTTTCAGATGAGTAATTTCTACTGGGGAAAAGCCAGGACAGTTTTATTACTGAAGCATGCCTCAGACCTATCACAGGTCTTGGAAGAAATAAACAAGCATGTAGATGACTCCATGCAGCATGCTGTAATTCCCTGAAGTCTTGAAGAAGTTACCAATGACTCTGGAAGAAACTAAGGTGATAAGGAATATCATGGAAGGCCTTTAGTAGGAAAGAGAAAAAACTACAGTTAGAAGTTAATGTTTTTCAGCAGCCAATGACAGCCAGCCAGGATGTGTACTGATACTCAAGCAGTTCAGTATTTCTATAAGCACTTTAGAAAAGGGAGAAAAGGGTGAGGAACAAAATTTGCAAAGAGTGGTGGGAATCACTGTAACTACAGCTGACTGGAAGAGTTGCAGAAATAAGTCGCAGCATTAAATGACTGAGATGAAAGAGCTCTGATATTCAAAGGCAAAAAATGTGAAATAATGGGAACAGGAGATAGGAAAATCCCACAGCTATTGATTAGTTTACAATTAGAGAAATACTTTTAATGCTCCAGTTATTTCTATCCCAGTTTGTAATTTTAAAAAAATGTTTTGGCTATATTGCATTGAGGTAAGGGAGATTATTTTTTTCAGACTCTCAGACTTGTGCAGGCAGGCAATTCCTGCCTCATTTTATCTGTGAACATGGGAAAGAAAACAGCAAGAGGAAAGGAATGTGTCCTCTCTGGGGAACAGAAGAACCAGTATTACATACCACAAAATCTGTACTGTAGAAATGCAAAGATTAAATTTACATTTAACATCATTTTTCAGTGATGTTAAAACCCTTGTGTACCCAGACCTGAAAGCAAATATTCACAGCATCATTTAACACCAGCACCACACAAGACCCAGCTGAATCTCTGTGACAGATCCCACACAGCTGGCTGGGCTCAGGAAGCATTCCTACACAATCAGAGCACCACAGAAAGCTGACATCATGTTAAGAGACACACCAGCCACGTCCCGGAGAGACCAACTCTTCTCCTACCTCTCCTGAAGCTGGAAAATTATGAGTTCCCTGGGCACATTTAATTTTCATAAACGAGTGAAGCTTTTTGTCTAACTACAGAGGCTTCCTGTTTCTTCCTCTGTGCCTCAGGAGGCTGAGGCCACTTCTAGCAGCTAGTCAGATAAAGAATGAGAGATGGCAGTTTGGATTAAAATGAAACTTCTACATCTCTGCAGTTAAGAAAACAAAAGAAATTACAGGTACTTACAGGAACCTTGAGTTATGGCAAGAACTGCACATCTTTCTTGTCATTTAACTTAAATCTTCCTCTACATTCCAAGATTTTAACTGCTTTCCAAATGGCATACTTTCCTTGGTCTCAAAAATTAATTTTTATCCATTTCTAGTTTTGCAAAAGTGTCATGCCACAGCCCCAAAGAAACCAACCTTAAATAGCATCAGAGAACCCAAGAGCTCAACTTTCGAGTCGTGAACCATGTTTTTTCCCACAGGATTTGAGCGCCCTCTAGTGAGAGCAACACGACATGTCACGATAGTCGTGATTATAATGGTCGAGGAACGAACAAAAGACCAAGTGACAAATACCACTTGTTCTTATATTAACTGCACTCTGCTGATCAGTATTTCTTCTAGTTTGCAGAACCCATTTGCTATCAGAACACAGGACTGAAAATTAGATACTAACGATGACAAGTCTTTCAAATTATTTTGAGCTTAAAATTATTAGCTTTTCAGTGAAATCACAAAAACATCATCCAGCAGCACAGTGGCCAAAGTGCCCAAGAGTAATCCTGACAGTCTTCTGTCCTTTCCCTTCTGCTAAAAGTTAGTATTTTTTATACAGAGAAGATCAAAAGTCAAAGGAAGACACTAGCCAGGGGTCTCAAATTAGTAATTAGTTTGTGCCATACATGTGCTAATTTCCCGTAATCTACTCTATTCCCCAAACTTACTTCTTAAACAGAGTGGCTAACCCCTGGATTGTATCTTCTCCTACAAAAGATATCAATTTCTTAACTTGCATAGAAAACATTGTAAAACATTCACATTTCTGACTATTTCAAGTGATGAAACAACCTGCTTATTTCTAGTTTAAAACTAACTTTCCTTTGTGTCTATGTTTTATTCTGCATCCATCTTCATAAATAATTCTGTTTCTTTCATCTTATCTCTATCTGCTACTCTTGTAGCCCCTCCTTCCCCTCTTGCTTAACTTTACAGAGGCAAGACACTGAGCACCTGGAGCCACGCTCTGGGACAGAACCTCAGGCATGAATGACTGCAGGGCAACATGGCACAACAGCCTCTATTCTTTGGCCATTGCAAAAAAAAATAGAACCAACAAATGCTGAGCATAAACAGCAACTCAGCAATTGGAGCCACTGAATTTCAAGCACAGGAAGGGGGGAAGTTTGAGTACAGAAACAAAATTACCTGTTCAAGTGTTAAGCAGTATTTTAAAAATATTTGTTGTTCCCCCCCTCAATTTGTCTTTTGTCTTAGTATTTTTTTTCCAGTGAAGTGCACCTCTTACTGTTAAGCAAATTTAAGTTTAATGACAATATGCTCATTAGTAACCTTCTGCAGTCTACCAAGAAATAACACAGACCAAAAACCAAGCATGGCCTTCTTCAAATCTCTCTAAGAGGCAAAAAAATGTTTTAGAATTTTAGAACAGCAAAACTGAAGCAATGGAAAGACAACAGAATTGCCTGTGATCACAGAAAGTATCAGCACCAGAGACAGGCCACAACTCACTACTCCTGACTCACAGTCCCTGTTTAGAACACCTGGCATGAACAGCGGAGCATCTACCCAGGGGAACTACCAGAGTGTGTCCCCTATGCCATGGCACCACATGAGCAGCACAGCTCATGCTCCACCCTGCAGCAGAACCAGGCAATGCAACATGCACCAGCTCACACGTGATCTGCTTCAGTCCAAGGCACTGGACGGTCCCTCCCATGTTGTGCCCACTGGCACAGCACTGATTCCTTGGTCAGGTTTTCCACACTGCTCTAATAGCTTGGGCTTTAGTAAGATTATGGTACTTCTCCACTGTGCACTGCAAGAATGATCAGTTATAAAGGGATTTTAAATGGCTCTGTTCTAAGCACATTTTTTCTAACTGGAAGTTATTAATCCACCAGTATTGCCACCAATCTTGGCATCCCTGAACACAACAGACTGAAATGAATAAAATATCATATCCCAGTGGATTAAAATCATCAAGTCATCACACACAAAGTGATTAGGAGCCCTCACTTCAACTGGTTTCACATTTGCTTTCACTTAACAGACTTACCCTACTAGAAAAGCTTACTACTCCTTTTAAAATTAAAGTAATGATTATATATTTCTCAAATGCTGTCCCAACTTAGACTGCAAGATTTTTGTGAAAAGATTTCTCCCTTCTTTCTTGTTTGTATGTAACAGTTTGGTGAGGTAACAACTTTGATTGTTGTCTCTACATACTATAATAATGTAAATTAAGAGCATCACTAAATCATAATAGTAACTGTACAAGGAACCAACATTATGAATTTGTCATTTCATATTCTTATGATTTTTACAAATTTACAGGGCACTGATTTCAGGATCCTGAAAATAAACTAGTATTTTGGAGCAGATCAAATTTAATCCTTAAACAAGTCAAACTCTTTCTGAACCACAGTGGTAAAGCTAGAGAAGAGAGACAAGTACCTCATAATTTGAGAGGAAATCTAGTAATTTTGATCGAGACGAGATGTAGAGTAGTGGTGTCATCACCCGGCGAACAAACTTTTCAATATAAACAGCACTCATAGGGCCTTTGTATTCAATTGGTCCAAAACTAGTACCAAAAAAAATAATAAAACATTAAGACTTAAATTAACAATAGAGAGTCCCTCCTGGGGGTGGCAGATAGGAGTACACAGACAGCATGCTCAGCCTCTAGGGAATTGTTTTACCAGTGGCCTCTGTAACTGATTAGGGAGTTGTGTTGCCAGTGGGAAGCACCAGAATATCTGTGGAAGGGGCAGAGTGTTGGTGAGCATGGAGGAATGGAGACCACTTCTGAGTCCTATTAAAGAACTTGGTAAAACTCAAGTATAAATTACCTGACCATATACATATCTTTCCACTTTGTCCAAAGTAAACACATGTGACTTAAAAATACAGATCTGAAAAATGTCACTATTTTCCCTTGTTTTTTCAGTGTCTCAAACAGTGTCAATCTGAAAAGGTGCAATATTTTTACACAGGCTTTTACAAGCAGCAATCAGTAAAGCAGGGACAAATTCAGTCACACTGCTGATGAACAGACTCAGCAAAGCTCCCGTTTCCCCCCCAGCCATCTGATAAAACAGCTCACACCACATTAGGCAGTGCTAAAACATTAAGTGGGCTGGGGCGTACAGCTACGATTTCCAGAGGTTCTCCTCCTGATTATCAATGGGCTGGACAAAGCATTGTTGTCCCAAATGAAATCAAACACAAAAAGCATAAAGGATTAGTCCATTTCCACTGAAGAATTTAATGTGATGCTTTTTTAATATGCCTTGTACACAGGCACACTGGAAAATACCCAACTCGCACTGAGATACTTACATATTGAGATATTTATATATTGAGGTGCTTCAAAATGGTCTCCTAGAGCCCACCAGATCATTCTACATCCTACACTGGTTTATTACAAACCTCTGTCTTCAGAGCAATACTCACTGCTCAACACATCACATGCCCAGGGCACCACATGTGAGGCTTAGTATCTCAGGCATGAGGGATGCATTGCCCTTCAGGATCTCAGAAAGTATCAACAGGGATTTACACCATGTCTTGTTACAGCTCTGTTTAATGTTACTGATGATACCAAGCGCATCCATCTACCATGTTGTGATTTCAAGATCAAGTAAGTTTAAGTCAATGTACATCCAAGTGGGATTGCAGGTTTCTTTTATTACAGTTTGAATTATGCCAGTGTCTCCTGTGCCTACTACAAGTTCAGTTAACAAAGACCAGGACTGTTCCTCCTCAATGCATAAATTCCCCCCAAAAAACAAAATCAGCCTCTGTAATGAAAGAGAGCTGGCAGTTCAAAAGTAGCAAAATAAAAAGTAAAATACAAGGGATAAGTGCTTTTATGTAGTGTTAGAAACTGTGATTCCTTACCTTCTGCTCCACACAAAGAGAAAAAAAGGACAATACATACAAATACTAAAAAATAAAAGCGAGGTTACATAAAATTTTATAGAATGATATCTTAGCTTCTGGAGAATAAAAAATGAGTGCAAAGTTCAAAATTAGAACACGATCTTCAGTACACAGTGCAATTTAAATACGCACTTAAATCCCAGTAACTTCATTAATCCTTAAGTAAATTCTTTAACGCTGTCATAAATTAGGACCAGTTGTTATAATCCATCTACAGAGCAAGCAGACATCTGAAATTAATACATAACTCTGACTTCTTTTCATTGGAGGCAGAACTTGCAGGAGATGCACAGGCAAACCAAAATTTCCATAAGGATGAAGAATTGCCCAGCATGTCATTTAACTGACACTTACAGCCCTACACCTGAGTAGCATACAGGATGAGCTCACCTAGAATCTACCCAAAACCTATTGACTGATGCCAGAAATGTAACATTTTCAAAATACAGAACTTTATATGATATCTCTGTTTCCCAAAACAACAATAAAAAACCTTGACTGTACATATGAAATCTTACCTCCGATGGTACAAGTGTATCACAGGAAAATAAAAAAAATGCTTCTGCTTCCTGCATTTCCCCTGGTTCCACCAGCAATTTACAGCCACAAACAACACCTGCAAAGGAGATAAAAATTCACAGCTAACAAAATACATTACTGTGACCTATTTTACCCAAGATGTACTTGATGTACTTTTTCCAATCCATTTCATCTGATATTTCCAGGGCCTTTTCAACTCAGTATTCCATATCTATCACAGACAGACCTTTTTTTTTATTCTTTTTGTCATTTTACAATAGCAATCCTTTTGGTCACTGCTCTTTCTAGCTTTTATGCTTCCTAATCTAAATCCTTCAAATTTATTAATTTAGTCATAACCCACATTAATTACTTCTTCTGCAGAGTGGAGCTCAACAAGTGGAGGTTTAGGACAGCTGTACCTGTGAAGTATTCACAGGCACCCAGCTGCTTGAAAGCAGTTCTATGGTATAAAGTACAATCTTTATATGATTACCAGTGTCTCCAAGGATTCCAGAACTGGAAGCAAATTCCATGGAATTTCTGTCTGGAGACAGGTGAATAACTCTGAAAACACTTCACAAGAAACTTGTAGACTTCCCCACTCAGAAGCAGAAATAACAGACAACTGAGCAGGAATCACAGGCTGTCTCCATGTATTCTAACACTCTGTATGCCAAATTAAAATTAAGGTGACTGATGAGTCACCCTAAAATGTGAGCATTCAAGTCCAACTGTTTCCCATGAGAAGACAGAAATTAGCATCAGCTTGGACACTGAAAAGCTATCAGGTCATGTTTAAGACTGGTATGTTCTCTGGAGTTACCTGGTCTGACAATCTGCTGGCCACATGATCTATTTCTTCTTTTGCAGCAATGGACTGCCCACACCACGGAGCGTAGAAGAAATACAGCACAATTTCTGAATCCTGACGGAGCTGATCTGCATAGTCTAACTGCCCCCGAAAAAGATCAATGACTGGAGATCTTGTGGAGAAAAAATTCACCGGAAGCTTCGCTGGCATTGTTACATCTTTTGCTCGGCTGCAGGAAGAAAATTAAGAGTGGTTATTGAGACTATACAGCAGCAGTTTAAAAAGTGTGCCCAAAGCCCTAAGTTTGATTCTTAGCAAAAGTCATGCAATGACAAAACTTAGAAATTGATGCAAAATTACTACAGTTTATGTTATCTGAGTTAGTTTCATGAAATACTATAAAAATCTAAAGGTCACCCTTCACAAGCTTTAAAAAGTCACACTGCGATACCATGCACTGTTTATGGGTACGTTAGCTCACACTCTTATGGTTGGTTGCTGTAAAGTATAAAATTACCAGGAAGAGTGATTTCTTTTGATTTCTTCCCTGGCCTCATCCTCTTTTAACACTTGTACTTTAGGTAACAGCACCCTGATAAGAAAAGAGACACTGGTCACAAAGTTTTGTGATGTGATGTTTATATAAACAGAGCCTACTACCCTGCCTTATGCTTTGTTTTACAGTATTCTATACTTCTGTTCATTTATATTGTATTAAGAAATTATATGTAAATGTGTGCTAGTTTATTTTACTGATCAGAGCAGGGACTGCAAACTGTTCAGGGCACTGTAAGGACAGTATCAACAAACAGTCTAAATTTAAAGAGATTATAACAGATTATGTTTTTAAAGAGAAATTAGATTGGCCAGTAAGTAATAGGAAGAACATAAACCAAGTACTCAAGAAACCCTTTCTATCCAATGAGCAATCAAACAATCCAGAATTTGGCACTTCCAAGGTGTTCAGAAGTTGCTATAGTAAAAACTGCCTTAAGTGCAGATGAATTATCCTATTCTCTTTTTATATTCTCTTCATTTTAAAATTTTCCACTAGCTGTATTTACACTAGATTAAGTTACACTGAAAACTGGACAACACTGTCATGCTCAATTTTGCCATGGTTCATAATGGGAGTTTTAGGAAAGATTGTGCATTTCTTTATTTTGTGTTGCAATAAAAAGCCAATACAAAAATCTTATTATCTGATATTTGATCTTCCTCAGGTTAAAATTTTAGTAATTGTGATAGAATTATTGAGCCCTGAACACTGTAAAACTCATATATTAAGCAACCTTCTAACAACTCTGCCAGACTTTCAAACTTTACAATCTTTCTAGTTTTTAAGAAGTACCTTTGTCTCTACAATGCAGCAAAAACCTGTATTGTAGCTCTTCTCTCATTTCCAAGCTACTCACTTAAAGCTTAACATTTTAGAATTGCCCCCAGTATATTTTCTAAAAGTTATGGAAATTCTTAATTCATATATAAGAGAATATTGCTTCAAAATCCAGAATTTTGAAAATATTAAATGGTTCCTCAAGTGTATAATTCATTAGTTCTTCCACTCACAACATTATTGTTTTACAGAGAGGATCAAAAATCTTTCTTCTGTGTATTTCCACCTGTGTTCCTTCCCTTCTCCCCCAATCACCAACACAGCACCTCCTTCCCAACCCTAAACTTCTTCAGTCACCTTACAACCCCATGATTATCCTAACTGCCAGCTTCTTCCCATGATTTCTGCCTGCCAGCTGGACAGGCCACAGCTCCAGTGTGAGCCCTGGCACACACAGGCTGATCAGCAGCTGAAAGCACAATACTTTTTCAGAGACATCAGCTAGAATTTCTCCTCTTTATCTAGTTAAATGAAAACAAACAACCTCAATCTGCCTAAAACCTCTGCTTCCTCTACTGAATTAAACCAAAAGAGGGTGACTGGTTCAAGAATTACAGTGTAAGACTTAAAAACCAGATCATGAATTGGCTCCAAACTGCAAGAATGTGTAGAACACATCGGCAGAAGTCCCGTGATATGAGTGAGTCAGAAACCACATGATTACCTTCAAATATGAAAAGAACTCCAGTAATTATTAAAAAACAAAACATAATAAATCAATAGCTAACAGCTACTTAAGGAGATTTGCTAAGTACTGTCTTCCTCTACAGTAACAAATTTATAACAGAATACCTTGACTAATTCCCAGGTTTCCTACGAAAAGCCCTAAAATTTACACATGTATAAACTGAGGATTACATAAGAAACTATTACACAAACATAATAATCACAAACTGTTTAATAAAACACTGACTGCGTTATTTACCTGCTGCCAGAGCTTATAAGAACTTAAACTTTCCATGAGAACACCCTGGCAATAAAGGGAAACACGTGCAAATACCTACAGGACCAGCTACTTTGACTGCATGGTCCTGAGAATGGGGTTGTCTCAAAAACATTTGCATAGTGCCAGAAATAATTCAGGTTCTAGACCACAGGCTTTCCATAACAACCCAGGGTCTCATTTGGCTAA
Organism: Rhipidura dahli; assembly: GCA_013399225.1. Taxonomy (NCBI): domain Eukaryota; kingdom Metazoa; phylum Chordata; class Aves; order Passeriformes; family Rhipiduridae; genus Rhipidura; species Rhipidura dahli. The sequence continues at coordinate 545,110 of VXAC01000005.1, forward strand.
TTCCCTGAGCCACGATAAACCTGCAATACTTCAATCCCACTAACGGATTGCCTTGTAGTGAAGGAATCTTCCCTTTCCATACTCTTTATCCACTGATCTCAAAAGTTATATATTCTAAGAGCAATGGTAGTACCTATGCCCTGGTGCTGTATCTTGCTAGAAAACCATACTGACATGTGGTGACAAACTATGTCCTGTATTTATAATTAACACGTGCAATTAAGCATCCTCCAAATTGTACGAGGAATTTTTACACCTGAATTTTCTATATTTCTGACAGCAACCAAACAAGGAATACCTACCTGATATTAGTTTGTCTATTTAAGTACAACCTGGAAAGCTGAACCTCTTTAATCAAACTACCAGAGTACAGGGCGGTGAGAACCACATTCCAATCACATTCCATCTGTGAGCTTTCAAACACAGCTAGCAGTAAAATTAGAGGAATAAGCAGGTTTTAAATAGAGGAGAGCAGGCAGCATCATTGTAAGTTTTAAAAAAAGTATTGTTTTTTTGGTAATGTAACACCAGGGAGCTGATTATGTTCAGAAATCCTTCACCCTACATTCTGAAATATGGCAAGAGCTTTACAATTTCATCTACATTATCTGGTCACTGAGAAATACAGACTCCTGGAATGGAGGCACAGCTACTCAGAGGCACTCATTCACAGACTTAAAATTCACTCTGATTCAAATAGTACACCCTTTGGAGACAGGTAAGCAAAGAAAGCCTTTCCATTTTTCAGAAACATTACCTGTGAATCAAGTGTTTCATTGAACAAAAATTTGCCTGATGCTGTGGAACAAGGACATAATCAGTTCCTTGTAGCCTTCTCCTAATCTCAAAATTAAACCCCACGTGCAGTAGATGTTCTTAATATAGCATGACCCGGAGCATGTAACAGTAACCTTGACCTAAAACCCATCCAGGAGATTCAGACCCCGAGTTAGGCTCCAGAACCGAGCAGCCCGTGTCCATCGTTTACTGCCGCTGCTCCCCGCCCCTCCAGTACAAACATCTCCTGGCTCCACGTAGACCAGCTCTCGGCAAACAGGAACTGGAGAGCCCTTTGCAAAGAAGGAAGTTCCAGCTCCCAAGAGGTGCACCACCAGAGATTGGCAGGGAAACCATGAAACATCTTTCTGTCCGAAGCAGGTGCAGGCAAAGGGGCCTGACGACATCAACACATGAGCCAGGAGAGGCTCGTTTGGTCCCCGCCGACGCCGAGGGCGCTGAGGGCAGGGCTGCAGCCCAGATCCCCCTCGGCCCTTCTGAGGCAGCGTGAGGTCTCAGTGACCTCTGGAGAGGAGCAAAAGCAGCTCCATCTCAACAATGAGCCTGTCACAGGACCACAGAACGGGTCAGCTTGGAAGGGACCACAGTAGGTCCTTTGGTCCCACCTCCCTGCTCAAGCAGGACCATCCCAGAACACATGGCACAGGATTGTGTCCAGACGGTTCTGGAATATCTCCAGTGAGGGAGACTCCACAGCTTCTCAGGACAATCTGTCCCAGTGTTCGGTGACTCACAGTGAAGTCCTTTCTCGTGTTCAGGTGGACCTTTCTGGGTGTCAGTTCCTGCCCGAAGCCTCCTGTCCCATTGCTGGGCCCCAGGCAGCAGCCTGGTGCATCCTCAGACACCGCCCCGCATATCCTGATACTGCCCTCAGGAGCGGGTGCCCCGCGAACCTGCCGCCACAGGACGACCCCCCTGGAGGAGCAGATATCTCTTAAAACACCCCGCTTCCCTATCCTCCGACACGTTCTTATCGCCCCTGCCTTCCCCGCGGCCCCGCTGCCACCCCGCTGAGGGGGTCTCGGCGTTCCCCGACACGCGACCAGCAGCGGGTGCCATGGGGACCGCATGTGGTGGGGCCCGGGAGGAGGATCCGTCCCCCACCCCGGGGATGCCCGTGCCCAACGCGGCCCGGCCGCAGAGGGTACACGGCACCGCGGGGCGAGCCCGGCCCGCCGAGCCCCGCCGGCGGCTCTGCCCCAGGCCCCGATGCAGCGCCGCCTNCCGAGCGGGGCGGCCCCTGCGCCCGCCAACCCGCCGCCGCCACGTCCGCCCGCCCGAGCAGGCGCACAGCCGGCCGGGAGCCCCACGTCCTGCCCCCGGCACCGGGAAAACCGGGACGGGAGCACTGTGCTCGCCTCCTGCGCTCAGCGCTCGGCATAGGAAACGGGATGGGAATTGCCGTGTTCGCCTCCTGCGCTCGGCATGGGCGCCGTTGCCAGTCCCGTG